>JAZKJV010007005.1:0-600000 GCA_037367405.1 Ottelia alismoides
TAGTTGCAATAGAAATAAAAGATACAACTTCAAATGTATTGTTCTCTCCCCGTTGGGTTAGGACTCGGGTAACACAGTAAATGCACTGCATCTGAGGCTATATAAGTCCTCGAAGCGGAGGTCTATGCCTTAAATTTGAGAATTCAGGTTGCTTTATTCGTAAAATATCCATTGGCTTTTTGCTCAGGTAATAAGAATGCGGTGGACATAATCACTGGATGACAAAGTCCTCCAGAGAATGAAAAAGTACAAATGACCCCCGCTAATGCAGATCCTCCGTGAAAGAGATAGGATTAATCACACACATATGCTGCAAAAAGATATTTTTGTACTCCATCTATGATATTGGTGTGTACAAAACATGCCAAAAGTCATGCACTCAATGTTCCATGATCAATAAGACACGGAAATTCCACAAAAAGATTCTAGTTGTGTCCGTATCTATGGTATTTAGCAAGAACCATAACATTCATACACATTTAATTTTCCGAAACATACGTTGGGAAAGAGAATGACATATAAATGCATCTAGCTACTCCATTTCCAATGATTTTCACAAAATAAGGAGCACGAAAATACATAGTCTAAATTGTCATAAGATTTACCCCTCTAAAATGACGAGGAATGCTGGAAATTCCAGGTATGAAAACGAAGGATAAGATTTATATGCATTAAACTTAGTCGTCATTATGTGCAACGGACAAGACTTTTAAACAATCAAATTCTTTACTGCCTTCCATTACATTTCCATATACTCTGACATTATCATTATATTATCATTAGTATATTATTCATTTGTCAATTGCATGGGCTTAATTACCTCATCAAACAACCACTAAAAAGAATATAAGTCATTCAAACCTCCACATGCCAACGTCACTTTTCCCTATTTTTTTATGCCGGGAGAGAGAGAGAGAGAGTTAGCGAGAGGTCTCATTGGGAAAATATCTTTGTCACAAGAGATGACGATATCAAATCGGAAGAGAAGAGCATCGATACGAGATCAAGAGAATCGTCGTGATCGTGACACAAAAAGATTACCACCGGATCTAAGGTATGTAACGCTTTAGGATTACATATGAATAAGGATTATCCGAAGTACTATATATGAATGTATGTGTCGTTTCATAGCATAATACGCATGCACATCTATTTGATTTGAGATAAGAACCTTAAATGCATGTGTCGAATCTTAGGATAAGGTATGCCGACTATACCAACAATGAGATGGACTAGCATATTGAGGAATCCATGATTTATCTCATTTATTCTCTCAATTGTAAATACATATAAATAATAATTAATTCTCATAGATTAACATACTAACTTTATTTGTTAATATTGCATATTTAACATTTATTTAATCTAAAATAAAAGAATAAAGAGGGAAAAATAAAAGAAATAAATACGAAAATATGTGAATAATAACAGACTGGTCCTAAATCATGAGATCATGTCAATATAGACTTGGTTGATGATATAAATAAGTAGGAAGAGATAAGGATCTTAATCTATAAAAATATCAGAAAATATATATCACAAATGTACACATGCACATTTTTACCTTATACATATAGTCATCAATTTTACTAATCATTCAGATAACATCAAACTAAAATAACTTCTTCTTAAAATTTGTTTATAATAATGTATATTAATTTATGAAAATATAATCAATTTTATTTAATATATAGGTAACATGATATAAAGAACCGAAAAAGCCGTAAAATAAACATTTAAAGCTAAATATCTATTCTGTATGAAGTTAAAATTCACCAAACTCATTGTCATTGTGTTTAGAATTAAATTATCTTTAAACTTGAAATGGTCTCACTAAAATCAAAATTAAGACATGTAAGTAGACTTTGTGGAGTACTGTAATAAATTTACAACTATATATTGTTTCCTTTTTATTGTTTCCTTTTTTCTTCAAAAAAATATTATTTCCTTTTTATTTTATTCTTTGTGTTTTATTTATTATTTATATTTTTTATTTTCCTTAATTTTTACAATAATTATAAAAAATAAAAAATTACAAAATATAAAAATAAATAATCTTATTAAAATAAAACTAAAATATATCTATTATTTTTATAAAATATATTTTTCGAAATAAGTAATTAAATATCAATAAATTAATATATATAATTAATCTATCCTTATAAATTATCGTATTTATATTATTTAATTATTTAAATTAAATTATTAAATTTATTAAAATTCATAATTAAATTAATTAATAAAATATTCATAACTTTTATTTATATCATTTATTTATTTAAATTCATTAACTAATTTATAATATATTTATTGTACAAAGGTGCCTTGTATTTATCTTGTTTTTATGTTGTAGCCCAAGCCACGTCTTGCACGTCCATTGACCGGATCGAAGATGACTTGACCATCTCTTCTTCATTTCTTCTTCCTTCTTTCTCCTCTTCTTATCCTTCCTCCCTCTACCGTAACAACCTCTATCCACGTCACCCTTCTTCACAAACAACCTCTAGTGACCTCCATCCTTCTTCTCTGACCTGTTCCTGTCCAGGTGCAATGCTCCTGGACATTCCTCCTCTCCTATATAAAGCCACCCATCTCCTGAGAACTCATCGATCCGTCATTTGCACAACTTCTCCTCATGGGCTCTAGTGAGAGAGATATCCGTTCGTGACAGGGATTCGGTTTCCATCTCATCAAGCGAGCCCCAGAATCAAGGTGCGGTGAGATAGTCTTCTCCGGCGAGCAACTTCACCGCTGAGAGTAGCTTCCCAATCGGTGTAGGTCAAGGCGACAATCACCGGAACTCCGTTGTGATTCGATCCACAAGCATATCATTCATTCCCTTCACAGTAGTCCAGCCAATACACCTTCTAGGTAGACAATCCCCTATGTCCTTATTTTGGTTTTCAATTTTTCTCTTCTCAATTCCTCTCTCCATTTCCCTCCGATTGTCATTGTTTTTCTTCGAAATCGTTCGTAAGTTGACTTCTGATCATCCCCTATAGTTATCTCCACTTCTCCATGCTTCGTTCATCTCTAATCCCCTCGGATCTATTTAAGTTCTTAGATTGATCCTGTTTCTTCATCCATTAGGGATCCCCATTCCATTCACTAAGGTTTGTGTGTATTTGAATCGAGTATAGAACTTGAGTCGAGCTTCTCATTGTAGGTCTTGATCTAGAGTTCCAAATCGAATCTAAGCAACAGATATACACGATCGAGTGGAGGAGCATTTGAGTACGAAGCCTACGAGGAGGACCTGCACATGAACATCATCGAAGCATTTGGTTGTTGGTTATTATTCGTTCCAAAAATAAAGAAAAAAGGGGATGGGGGTTGTTTAACAATTATCCCCTTGGGGTCCTATTTGCAATAGGAGTAGGACTTATGTTTCCTATTCTAAATAGGATAAGGAGGAGAAAGAGGAGGCAAGAATAGTATAAATAAGATCCCATGCATGGCATTAGGGATCATCCCAACTCAAGCATCTCTCCCTCTCTCCTCTCTTAGTTCTCTCTTCCCAGGCAAGGAGAGAAGTAGCCCATGCAAGGCGTGAGGAGAAAGTTCGCACAAGGCACAAAGAGTTAGCCTGCAGGGGCACGAAGGGAAGTCGCATTCGCGAGGAGCGTCTGCACCGGAGGCGCGAGTAGCAGCCGCCAGGGAGGTCTCTTCTCGAGGAGGGACATCACGTGCTGAGGAGATGCAACGGTTCGTGTTCTCTAAGTACAAGTGACAGTTATCTGATTTTATTCTTGTAATTGAGCCTCAATTTTATTGGACAATAAAACTGAGAAGACATTGTGCCCTCTCGTTTTTCCAGCCTAGTGGATTTTATTGCGGGTCGTCGTGCCCCGTGGATTTTTCTCCTCTCTCACATCGAGGAGGGTTTTCCCACATAAAATTTCTCGTCTCTCTGTGGTTGCTTGATTATTGTGCTACGATTATTTTTCTTTGTTCCCGTGTAGGGAAGGTTCCGTTGCTACATCCTTCGCAAGACAGTTAAGGGAATCTCTCGATTTCCCAACAAGTGGTATCAGAGCTCGCGCTGTTGAGATGGGGAAGGATGACGGAGACACGATGATCAAGCTGATGAGCACGAACTGACAAATATGAAAGGCTAATGGAGGACATCTTGTATTGCAATGACCTCCATGATCCGATGGAAGGAGAAATATCCACGAACGAGGGCATGTCTGCAGGTGACTAGACGAAACTAAACAGGAAAGCAGTCGGTACCATCTATAAGTGGCTGGACTTATCAGTATTCGATCATGTCGTAGAAGAAGCAGATGCAAAGAAACTGTGGGAGAAACTAGCAGAGCTCTATGAGCAGAAGACGTCCACCAACAAGGCATTCTTGATTAGGAAGTTGGTGAATTTGAAGTACAAGGACGGGATGAAGGTTGATGAGCATTTGAATGAGTTTCATAGTCTTAGAAATCAATTGAGTACCATGAACATGGCGCTAGATGATGAACTGCAGGTGCTTCTTCTACTGGGCTCCCTGCTAAACAGTTGGGAAACCTTTGTGATTACCGTGAGCAACTCTGCCATCCCTATGGTCAAAGATCAGTCTCTGAATAAAGAAATCAGATGATGATCATCTGGAGAGTCCTCTCCTTCACATGTATACGCAGTTGAAAGAACCAAGCAGCAGGGGAAAGTCACGAGAAAGACCTGGGGAGAATTCCAAGGACAGAGGAAAGTGCCATCGTTGCAACAAGACTAGTCACTAGAAGGGAGGTTGTAGAGTCTTGAAAAGAGAGCAAGCAAAAGCCAAAAAGAATTATAAGAAAGGTGAAGATGAGAACATTGCTGCAACAATAGCTGATGACAATGAGGATCAGTTAGTTCTCACTATTCAGGAGCAGTGTCTACATGCAGGGGATGACTCCGAGTCGGCCGTTGAAATGACCGCCTCCTACCACGTAACTCCACACAGGGAGTTCTTCACTTCCTATACAGAGGGAGATTTTGGGAGAGTCAAGATGGGGAACAACAGTTACTTCAATATCATTGGCACGACACCATCTCAGTTCAAACTGATATTGGATGTGCAATGACTCTGTAGGATGTCAAGCACGTTTCTAACTGCAGCTTAGCCTCATATCCGGATCTCAACTGGATAGGAAGGGCTATCATTTGAAGTTTGGCAACAACAGATGCAAGATTAGCAAGGGCTCTCTTATCATGGCCAAAGGCAGGTTGCACTGCACGATCTACAAGACTCGAGTGAAGGTCAGGTATGACAGCCTATATGCTAGTGAGGTTGACACATCAGATCTCTGGCATCGTTGGCTCAGACACATAATCCAAAAGGTCTTACAACTTTTGAGCAGGAAGGAGTTGATACCATGTCACACTGGCATAGCTCAATCCCATTGCGATTCATGTGTGATTGAAAGAACAAGATTGTACCTTTCAAGGCCAGATCAAAGGTGGAAGACCTTATGCAGTTGATTCACTCTGATGTGTGTGGTCCCATGGATATAGAGTCTTTGGGTGTAAACAAGTACTTTCTGACCTTCATTGATGATGCATCAAAGAAGGTGTGGGTCTATATGCTGAGGATGGAGGATCAAGTCTTTGATTGCTTCAGGAAATTTCATGCCATGGTGGAGCACGAGACATGCAAAGTGTTGAAGTGTCTACGCACGAACAATGGAGAGGAGTACACCTCTCACAGCTTCCCGAGCTACTGTGTAAAGCATGGGATCAGGCATGAAAGGACAGAGCCCAGCACACCCCAGCACAATGGTGTCGCTGAACGGATGAACAAGAACATTGTGAAAAGAGTTCACTGCATGCTGAACATAGTGAAACTGCCCAAGACCTTTTGGGTTGAGGCAGTTTGGACCTCATGCTACTTGATTAATCGGTCTCCATATGTTTCCTTGAATTTTCAGGTTCTTGAGCACATTTAATCTGGAAAGGATCCCTCATATTCTCATATGAAGGTATTCGGATACAAATCTTATGTATTTATATCGAAGGTACATAGGAAGAAGCTTGATGACAAGGCAGTGCCCTATATTTTGTTGGCTATGGAGATCAGGAGTTTCGATACCGACTTTGGGATCCAAGGAAGAAGACCATCACCATGAATAGAAATGTGATTTTCTATGAGAACCGGACTTTGGTTGAGGATGACAATAGTGATGTTGCTCGGATGGGATTGCTATGGATAATGACAACGATGAGGAATCATACCCTTCTCCAGTATCAGGTACATGTGGAGAAGATACATAGCCAGAACAACATGAGTCAGTTGCAGACCCCATTGCTGCAGGTCCAGGGGATCCTGGGCAGGGGGAGCAACCTCATCTAGAAGCAGATGCAGCATAGTCTCAAGTCAGGAGATCTGGGAGGGCACATTAGCCATCATCCTTTTATCCTACTTTCCAGTACGTGATGCTGACTGATCATGATGAGCCATGCACTTTTGAGGAGGCACAAGAGCATAAGGAGAGAGATCATTGGCAGAATGCAATGAATGAAGAGATGCAGTCTCTGAAGAAAAATCATACCTATGATCTTGTTGAGCTTCCTGTAGGCAAGAGAACGTTGAAGAACAAGTGGGTCTACAAGTTGAAGATAGATGATGGTGACAAACAATTGAAGTACAAGGCCAGATTGCTTGTGAAGGGATTCAATCAGAAAGAGGGCGTGGACTATGATGAGATCTTGTCATCAGTTGTGAAGATGAATTATGTGAGAGTGGTGCTAGGCCTTGTTGCAAGCCTAGATATTGATCTAGAACAGATGGACGTGAAGACTGCTTTTCTTCACGGTGACCTGAAGGAAGAGATCTACATGGAGAAACCATGGGGATACCAGGAGAAAAGGAAAGAACACATGGTTTGCAGACTGAAAAAGTCTCTATGGCTTGAAGCAAGCCCCTAGACAGTGGTACTTGAAGTTTGATGTCTTCATGACGAAGCGGAATTTAAAGAGGACTATAGTAGATCCATGTGTGTACCTCGACGTCTTCCCAATGACAGGTTCATTATCCTATTGATCTATGTGGATGAAATGGTGATAGTTGGTCATGATCTCGGATTGATTGTAAAGCTCAAAAGGAACTCTCCAGGGAATTTGAGATGATGGATTTGAGCAAGGCAAGCAAAATGCTTGGGATGTAGATCACTTGCGACTGGAAGAAGCACATGTTGTGGTTGTCACAAGAGAAGTATGTTGAATGCATTCTGGAGCGATTCAACATGAAGAATGCGAAGCCTGTCAGCAATCCCTTGCCGCTCATTTCAAGTTGACGAAAGAGACATGTCTGTCTACTTCCGAGGAGAAAGTTGAGATGACCAAGATTCCTTATCAGTCTGCAGTTGGCAGCCTTATGTATGTCACGGTTTGCACCAGACCCGACATTGCTCATGTCGTAGGCGTAGTGAGCGGATTCATGTCGAATCCGGGGAAGGATTACTGGGAAGTAGTGAAGTGGATTCTGAGATACTTGAGAGGGGCCTCAATTATGTGTCTGATGTTTGGGAGGTCAGATCTCAAACTCCGTGGATACACAGATGCTGACATGGTAGGATATGTGGATTAGAGGAAATCGACTTCTGGGTACATTTTGACTTTCGAAGGGGGAGCAATTTCGTGGCAATCCAAATTGCAAAATGCATTCCACTCTCAACAACTAAATCCTAGTACATTGCAACAGTAGAAGTGGTAAAAGAAGTGTTGTGGTTACAATGATTTCTTGGTGAATTTTGATGCGAAGACAGTAAGACGATTGCCTTCTGTAGTAGTCAGAGCGCCATTGATATGAGCATGATGCACCATGCACAAAGCATATAGACGTGCGATATCATTGGATGAGAGATGCTATTGACAAGAAGCATCTCATTTTGAAAATGGTCCACACAGATGAAAATCCATCAGATGTGCTAACGAAGATCATGACTCGTGACAAGCTGCAGCTCTGTAGAGAGTTGAGCGATGTCACCTCTCAGTGATCATCTTCATGGAGACACCTCCCCATTGGGATCAGAGGGGGAGGTTGTTAGTTATTATCCGTTCCCAAAAATAAAGGAAAAAGGGATGGCGGTTGTTGAATAATTATCCCCATGGGGTCCTATTGTAATAGGAGTAGGACTTGTGTTTCCTATTCCAAATAGAACTACGAGGATTAGTATAAATAAGACCCCACGAGGAGTAGGACTTGTGTTTCCTATTCCAAACACAAGTCCTAAGAGATCTATGTGTTTGTATGTATGTATAGATTAACATTATAATTATTTGAATAATTATTTAAGGACATTAGCATATTTCTAAAATAATAATGTGTTTGTATGTATGGATTAACATTTTCAAGTGAATATTTCATTAAAAACATACATACAAACATGTCCATATAAAAAATAGATAAAAGCATACACACGTATTTATAATGTGATAAATAAATGCTTATAAGCATTTATAATGTATATATGTGACTGTTAATATAAATATTTGCACATTTGTAATGTCAAATATTGATACATATATAATACACTAGCGTAATATCTTTATAACTTTGTAGCAAATAATAAAAAGTTTTTATTACTTGTGTCTCCCTGAGATATTGCAATATCAGTAATGCCCCTTCTTTTTTTAGAATATCACTTGTGCCCTCCCCCCCCCGACTTCTTTAACATTTATCACTTATGCCCCTCTGGTTAGTTTTCGTCCATATGCATCTGAAACAGTCGTTAAATTTCGGGTTACAAAGGCAATTCAATTAACTAAAGGTAATTAAATTGACTAACTTGGGTAGATATGTCCTTCACTCTTCCTCCCTCCTCCATCATCATCATCCTCCGACAACCTCTTTCTCCTCCACTGATAACTAAGGTTTGACAATGGTCTAAATAGTCCACACAAAGCGGGACCACAATGTCGCTGCGGCGACCGCTTACGAAACCTCAATTAATCAACAATGAACCCACAATCAAATAAATCAAGCAATGAAAACTAAATGTGGAGTCAAATTTATTTTAACTCTGCAAGAAATGTGTATAGTGCAAGTATGTAGAGTGTCGAACTCAGGGAGCAAGCATGATATATCAGGAAAATTGTGCAAAATGTGTGACTGTGATCAATGTCTACAAGTATGCTAATTTTTGTGGGTTTTTAATTTTTAATTTTTTTATTTTATTTTAAATTTTATATTTTTGTATTTTGATTTTTAATTTCTGATTTTATATTTTTCTTTTTATATTCTATATTGTTTTTCTTTTTCAATAATAGAATAAATATATACAATATAAGAGAGAGAGAGAGGAATAGAGTATTTATAAAAATAGGTAAAAATAAGGAAAATCAGAAAATAAAGTATTTTTGGTCTTTTTTGTATTTTTCTAATATTTTATGATTTTTCTAGATTTTTCCTAATTTATTTTGGTATTTTTAAAGTCAATATACAAGAAAACAGTGAATAAAACTGCTGGCTGAGATTAAAATGAGGATGAAAAATACTAAACAGTACCCAAAGTTCCTCAAATTAGTTTTAAATTAAAGACAATAAAATATGGAAACTACAGAACCTGAGTTTGCATTTTTAGGATTTTTTTAGGATTTTTTATATTTTTATGAAGTTTTAAGGGTTTTCTAATTTTTAGGAGTTTTACTATGAATTTTTTAGTGATTTTTGGACTGACACTAAAAGACACTGAAATAGACCTAAGGTAATTGTTTTGGAATTTTTCAAGGGGTTTTGATTTTTTTGGTATTTTCTAATGCAAACAGTAGCAAAAATGCATGTTTTTTATTTTTTAATAAATATTAAAATGCAACAAAGATGAAAAATAAAAATATAGTGTGAATAAGCAAGCAAACAGGAGCCTATGGTATTTTTTTGGTAATTTTTCGAGTTAAAAAGATGCACGAAATAAATACAAACATCCAATAAAAATCACACAGCAGGAAGGGTATAAGTGCAAATATCAGTAAGTACATGGGCCAAAGTGCAATTTTCACAAAAGTTTACAATTGATAAATGAAGTTCCTGGATTAATTACATATACCAAACCTAGAAGGGGTTCGCTGCAAAATTACCAAGCCCACGTGTATAAACACGTTGCCTAACAGGGGTAGAAATTGCAAAACCCCGTATTTTCGTTTTCCAAAAATCTGGAGTATTTTTGACATCCAAAAAATTGAAATAATCATGTATTTTCGTAGATTTCGTTGAGATCTTTCCAACAAGCCTAAGAACATCAAATTCTGACATTCCTAGCCCAAGATATCAATGTTTTATGTTGGATGATCGAGATCCATATATGGATCCGAACCAGATCCGAAACTTGATCCATTTATACCTCTCTTTCTATAAATATGCTATGATAGGTTGTCCTCTCCAAAGCCCTAGCCACCACCATCCTCCCCTCCCATTGGAGCACCATCATCTTGGTCAGTGTAGTCATCGGAGGGCCGCCGTTGACGTCGGAGAAGGAGCTCCGATCGAAGATCCGCGACCACCATTACGTATGAAAGCTCAAGGTCACCGTGGTGCACGCCTTCGCACTGCAATCGAGCGACGTAAATACCATTCTGTGTGAGAGGAGATCCCGAGGGAACATCCTCGGAGGTAACGATAGATACCGTCCTCTTGCTGTTGGGTTCCACGTATTTTTGTTCCCATATACTTGAACATGCTAGAGCCTTGGTTGTTTTTGCTATGATTCATATACTATTAACGATGTCTCATACCTTTCTTGTTGCCGGTTTCAGACGAATCATTATACATATATGCTTGATCAACCGGGTATAGCCTAAGGATACATTCTTATTTTTTTTAGACGAAATATTAGAATGGGCGCGTTAGGAATCAAAGATATACGACTCTCACATGAACTGAGTTAAGGGTGGGATATAGACAAGATCTAGTACTTTCTTTTACTCATCATTTCAAGTAGTATAAGTATTTGACATGTTAAAAGTTGTGGATGATTTCATCACAACTCCCTCTGATGTGTCGAGTATATATTAGATTATATCAATTGGAGGAAAGATTTATACCCTCCTTATCCGTGTTTTGCTTGTATTACTTATTTTTTTGTAATATACAATCTATCTGATTTTCCAGCAACGATACTATATCAAAAGCTGATAAACGTCATTTACTTGTGAAAACTAAAGGAGGAAATTTGATTTATTGATAATGAATGTTGCCACGTTTATGGCTGGTGATCTTAACGTATTTACTAATTACATACATAACTTAAGACATCAATTATATTAATACTTGATGGCTTTTAACTCTGATTGAAAGAAACGTTACGACATTCTGACCTATGCATGTTGGCTTTCTTGTGAAGGTAATACTACATGCGTACGTACTAATATATCAATTCTCTATAATACGTCTATACTTATATTCGCCAATAACCACCTATAATATCCGTAGATATAAGGAATTATTCCTACAAAAGAAAACTCACAGATCTTTTACTATCAAAGACGGAAAAAAAGTTTAAACCATGTGATACAAAAAAAATGAGAGTGGCAGTTACAGTAAGATCTAATGCATCCGTTCTTTTCTGTTGGATATTATCATTTTGTTCACAATTTTTTAATGTTTGCATCAATTTTTCATGATCATGATAACAATAGTAATATCTCCATCCGTTACTGTATCCTGATTTTTTTAACGTCTTGGTTAAATCAAATGCACATAATGGTAGATTTAAGTATATTACACATAGAAAATTATTCGTTTTATCAGTCGGTATCATATATATGCAAGCGAAGCAAGGTATATATATGTGACAAATCTCATGGTACAATATGTACCCATACGGTGATTTATTTTATGTTTAGAATTTACGAGTCCATCAATTATAGTTTTCCTCTCAATGCGTTGAGGAGTTCCAAGCACTCTATCTTTTTCATATTTCTATCTAATCCCTACAAAATGATACTTTTCCTACTATCAATAGATTGCAGATTTCAATATATATATTGACTAAGGGTAAAGCTACACTCTTGGGATGATTCTTAATTTCATAGGGAAATTTAGTACATCACATCAATGAGAATGTTATGGGTAGAGATCTTGAGACATGCTACATGGCCAATGATCACTAAACAAATATAATAGTTGATAGAATTTGCGCATAAAGAAGACAGATAACGAACATTGAATATGTTAAACAGTTCCAATAGCTCATTAGTTAATCCAAAATGCTTGTGTCTTTGTTGAGGTTCATTTCGAGAATAAGATTTCATATTGAATGGGTAGATAGAGATAGGTGCCTCAAGGGATTGGGCATGCACCATTGGGCCCCAGGTAGATGCCATGAAGGTCGCGACCCCAACGGACGAGTTGCGTGACGCGTTGCACCTCGCAACCCGGTAGCATCCGAAGTCGCTCGACGGAGTAGGCAGGTGGCGCGGTTGACTCTCTTGGTTTCTCACTTATACACAATTATAAGACTCTATTTATAATTAGATGTGGCCGCATCCAATTTTACTTCGAGTATTATTATTGTGAGAGATGTTCTGGGATATGGTTTGAAGTTGGAGAATTTGAAGTTGAAATAGTTGGAGGTTTATCCAAGATGACAAACAAGTTCCCGCGTAGCGGAGGCCCGCGAGTCACGTACTTGCGTGTGCTAAAATAATACAAGAAAGGATAAATAATTTATGATCGGATGCCAGATATTGTATATCATTGTGGACTCTAACCAACTTGTCAAAATATAAATGATCATTGTGGTAGAACTTAAACGATTATTTTTTTATAAAATCAATGTGATCAAATGTAATTTTAAATGACTTGGCGTTCTTTTTGAATTGTTTCAATACATGCATATTCCATTAAATAAAATTGGGTATACATTCTTTTCTTACCCCTACTTTAGTCGTTATAATATTTGTCTCGTTACTGGGCAATTGCTCATAACGTTACCCTCGTGTGAACCCAACATGTGTACCTGAGCAACAACCGCCACAGTAGCGCTCTTTTGAGGAGATCAGACTTCTCTTCGTCATATTCGCATCAGGCAGGGTGCGTCCTGCTTAGAGTAATTTATTTACTTCCGCTTTATTTTATGTTATTCTGAGAGACTTTGTAGTGAGATATGTGGAGAGTTTTTCTATAAAGTTTGAGATTTTTTGATATATCTCATATCATGGACATGGACTTGATGAGTATTGATCAGAATGGATGTTGCATTTTTATTTCCATTTCATATTATTCTCATGTTGTTATTTATATTTCAAATGTTAATCTAATGTGCATAAGATGGTTTGCTGAGTATCATAGATCATGGGCGTATTTGGACCGTAGGTCCGACGCTCTCGTCTCGTCGGTTTCGGTAGCCGGAGGGACGGCGCGTCACAGATGGTATCAGAGCCCGATACTCCATTCCCTCTTTTGTATATTAGATTATAAGTGGGATTTGAATTATAAATACAATGATAAGCATTTTGACCTTGCCATTGGTTTAAGGAGAATAATATAAGTCATACTCAATGTGTCCATTGTCTCTCTAATCATGAAAAAAAATTCTGATATAATGATTCTCGCAGGGAATCATGCCACCTCTTGTTGACCCTGATGTTGCACAACAACTGGCCTTATTGATTCAAGCCATTCAGGGTATACAACAGCGTCAGGAGGCATTGGAATAGAGGCTACTTCAGCAGGAAGATTCCTCTTATCAACCTTCCCATGAAGAAGAGGGCAGTATTCATCCTTCAGTGTCTTTGGACGCTGAAGGGTCGGAGGATTTAGAGGCATTGCAGAAACATCAGACGACTTATGCTGCCTACCAGAGGTCTAAGGTGCCCCAATTCTTCGGCACAGGCACACCAGATGAGGCTGAAGTATGGATGGATCACGTATCTAAGGTCTTACGGATGATCCATGCTCCTGAAGAGTCTTGGCTTACATTTGTGGAATTTTCACTAGCAGGTTATGCTGAACGTTGGTGGTACGCCACCATGGAACATCTGGAGGATCCCATAACATGGGAAATATTTCTTGACGAGTTCCGTAGCCAGTTCTACCCAGACCACTGGGATGAGGATCATAGGAGGTTGTTTGCAGAGCTGAAGCAGGGGTCAATGACGGCCCAAGAATACCTCATTCGCTACACTGAACTCTCCCGCCACTCGCCAGCGACTACTGCTTTTCCTGAAGAGAATTTACGGAAATTTATCCGGGGATTACGTGACGATGTGCAACACCAGATATCTGCATTGGATTTCACTTCCATCAAGGTGGTAGCTGCTAAAGCTACCAAGATGGAGGCAACTCAGAGTCGACTTCAGGGGAGTCCATCACACTCCCAACCACCTCAGTCCGGAAGATCTGCTCGCCGAGATTTCCATAGAGCTCGTAGAGAGCGTCGTTTTCACCCAGTGACTACTACTCCTACCGTTACTAGATTTGCCCCTACACCTACTTTGGGGCAGGGTTTGGCGAGTCGTGGTACTACTTCCTTACTCTCTTCGACACACTCGCAGAGACACGAGAATTGTCTCAGGAGGCTCCTTCTCTCAGCCAGGAGATCACAGATGTTTCCACTGCCAACAGCTAGGCCATTTCAAGGCCAAGTGTCCTTTACTTGCCAGCAGCTCAGATGGCCACCCACCAAGTATACGACCAACTTTCTCATCTGCACAGTCACACGGATCAGTTTCCCGCCGTGGGGGTCGAGGTTTTCAACGTCCTCCACCACGATCAACCTTCAGTGCTGCAGGTTCTAACGCCCCCCACAGCCTCAGGGACAGTTGAACGCAATCACTCAGGAGCAGGTGTGGCAGTCGATCCAGCCAAGATAGAGGCAGTCATGTCCTGGGAGCAGCTCAAGACAATTACCGAGATACGCAGTTTCTTAGGCCTCGTCGGGTACTACAGACGTTTCGTTAGGGACTTCTCGCAGCTAGCTCTACCACTTACTCGTATGATACAGAAAGATGTCCCTTTCATTTGGAGCGACAAGTGCGAGCTGAACTTTCGTACGTTGAAAGAAAGACTGACCAGTGCTACGATTCTCACCCTTCCTTCAGGCCCCTTAGACTTTACGGTGTATACTGACGCATCAAAGGAGGGCTTAGGAGCAGTGTTGATGCAACGTGGTCATGTCGTAGCATATGCATCACGACAACTGAAGAACCATGAACGGAATTACCCTACTCATGACTTGGAGTTGGCAGCTATAGTCTTCGCGTTGAAGATATGGCGTCACTATTTATATGGGGTCACGTTTGAAATTTTTACAGACCACAAGAGTCTCAAATATATCTTTGACCAGCGAGAGTTGAATATGAGGCAAAGACGATGGATAGAGCTGTTGAAGGATTATGACTGTACTATCTCTTACCATCCGGGTAAGGGAAATGTAGTAGCTGATGCTTTGAGTAGAAGAGCACATACCGAGGGCACTGCAACATGGCTACAGATTTGGGATATGCTCACAACACTTAGTGAGTGGCACCCCTTTGATAGTACTGCAGACGCTGTAACTGTACCTGCCAAGTATAGTAAACTATGGGATAGGATTGTGCAAGGTCAGCAAACAGATCAGAAATTACAAGACTTATACCATCGATGTCTGAAGGAGGAGTTCGATGGGTTCAGAGTCTGTGAGTCCATCTTATGGAAGGGGGACCGTGTCTGCGTCCCTGATGATGGTGAGTTAAGGAGAGATATCCTAGATGAGGCTCACTGTTCTATATTATCTATGCATCCAGGAAGCACAAAGATGTACAGAGATCTCCGTCAACACTTCTGCTGGGAGGGGATGAAGAGAGATGTTGCAGAACATGTCAGTCGTTGCCTTACGTGCCAATTGGTGAAGGCAGAGCACAAGCGTCCTCCTGGCTTGTTATAGTCACTTCCTATTCCGTTGTGGAAATGGGAGAGTATCTCTATGGACTTCGTGGCATCTTTACCTCGTACAGTAGGTGGATATGATGCTATTTGGGTTATTGTGCATAGGTTGACTAAGTCTGCACATTTTATTCCCGTGAACATGATATGCACTCTGGTGGATCTGTCCAAACTATAAATTCAACATGTTATTCGCTTGCATGGGATTCCCAAGGAGGTTGTATCTGATAGGGACTCTCATTTCACGTCACATTATTGGGGAGAATTCATGAAGGCCCTAAAAACTGAATTGTGTCTTAGTTCAGCATATCATCCGCAAATGGATGGACAATCAGAGAGGACAATTCAGACTCTTGGGGATCTGCTCAGAGGATGTGCCATTGAGTGGCAAGGATCTTGGAAGGATCACCTTCCTTTAGTGGAGTTCTCCTATAACAACAGCTACCATGCTAGTATTGGTATGGCACCTTTCGAGGCATTGTATGGGCGAAGATGCACTACTCCCTTGTGTTGGCAGGAAGCGGGTGACAAGGGTATTTATTCCACTCAGATAATCGAGGACACAACAAGAGCAGTGGAAACGGCTAGGAAGAAACTATTGACTGCACAGAGCCGTCAGAAGAGCTATGCTGATCAGAGACGTCGTGATCTTGAATTTGATACCGGAGACTTTGTATTCTTAAAAGTATCTCCAATGAAAGGTATTCAGAGATTTGGTGTTAAGGGCAAGTTGGCACCACGGTTCGTTGGCCCTTTCGAAATTTTATCTCGTATTGGGAAGGTAGAATACCGAGTAGCACTCCCCCTCACTTGGCAGGCGTGCACGATGTATTCCATGTGTCAAACCTCCGGAAGTATATTCGAGACCCTTGACATGTGATTAGCTATGAGGATCTCGTGGTTGAACTAAATTTGTCTTTTCCTGAGGCACCCATGCAGATTTTAGACCGGGCAGTCAAGAGGTTACGAAGGAAAGACATCCCTTTAGTCAAGGTATTGTGGCAAAGTCAGAATGTTGAGGAGACCACTTGGGAGCCTGAGGCAGATATGCGACAGAAATACCCCTAGCTTTTTGAAGGTATGTTCACGAGACCCTATTTCAATCTTCTTTAAGATTTTTATGGGTTTCGTTCTCTTTAAGATTTTTATGCCTGAATCTACACCACATTCAAAACTTATACGTTAAATCCTACGTCTCGAGGACGAGACTTCCTTTAAGATTTTTATGATGTAAAACCCCGTATTTTCATTTTCCAAAAATCTGGAGAATTTTTGACATCCAAAAAATTCAAATAATCATGTCTTTTCGTAGATTTCGTTGAGATCTTTCCAACGAGCCCAAGAACATCAAATTCTGACATTCCTAGCCCAAGATATCAATGTTTTATATTGGATGATCGAGATCCATATATGGATCCGAAACGGATCCGAAACTTGATCCATTTACACCTCTCTTTCTATAAATATGCTATGATAGGTTGCCCTTTCCAAAGCCCTAGCCACCACCATCCTCCCCTCTCATTGGAGCACCACCATCTTGGTCAGTGTAGTCATCGGAGGGCCGTTGTTGACGTCGGAGAAGGAGCTCCGATTGAAGATCCGCGACCACCATCACGTAGGAAAGAACAAGGTCACCGTGGTGCATGCCTCCGCACTGCGATCGAGCGATGGAAATACCATTCCGTGTGAGAAGAGATCTCGAGGGAACATCCTCGGAGGTAACGATAGATACCATCCTCTTGCTGTTGGGTTTCACGTATTTTTGTTCCCATATACTTGAACATGCTAGAGCCTTGGTTGTTTTTGCTATGATTCATGTACTATTAACGATGTCTCATACCTTTCTTGTTGCCGGTTTCAGACGAATAATTATACATATATGCTTGATCAACCGGGTATAGCCTAAGGATACATTCTTATTCTTTTTAGACGAAATATTAGAATGGGCGTGTTAAGAATCAAAGATATACGACTCTCACATGAACTGAGTTAAGGGTGGGATATAGACAAGATCTAGTACTTTCTTTTACTCATCATTTCAAGTAGTATAAGTATTTGACATGTTCTAAAGTTGTGGATGATTTCATCACAACTCCCTCTGATGTGTCGAGTATATATTAGATTATATCAATTGGAGGAAAGATTTATACCCTCCTTATCCGTGTTTTGCTTGTATTACTTATTTTTTATAATATACAATCTATCTGATTTTCCAGCAACGATAATATATCAAAAGCTGATAAACATCATTTAGTTGTGAAAATTAAAGGTGGAAATTTGATTTATTGATAATGAGTGTTGCCACGTTTATGGCTGGTGATCTTAACGTATTTACTAATTACATACATAACTTAAGACATCAATTATATCAATACTTGATGGCTTTTAACTATGATTGAAAGAAACGTTACGACATTCTGACCTATGCATGTTGGCTTCCTTGTGAAGGTAATACTACATGCGTACGTACTAATATATCAATTCTCTATAATACGACTGTACTTATATTCACCAATAACCACCTTCAATATCCGTAGATATAAGGAATTATTCCTACAAAAGAAAACTCACAGATCTTTTACTATCAAAGACGTTGGAAAAAAAGTTGAAACCATGTGATACAAAAAAATGAGAGTGGCCGTTACAGTAAGATCTAATGCATCCGTTCTTTTCTGTTGGATATTATCATTTTGTTCAAAATTTTTTAATGTTTGCATCAATTTTTCATGATAATGATAACAATAGTAATATCTCCATCCGTTACTATATCCTGATTTTTTAACGTCTTGGTTAAATCAAATGCACATAATGGTAGATTTAAGTATATTACACATAGAAAATTATTCATTTTATCAGTCGGTATCATATATATGAAAGCGAAGCAAGGTATATATATGTGACAAATCTCATGCTACAATATGTACCCATACGGTGATTTATTTTATGTTTAGAATTTACGAGTCCATCAATTATAGTTTTCCTCAATGCGTTGAAGAGTTCCAAGCACTCTATCTTTTTCATATATCTATCTAAACCCTACAAAATGATACTTTTCCTACTATCAATAGATTGCATATTTCAATATATATATTGACTAAGGGTAAAGCTACACTCTTGGGATGATTCTTAATTTCATAGGGAAATTTAGTACATCGCATCAATGAGAATGTTATGGGTAGCGATCTTGAGACATGCTACATGGCCAATGATCACTAAACAAATACAATAGTTGATAGAATTTGCGCATAAAGAAGACAGATAACGAACATTGAATATGTTAAACAGTTCCAATAGCTCATTAGTTAATCCAAAATGCTTGTGTCTTTGTTGAGGTTCATTTCGAGAATAAGATTTCATATTGAATGGGTAGATAGAGATAGGTGCCTCAAGGGATTGGGCATGCACCATTTGATCCCGGGTAGATGCCATGAAGGTCGCGACCTCAATGGACAAGTTGGGTGACGCGTTGCACCTTGCAGCCCGGTAGCATCCGGAGTCGCTCGACGGAGTAGGCAGGTGGCGCGGTTGGCTCTCTTGGTTTCTCACTTATACACAATTATAAGACTCTATTTAAAATTAGATGTGGCTGCATCCAATTTTACTTCCAGTATTATTATTGTGAGAGGTGTTCCGGGATATGGTTTGAAGTTGGAGAATTTGAGGTTGAAATACTTGGAGGTTTATCCAAGATGACAAACAAGTTCCCACGTAGCGGAGGCCCGCGAGTCACGTACTTGCGTGTGCTAAAATAATACGAGAAATGATAAATAATTTATGATAGGATGCCAGATATTATATCATTGTGGACTCTAACCAACTTGTCAAAATATAAATGATCATTGTGGTAGAACTTAAACGATTATTTTTTTTATAAAATCAATGTGATCGACTGTGATTTTAAATGACTTTGCGTTCTTTCTGAATTATTTCAATACATGCATATTCTATTAAATAAAATTGGGTATACATTCTTTTCTTACCCCTACTTTAGTCATTATAATATTTGTCTCGTTACTGGGCAATTGCTCATAACGTTACACTCGTGTGATCCCAACAGGTGTACCTGAGCAACAACTGCCACAATAGCGCTCTTTTGAGGAGATCAGACTTCTCTTCGTCATATTCGCATCAGGCAGGGTGCGTCCTGCTTAGAGTAATTTATTTACTTCCGCTTTATTTTATGTTATTCTGAGAGACTTTGTAGTGAGATATGTGGAGAGTTTTTCTACAAAGTTTGAGATTTTCTGATGTATCTCATATCATGGACATGGACTTGATGAGTATTGATCAGAATGGATGTTGCATTTTTATTTCCATTTCATATTATTCTCATGTTGTTATTTATATTTCAAATGTTAAACTAATGTGCATAAGATGGTTTGCTGAGTATCATAGATCATGGGTGTATTTGGACTGTAGGTCCGACGCTCCCGTCTCGTCGGTTTCGGTAGCCGGAGGGGCGGGGCGTCACAGAAATGCAATATTACAAAACTCCAAGGGTATACATGCAATTTATCCAAAAATATTACACATGATGTTAAAGTTCCTGGACTAAAGCTAAATAGCAAAATCCGCGAGTGGTCCTCTACAAAATGCCCCGCGCCTCACGTGTACTGGGTACGTGAGGTGACATGGCTGAGGACCTAAGTGCAAATAGTAGAAGTTCGGGGGTCTATATTTAATTATTACAAAAATTTTTAAACTATCACTGAAAGTTTATGGGCTAACTAGTAAATACAAAAATACGTGGGGTAAGGATGCAAAATACCCCACTCGGGCGTGATCTAACGGTGGGCAGTCTCCCACTTGACACGTGTCCGCACGTCGTCGCTCGATACCGCTTCGGCGATGGAGGGCCACGATTAGATCTGCGCTGAGGATCAGACGGTGTGGCGTGGCCCAGATCTAACGGTGGCTGCTGCGTCTGGAAGGTGGCCAAGATCCAACGGCAGGCGAGGCAGGACGAAGAACCGAGAGGAACTCTGGCATGGCGAAGTTCTCCCGGCCAGATCGAGCCTCTCCGGTGTCCTTCAAGCTTCCAAAAATGGCCGGCGACTTCCTGCAGTCCTCCTCTATCTCCTGGGTGGTCCAAAACACCTCGGCAACGGCCGAGGCTCGCTGGGGACGACGACGGAGCTGGGGTGCTTCGTTTGTCTCCGGCGAGGGTCAAAATGACCCCCAGGTAGTCTTCTATGCCCGTTGACCTGCAAGAAATGGTGAGAGGGTCCATGGCAAAGTGCCTGGATCCCGCGGAGGTGAAATGATGCGTGAACGGCGATGTACGGTGGTCGGCCGGAGGAGCGCTCCGGCGAGGTGAGCGTGAGGGTGATTTGAGTGACGAAAGCGAAAGATCCTTGGGGCTAACTGTTCCTAAGACTAAGGGGAGTAAAATGCAAAAGAAAAGAGGGGGAAAAGGGGGCTGCCTCGACGGTTGAACCCGAAGGGAAGAAGTACCTCAACGCCAGCGAAGACGGAGGTGGTGGAGCCACCTCAGTGCTTGCTCGACCCGCCTGAAGGCCGCCGGAGCGGCACTTGTGGAAGAGGGGTTCAAAATTCGAATTGAAGTCGGGGGGTGCATTTTATGGGGTTTGACGCGATGGTGAAGAGGCTCAAAGAATGACGAGGCAGGCGCGCCACAGCGATCCAATCCTCGAGGCAATCGCTGGGCGAGGATGAGAGATGGTTGAGGAACAAGTTAGTAGAAGGGAGCATCACGAATGGGTGAAAGACATGCCCTCGAAAAATCCGCAAAAGCGGGTCAAAAACGAGGTATGGCAAAGGCTACAGGAGCTAGGGTCAGAGAGTTGACCCGAGGTCAACTCTCCAGCCCACCTGGTTGGTCCACATGGACCAACCAGGAAAAACCCCTGGAAAAAGATTTGAAAAATCATTTAAAATAGTAAATGACTTATTTAATTTTAGGTTATTTAATAAAAATGGTTTATTATTTTATTAGGTATTTTAATATGATTTTAATTATTTTTATGAGGTATAATTTAATAAGTTACCTATTTTAGCCTTTATAGGTATATTTATCTATATATTTAAGTATTTTATTTTTATTTTGTGATTTTAATTTATTTATTTTTGTTTATTATTTTATAAATTTATAAAATATTTTTATATACTTAAATATATTTTTATTTTATTTTTCTGAAGTATTTTGTACACTTAATAAAATAAAAGTGTTAATTCTCCAAATATAGATACATGTATTATACCTATGTATATTATTTACAAGTATTTTTATTCCAAGTTTTTTTTTGAGTTTTTATTCTGATTTTAATGCACAAATATATCATAAATAATATTTACAAAATTATAAAAATATAAATTATAGAAATAATGAATAAGTAATAAAATGAATTTTTTAATCTGTACAAGTATACAATAGGGGTCCAAATCTCAACTTTCAAATCGTAGCTCCACAAAATGCGAAACCACTGCCATTAAATAGCTTATTTGAAACTATATACAATTAAAGGTGAGTTTGATCATTTGGAGTTTTTATTTCAGAGATACGGGTCTGGGAAGTTGGGATTCTGGATTTTTATTCAGACCATAACTTTCTATCTGTACATTATTTTCGAGTGAAATTAATTTTTTATTTTTATTTATTTAATTATCTACAACTTTCATATTCAAAGTTTCTTTATTTGAGGTGTAAAAAGTGGAACCAAAATAGGTCTCAAAACGAATAAAGAATGAATTGAATAAAAGGTATTTTTGCTGTATTTTTGCCCTTATCTCCCCCTACTTTATTCCTTGTCGACCTATTCATCGAGATGCCTAGGTCTCGGGGGTTTTGGGTCATAAAATATTTACAATATTTTATTCTTTTTCTTTTCTTTTATTTATTCTATAATTTTGGCTTTAATTACAGTATTTTATATATTATTTACATGCACATGCATGAATGCTAAAATGCTGGAATTAATGGTATTTACACGCATTTGCTAGGGTTTTTGAGGCCAAAATGATAGAATAAAGATGATGAAATATGAATTCATCATCCCCCTATACTTTACCTTTGCTAGTCCCTAGAAAACACTTATGCAATAAGTGCAGAAAGAAAAACAAAGAAAAGAAAAAGAAGAAAATGGATTTAGTTTAATTATCAAACTTGTCTTCATAAAATCAAAGTTTGGAGCTTAAGTTGGACCTCTAGAATTTTAGTGCGGGCGGAACCTTAATGAGAACCGGATCTGAAATCCAACAGTCCCTGAGAATCCCAAAACTCTGTTCAAGTCTCCTCAATAGTCAGGTCAGAAATATCTTAACTCATACGCAAACTCTTACGATTATGAATCTGACTCGTACAGTGTAAGCGATTGGTGGCTCTCCTCAACTAGAATAACAAAGAGACTGATTTCTCCAGCATGACAACCCAATGATTCCCCAATCCAATAAATCCATCCTCGAGGAGCGGGGTATTCTCTTCTAAGTTCAAGTGGCAACCAACTCAAGAGGAGGGGGTGAAGAGAAGAATGGACGGTAGCCAGTGTAGCTACCTATCCTAGGATGCAAGACTAGTGTAGTCAAGTCATCCAGCTGCAGGCTCATATGATTTGTCTTTGGAACTCAAGCTTGCTTATTGACATTACAACATATGCACATACTTTGCAGGCATTTTATTTTTTATAGGCCTGATCATTTTTTTTTGAAATACTATTCACAGCAGCATTTACATAAGGAGTTTTTCCTCTTGAGCCAGTAGACTATCCCTCTTTTGAAGCTTTATCGCAACCCACACTCTCCTGTCTTTAGACTTCCTCATCACTGGACGGGTTGGGGTGCACTTCCCTCCCTAGAGGAGGACAAGTGTTTCCACTTGTGTCCATCTCATACCGGCAAATCCAATCCCCTCACCACCCCAACTGAGTTGAGCCATGTGAAAGGTGCATGTGTCCAAGTTAGGTCATTATCAACAAGAGTCGTGCGTGTGCTCCGAAATACTCTACTTAGGCAGTCAAGAATCCATTGAACCAAGTCTCGTGATCCTCAAAGAATTAAGTCAACTAGATCTGAAGTACCTCAAACCAAGTTCCTATAAGGTTCCTGTTATTAGGTAGATTTTGAGGTTCAATCAAGCTCCAATCTCCGGATTTTACTTAGACTTATTCAACTATCAAACTCAATCCAAAAAATGCTCACGCTAAGCAAATGATATGCAGAATGTAGAAAATATTTTTGTGATGCAATTTTCACAGATTTTGAACTTTTTATGGGTTTTTGAAAAGATGATGATGCATATGCATTTTTTGTATTTTTCAAAAAGATTTTTCAAATGTTTTTAGATTTTTAATTTTGCAAATATTTTTGGGATTTTTGAAAACAAAAAGTTTTTTGGCTAAAAGCTAGGTACAAATATTTACACAAGAGTACTTCTTATATATACAAGAAGTGGATTTTAAGAATTTACAAGGGTAAGTGGTCAATTTTACAAATACATATATTGAATTTTTAGGTGTGATGTATGTATTCATCAAACTTATTTGGAAATCATTTTACAAACAATTTTTTGAAAACTATAGTCCAAAATAATTTTTACAAACATTTTACAAACATGTACATACATTTGAAAATCATTTTGCAAAGGTTTTCAAACAGTATAGAAAGATTTTTCAAAATATTTTTGCAACCATTTTTCAAACCATTTGCAAATTATTTTTCAAATATTTTATTTCACACAAAGAAAAAGAATTTTTCAAACAAAATGTTTTTACAAAGGTTGAAAACATGTAACAAAACGTTTTCCAAATAGTTTTCAAAAGATTTTTCACAAATATTTTCAAACTATTTTTCAAACATTATGCAAAAAATGTTTTCACCTGATTTATTAATCAGTAAATACACAAAGAATTTGAGGAATGATAACATCTTTTTATTAAGGTTTTTAATGAATTTTAAAGGATTATTAGCCATATTTATTAGGAAAATACGAAAGTACGAGTTATGGCTAAAGTATATGCGTAGTATATACGACCCCTCTATACTTAGCTTGAGCTATGTCCTCATAGATCAGAGATAAAAAGAGAAGACATAACTCGTACTCAGTATAGGCAAGTCTAAAGAATAAATAAATGAATAAACGAATGAAAAGTTGACCGTCCCTCCTATACTTAGGATCAAATAATCCTAAGTATAGCAGACTATACACAACGCAGGGAGGGTCAAGGGTGGGAATGAATAGATCGTACTCAAATTGTCTCCCCCTATACTTAGGGTAAGATATCCCTACGTATAGACAAGAAGAGGAGACAATGGAGAGGATCAAAATAAATGAAAACTCAGGGTGCACACCCCCTATACTTAGGACAAAGTACGTCCTAAGTGTAGAAACTGACAATAAGGGGCGACACCTTTTTGATAGATAAAGAAAATAGAAAAGGAAAAGAAGAAAAGAAGAAAAGAAGAAAAGAAGAAAAGAAGAAAAGAAATCACAAGATGAGAGAAGAGAGATCAGAGGATATACACATCACTCCCCCTATACTTAGGGTACAAGAAGCCCTAAGTATAGGCAACAACAAGAGTGATGAAACAGAACGACGAATGAACATTCGACTCGTCCACCCCCCTATACTTAGGACAAAGTACGTCCTAAGCAAGGCAAACACGAGAATGGGTGGATGAGCAATACGGGAGATAGACAGAGGGAAACAAATGAATATACAACAAATATGGATGTACACATGATCAAGAAGGTAGAAAGCAGACCTTCTTGCAAGACCGCTGAGGGATAGATCTAATGTGGTGCAAGTCGACATCGGGGTCCACAGTTGAGGGAAGCTGATCATGGTCGACAGGGTGAAGGCCCTCAGTGGAGTCAAATCGAAAAGGCACGAACTGGTCAATGGAAGTAGTATGGCTAGGTTCGCCCTTGGTGGTCCTATGGTGTGAAGGCGCAGACGTGCGAGTGGAAGAAGTTGATGAATCTACGTTTCATCATCTTTATTCTATCATTTTGGCCTTAAAAACCCTAGTAAATGCGTGTAAATAGCATTAATTTATGCATTTTAGCATTCATGTATATGTGTGTAAATATTGTATAAAATGCGGATTTTAGTGCCAAAATTATAGAATAAAGAAAAGAAAAGAAAAAGAATAAAATATTGTAAATATTTTATGACCCGAAACCCCGAGACCTAGTCATCTCGATGACTCGATCGACAAGGAATAAAGTAGGGGGAGATAAGGGCCAAAATACAATACAAATTCCTTTTATTTTATTCATTCTTTATTCATTTTGGGACCTATTTTTGGTTCCACTTTTTTACCTCAAATAAAGAAACTTTGTACATTAAAGTTGTAGATAATTAAATATAGAAAATATAAAATTGATTTCACTCAAAAATAATGTACAGATAAAAGTTATGGTCTGAATAAAAATCCAGATCCCAACTTCCCAGACCCGTATCTCACAAATGAAAACTCCAAATGCATCAAACTCACCTTTAATTGTATATAATTCAAAATAAGCTATTTAATGGCGGTGGTTTCTTATTTGGCGGAGCTACGGTTTGAAAGTTAAGTTTTGGACCCTCATTGTATACTTGTACATATTAAAATATTCAATTAATTATTTATTCATTATTTTTATAATTTTATATTTTTATAATTTTTTAAATATTACTTATAATATATTTGTATATTAAAATCAGAACAAAAACTCAAAGAAAATTCAAAATAAAATACTTGTATATAAAATACATAGGTATTATACCTGTAAATATACCTACATAAACTATACTTTTTTATTAAGTGTACAAATCACTTCATAAACATAAAATAAAAATGTATTTAAGTGTATAAAAATACTTTATAAATTTATAAAATAATAAAAATAAATGAATAAGTTAAATATACAAAATAAAAATAAAATACTTTAATGTATCGATAAAGATACCTATAAGGGGTATAAATGGTAACTTGTAATTACACACCCCATAAAAATAAATAAAAATCACTATAAAATAATTCATAAAATAATAAACATTTTTTATTCAATAACCAAAAAATAATAAATTGATTTGCGATTTTTAATTGATTTTAGCAATGTTTTTCCCAGGGATTTTCCTGGTTGGTCCACATGGACCAACCAGGTGGAAGTTGACCCGCTGGTCAACTCCCTGGTCTGCACCTGCAGCCTGTCAGCTGCGTTTTTTAGCCAATTTCTCCTATTTTTTTAGGCTGCATCGTTCACATTTTGACCTCGGGCCCTTCTTCACTTTTTATCCCCATATAACCACCATACACGCCCAGTACTTACATTGGTCTTTGGATCGAAGATTCGCTCGATAAACCTCGATATTCATGCCATCTCGGCCACTCTCTGCCCAATGTTCTGAAGCTTGTCAGACTGCGCTTTTTTGGCGTTTTCTCCGAATTTTGGAGAGCGCGTCTTTCACCATTTTGCATTTCTTCCTTCTTGACTTTTGTTCACCATATATTGAGGATACACGCCCATGGTTGTTTTCAGGGAGTGCATCACTGGTGTGCTCCAGAAGCACCGTTCTTTGTGCCCCCATCGACCACTCTTTAGAAAAGACCTCCAATCCTCCATTTCAATTTTGAACTCCTTTTCCCCCTTCTTCCTCCCTTCTTTCATGTGCTGAGGTTAGAGGAAGGTGACAGCAACCTCACCTCACCGTTAGGAGGAGAGGAGGAGCGGCGCGGAGGTGTCTCCACCCATCTCCGGCCAAGCTTGGCTGTGAGGTACCCCATCTCAGGTAAACCGCCTTCGAGGTCGTTTTCTTTCCATTTTATCGCTGATTAGTTAGCTCTCAATTTCAGTTTTTAGTTTGCACATTTAGTTTGTTGATTCAATCATTCACTAGCCTAGATTTCTCGATCAAACACCTCGTCGGAGCTCGTGAGCTCCGACGTTCATCTCCGCCACCCACTCCATTCGTGCACCCACGTTTGCCCTTGGACCTCTTGCTGTGGTCGTGTGTTTTATTTTTGCAGGTCTCAGGGACAAAAGACCCACTCCTGGGGTCGATTTTTGTTTGAGGACGAACCACTTGGAGCACCCCTCCCTCCTTCAAGTTGCGACGGACCTCCGGCCTCTTCTAGGCCATTTTGCGGCCGCCTATCAGTTTTGGGCTGTTCCTGGAGGTTCGTGGAACCATCAGAGGGGCGTTTGAAGCATCGTGCTTGGAGATTTTGGAGCTCCGAGTTCATCCCGACCGAGTTCGTCGGTCGTTCTTCCTCCACGCCTCCGCAGCCGTCGATCGCCTCGGGCGTGGGTATTTTGTGCCATTTCCCCCGCCATTTTGTGTAATGTTTATTTAGGGACTGAAACATTCATCTGCAGTTGTGAACTTTTGTAAAATTTGCAAGTTGCCCCCTGGATTCCTGTCTAATTACATATATGCCCTTGCAAATAGTGTAGTTTCTTGTTGTTATCTCTATTTATTGCATGCATTCATAAAATATCAAAAATTCCCCAAAAATCAAGTTAAGCTCCTGCTGCATTGTAGTTTCACGCTATATTTTTATTTTACATATTTGTTGCATTTTAATATTTTTAAAATTCAAAAACATGCATTTTCAGCACTGTTTGCATTAGAAAATCCATAAAAATATAAAATCACCTCAGAAAATTCCCAAAAAATATATTTTGTGTCTTATAGTGTCATTTAGCTCCAGACCAAAAATCATTAAAAAATACAAAACAAAACTCCTAAAAATTAGAAAATCCCAAAAACCTTCCTAAAAATCTATAAAATCCTAGAAAAATCCTAAAAATATAAACTCAGTTCCTTAGTTTCTCTATTTTATTCTCTTTTATGGAAAATTAAGTTGAGGAATTTTTGACACTGTTTACTATTTTTCATACTCAATTTAATTTCGGCCAGCAACTTTTATTCACTGTTTTCTTGTATTTTGACATTTAAAAATACCAAAAATATTCTGAAAATTCCCCAAAAAAACAGTAGAAAAGTATAAAAATATCAAAAACATTTCATTTCCTAATTTTTGGGCATTTTTCACTATTTTTATAAATACCCTCTTTCATCTTTTCTTATATTATATATACATTCCAATATTGAAAAAGAAAATATAAGGATATAAAAAAAAGAAAATATAAAATCAGAAAATTAAAAATCAAAATACAAAAAATATATTAAAAATTAATATATATATATATATATAATTAAAAACCCACAAAAAATAGCATAGATAGACAACTTATCACATACACACACATTTTGAGCATTTTTGCCCCGATCTAGCCTTTCTGCTCCCTGTGTTCGACCTCTACACATACTTGCACCATACACATCTTGTTGTAGAGTTATAATAAATTTTAACTCCACACACTTTCACTGCTTTACTTGACTGTCGTGGGTTAATTGTTGTTTGAATCTCGGATTTCGTTGGAGGTCAAATCAGCGACTGTTGATTCGCCTTGTGAGTCAACACGACCTCTGCAAATCTGTGTTCAACAGAAGTACAGCTAGGCCTGGCCTTGTAATTCTCACCGATGTCAAAGTAAAAAGGGACGAACTCATCATCCTCGGAAGAAGTGTAATCGGAGTCGTCCTGCGAGGTTTCGTCCAGGTCAAAACCAAAAGGAACGAAGTCATCGGTGGAAGTAATCGAACTCAGATCGTCTTCAAGAGTCTCACCCGGATCTTCTTTTTCATCAAGAGGCCAAAAATTTTGAAAATTCGCATCGTAACCGACCTCAATCATCATCACTTTAGAGTGACCAGGAACGGACTTATCAGTGGAAGTTATCAAACCAGATCCATCCTGTCTAGTCTTGGTATCTGCCCTCCGCTCAATGGTATCGATCACGTAGATCCCGCGTATTTCATCAACACATCGCCACACACCAGAAAGAGGAACTTCGAGGTCCATGCTTTCCGAGTCTTCCCCCTTTTGGAGGATTTCTCGGGTCTCATCAGCGGTCAATAAGCAAACTTCTCTAATTTCATCAGGTAGGTCATAGGCCTCGGAGTCAGCTATAATCGGTGAAGGTGCATCAGGTGCAGGTCTCTAGTCGACTGTGGGTTTGGTGATCAACACTTCGCTCTCGTCAACAGGACGGAAGAGAATCTCTCCTGATCCATAATCAATAACGACCCTCGTAGAGGCGAGGAATGGTCATCCCAGGATGATTGGAGAGGGCTCCCCTGTGGAGGTCTCCATGGGCAATACGACAAAGTCAACATTGTAGCTCGTGCCCTGAATTGAGATGACTACGTTTTCAAGGATAGCCTTCGGCATCTTAATTGATCCATCAGCAAACTGAACGATCATCCTGGTTTTCTTGAGAGGTCCTAAGTGAAGAGACTGTACCAGCGAGAAGGGTAATATGGTAATAGATGCACCGCCGTCTAGGAGAGTGTGATCACAAGTATAGTCAGAAATGGTGCAAGTGATGAAAGGGGTAGCTATGTTCTTCTTTCTAGGAATGGGACGGTGTGTGATGGCGTGGGTAGTGGCCATGGTCAGAATATGACGCTCAGATCTGCTCCTCCGCTTTCTCTTCTTGGGAAGAGGAGCAGATAATTGTGTCATGGCCTGCTGAAGTGGGGCACGGATAATCTCATGAATGGTGCCCATCACTTCGGGTTCAGTCAACATTTTTTTGAATTTTTGGACTTCCTCCATACAAGGGAGGAAGTTGGAATCAGCATCTACACGAGGCATGCCAAGAGCAGTCTGTACAGCGGCTTCCTCGGGGTCAAAGGTGGGACAGTGCGTGAATGGATGTGTGGGTGAATGATCTGACAAATGGACCCTCTCCTTACAATCTGAATCAACCAAATGTCTCCCAAACTCTTTTTGTGTTTTTAAATTTTTCTCATTTTTTTGTATTTTTGGCGATTGCAATCTCCCATGATCACCCACAATGAAATCCGTAACCTCGATGAATGGAGCGTCAATATGTTTTTTTCTCAAGATAGACATATCCTCATTCATCAAATCAATGCGCTCTATCATTCGGTTCAAGATATCACTCATAGAGATCGAGGGAGGTGAGTCCAACAGGTCAGACTTGGGTGGATGTGAAGGTGGAGGTGGATAATATACAGGCGGAGGCGGGGGTGGGTAGAAATCCGAGCTCCTATACTGTGGCTGAGGCGGGTATGTACAAAAATCAGAAAAGGTAGGAGGAGGATCCTCCTGATAAAAGGGAGGTGGACCGGCTGGAGTGAACGAGGGATCCACAAAGTCCGGATAAAATGCGCTCCAGGGGTCCATCTCGAAAGCAAAAGGAAAATGATCGGGAGAGCGCAATGGTCAAGTCAAGAGAGTGGAGAAAAGGTGCAAATGCGCAGGGATGATCTACTGATCTAGTATGCACACAAGTAATCACAAGCAAACTCACACAAAACAAACCCTCAATTCACCTACTCAACTCGGTAGAGACCGAAAATTCGGTCTTTTTATCTTGTCTGTTTTAGAGTTAGGTGAGAAGTCCAAAATATGCACAAACACTTAGGGGCTGAAAATGGGATTTTGGCACTAATCCTTAGTTTGTGCACGGGAAATGTAAAACGAAGACAATGAGGGGATTACTCGCCCCAAGACACTGTTTTTCTTTTTGGTAGATTTTAGGGTCAAGTAATATTAGCAGTCCTAATTTTATTGGTTATCACTTTTTTTTTGGATTTTTAGTGAAAAGTGCACGAGCCTAACGAGGAGTCAATTCCTTTAAGCACCTAAGTGATCAAAATCAGAGGTAGAGAGACGGAAACGCAATGCAAGCGGCAAAACGATGATGTATGCTAAAGCGTAAATGCTCACCTTGCCTCCAGCACTCTATATGCAAAGATGCTCAGCAGAATTGAAACCTATCTATATGCAAATGCAAAGCCGATGAAATAGTCCTAAGTTCAGAAATTGCTATTATCGTGAAGAACCATAAGTCGGTCACCGATCTTCAATCCAGGGGTCCGGTCTAGGCTCACCCCTCCTCCTCTCGACACATCGAGTTCAGGAGCAGCGCTTGGTAGGGTGGGCTTGCGGCACGAAGGCTCGAAGATGATGAGGCGACTGTTTAAAGATTTGAACTAGGTCCAAAGCGCACTATAGGTACATGCAAAGGTATTAAGTGTTTGGCCTTAATCTATCGCAAGCAATCCTAAAACTAAGGGCTCAATCACACAATGGAAATAAAATCAAAACCGAGAAAACAAAATAATAAAAAAAATGCGATGAAAAGCGAGAAAAGCCGCGGTGATCCCCCAAGTGAACAATCACTTGGAAATTAGGCTCGAAAGTCCAATGTTCGGGGGTACCTGTATTATTACAATAATAGTTGTCTCTCTCTTACTTAAATTACACAAATAAATGCTCAAAGAATAAAGTGCTCAAAATTTGTCTTCGAAGTTCTCCAAGTCCTTTGTGCTAGGCAAAAGCCGCCTCACGTGGGTGCGAAGGTGCTCCAAGAGGGGCTCCTCCCTCGATCCGCGTATCTCGCACGAAATTCAAACAAGGAGAGTGGTCAGACAACTCAACAAGCAATATCAAAAATAAAGAAAATAGTAAAAATAAAAGCCGCGAAGTAGACAAGTAATCACAATTACAAATGAAAAGCCGAACTACGCGCTGTTGCTCCCCGGCAACGACGCCATTTGATAACTAAGGTTTGGTGAGGGTCTAAATAGTCCATACAAAGCAGGACCACAATGTCGCTGTAGCGACCGCTCACGAAACCTCAATTAATCAACAATGAACCCACAATCAAATAAATCACGCAATGAAAACTAAATATGGAGTCAAATTTATTTTAACTCTACAATAAATGTGTATAGTGTAAGTATGTAGAGTGTCGAACTCAGGGAGCAAGCAAGATAGATCAGGCAAATTGTGCAAAATGTGTGACAGTGATCAATGTCTACAAGTATGCTAATTTGTGGGTTTTTAATTTTTACTTTTTTTATTTTATTTTAATTTTTATATTTTTGTATTTTGATTTTTAATTTCTGATTTTATATTTTTCTTTTTATATTTTATATTTTTTTCTTTTTCAATAATAGAATAAATATATATAATATAAGAGAGAGGAATAGAGTATTTATAAAAATATTTAAAAATAAGGAAAAATCAGAAAATAAAGTATTTTTGGTCTTTTTGTATTTTTCTAATGTTTTTGTGATTTTTCTAGATTTTTCCTGATTTTATTGCTATTTTTAAAGTCAAAATACAAGAAAACAGTGAATAAAACTGCTGGCCGAGATTAAAATGAGGATGAAAAATACTAAATAGTACCCAAAATTCCTCAAATTAGTTTGAAAATAAAGACAATAAAATATAGAAACTACAGAACCTGAGTTTACATTTTTAGGACTTTTCTAGGATTTTTTAGATTTTTATGAAGTTTTTAGGGGTTTTCTAATTTTTAGGAGTTTTACTTTGACTTTTTTAGTGATTTTTGGACTGAAACTAAAAGACACTGAAGTAGACCTAAGGTATTTTTTTGGAATTTTTCAAGGGGTTTTGATATTTTTTTGGTATTTTCTAATGTAAACATTAGCAAAAATGCATGTTTTTGATTTTTAATAAATATTAAAATGCAACAAAGATGAAAAATAAAAATATAGCGTAAATAAGCAAGCAAACAAGAGCCTATGGTATTTTTTGGTAATTTTCAAGTTAAAAAGATGCACAAAACAAATACAAACAACCAATAAAAATCACACAACTGGCAGGGGTATCGGTGCAAATATTAGTAAGTACTGGGGCCAAAGTGCAATTTTCAAAAAAAGTTCACAACTGATAAATGAAGTTCTTGGATTAATTACAAATACCCAAACCCATAAGGGGTTCGCTGCAAAATTACCAAGCCCACGTGTATAAACACGTGACTTGGAAGGGGTAGATATGCAATATTACAAAACTCCAGGGGTATACATGCAATTTGTCCAAAAATATTACACATGATGTTAAAATTCCTGGACTAAAGCTAAATAGCAAAACCCGTGAGTGGTCCTCTGCAAAATGCCCCGCGTCTCATGTGTACTGGGCAAGTGAGGTGACGTGGCTGAGGACCTAAGTGCAAATAGTAGAAGTTCGGGGGTCTATATTTAATTATTACAAAAATTTTTAAACTACCACTGAAAGTTTATGGGCTAACTAGTAAATATAAAAATGCACAGGGTAAGGATGAAAAATACCCCACTCGGGCGCGATCCAACGGTGGGCAGTCTCCCACTTGACACGTGTCTGTACGTCGTCGCCCGATACCGCTTCGGCGATGGAGGGCCACGATTAGATTTGGGCTGAGGATCAGACGGTGTGGCGTGGCCCAGATCTAACGGTGGCTGCTGCGTCAGGAAGGTGGCCAAGATCCAATGGCGGGCGAGGCAGGATGAAGAACCGAGAGGAACTCCAGCGTGGTGAAGTTCTCCCGGCCAGATCGAGCCTCTCCAGCATCCTTCAAGCTTCCAAAAATGGCCGGCGACTTCCTGCAGTCCTCCTCTATCTCCTGGGTGGTCCAAAACACCTCGGCGACGGTCGAGGCTCGCTGGGGACGACGACGGAGCTAGGGTGCTTCGTGCGTCTCCGACGAGGGTCAAAATGACCCCCAGGTAGTCTTCTACGCTCGTTGACATGCAAGAAATGGTGAGAGGGTCCAGGGCAAAGTGCCTGGACCCCGCGGAGGCGAAATGATGCGTGAATGGTGGTGTACGGTGGTCGACCGGAGGAGCTCTCCGACGAGGTGAGCGTGAGGGTGATTTGAGTGACGAAAGTGAAAGATCCTTGGGGCTAACTGTTCCTAAGACTAAGGGGAGTAAAATGCAAAATAAAAGAGGGGGAAAAGGGGGCTGCCTCGACGGTTGAACCCGGAGGGAAGAAGTACCTCAACGCCGGTGAAGATGGAGGTGGTGGAGCCGCCTCAGTGCTTGCTCGACCCGCCTGAATGCCGCCGGAGGAAGCTGCACCTTCCTGGGGCTTTTGGGCACGATTAGGGGAGCGACACTTGTGGAAGAGGGGTTCAAAATTCGAATTGAAGTCGAGGGGTACATTTTATGGGGTTTGACCCGATGGTGAAGAGGCTCAAAGAACGACGAGGCAGGCACGCCACTGTGATCCAATCCTCGAGGCAATCGCTGGGCGAGGATGAGAGATGGTCGAGGAACAAGTTAGCAGAAGGGAGCATCACGAATGGGTGAATGACATGCCCGTGAAAAATCCACAAAAGCGGGTAAAAAACGAGGTCTGGCAAAGGCTACAGGAGCTAGGGTCAGAGAGTTGACCCGAGGTCAACTCTCCAGCCCACCTGGTTGGTCCACGTGGACCAACCGGGGAAAACTCCTAGAAAAAGATTTAAAAAATCATTTAAAAATAGTAAATGACTTATTTAATTTTAGGTTATTCAATAAAAATAGTTTATTATTTTATAAGGTATTTTAACATGATTTTTAATTATTTTTATGAGGTATAATTTAATAAGTTACCTATTTTAGCCTTTATAAGTATATTTATCTATATATTTAAGTATTTTATTTTTATTTTGTGATTTTAATTTATTTCTTTTTGTTTATTATTTTATAAATTTATAAAATATTTTTATATACTTAAATATATTTTATTTTTTCTTCTGAAGTATGTGGTACACTTAATAAAATAAAAAAAGTTATTTCTATAGGTATAGATACAGGTATTATACCTATGTATATTATTTACAAGTATTTTTATTTTGAGTTTTCTTTGAGTTTTTTTTTCTGATTTTAATGCACAAATATATCATAAATAATATTTACAAAATTATAAAAATATAAAATTTTAGAAATAATGAATAAATAATAAAACGAATATTTTAATCTGTACAAGTATACAATAGGGGTCAAAATCTCAACTTTCAAACCGTAGCTCTGCAAAATGCGAAACCACCGCCATTAAATAGCTTATTTTAAACTATATACAATTAAAGTGAGTTTGATGCATTTGGAGTTTTTATTTGGGAGATACAGGTCTGGGAAGTTGGGATTCTGGATTTTTATTCAGACCATAACTTTTTATCTGTACATTATTTTTGAGTGAAATTAATTTTGTATTTTTATTTATTTAATTATCTACAACTTTCATGTTCAAAGTTTCTTTATTTGAGGTGTAAAAAGTAGAACCAAAAATAGGTCCCAAAATGAATAAAGAATGAATTGAATAAAAGGTATTTTGCTGTATTTTGGCCCTTATCTCCCCCTACTTTATTCCTTGTCGACCTATTCATCGAGATGCCTAGGTCTCGAGGGTTTCGGGTAATAAAATACTTACAATATATCTTTTTCTTTTCTTTTATTTATTCTATAATTTTGGCTTTAATTACAGTATTTTATACACTATTTACATGCACATGCATGAATGCTAAAATGCTGGAATTAATGGTATTTACACGCATTTGCTAGGGTTTTTGAGGCCAAAATGATAGAATAAAGATGATGACTTCTTTAACATTTATCACTTATGCCTCTTTGGTTAGTTTTCGTCCATATGCATCTGAAACGGGCGTTAAATTTCGGGTTAAAAAGGCAATTCAATTAACTAAAGGTAATTAAATTGACTAACTTGGGTAGATATGTCCTTCACTCTTCCTCCCTCCTCCATCATCATCATCCTCCGACAACCTCTTTCTCCTCCACCCACTCCTCCCAAGCCATGCCCCCTCCAGATCATCTTCCGACCACCTCCTCCCCCCCAATCCCACCCCCCTCTAGCCCCTCCCGCTCCTCCAATCACCTCATCTTCCATATCCCCTACTCCACCCCCTCCTCCATAGCCATGCCCCCTCTAGACACTCCTCCTTCTCCGTCGCCCCCTCTAGCGCCTCATCCAACCACACCTCCTCTTCCCCAACTGTGCTCCCTCCCCCTCCTCCTTCGACTAATTCCTCCTCCCGCCTTCACGTGATTTACCTCTGAGCAGGGCAACAACCAGATCTTGTCTCATCTACCTCCTTGGGTGCTCTCGAGGAAGGCAAAGGTCCAAGGGAGTTGGATGGCGGTGGGGTGTGTGGGGGGGGGGGGAGGGTGTTGGTCAGTTTTGCTACTCTTAACAAGACATTGGTTCAAATGAACCAAAATTAAGCTGAACTCATTGACTGTCAAACTAACTGAACAACACAAGTGATAAATGTGATAGAAATCAGGGATACATGTGATATTTCAAAGAGGGAGGGATGTTACTGATATTGTAATATCTTAGAGGGACACAATTGATAAAAATCCTAAAAAAACTCAGATTTCTTTCTAAACAAGAAATTGTTGTGGACAAGTTAGTTCATAATTATTGCTGGTTCTGATAGATCAAATTCAAGTTGTGATTCAAAGCTGAAGGAACCTAATTTGAAATTGTTTGCTAAACCATCGGGCACGAAAAGTAGCGATGAAAACCGGATAATCAGACCGATCGAGTTGGTATGCACCCCATTGGTATATGTTGAACAAATTCCCTCTTCCTAAAAAAAGAAAGTGCATGATCATGGGAAAGCTCTACACCTTCTCTAGCCAATTGAAAACAGGAAGAAGAAGATGGAGATGGAGATGTGAATGAATTATAGATCTCAAGTTCTCTTCACTTAAATAGAAAGGTAACGAGGTGTCTTTTTGAGAGGCGAAATCCGAAATCAACCATCAGCCTATCCTTTTCTACTCTTGTGGTTAGGCTTTCTCTTTCTACGACCACTGATGTATAAGAGATGATATCCAATCAAACACTCATATATTTGTTTTCAATTCGTGTTCTCATACATTGGTTCGTAATCATTTGTCTACCAAGGAAAACTTGAAAGTGACTCCATCATTATAAGTTCACATATTGGACGAAATGATCATGAGCATGGTGTAGTTTTTTAATAGATGGCTGAGTGCTAATGGATACATGTCCACATGTGCACGTTTGATATCTCCTTCAAATATTTTTGATGTTTGTGTGCTTAAGTGTCCGTAAGAGAGAGAGAGAGAGAGAGAGAGAGAGAGATGCAAAATCCTTAAAATGAATCCAAGAAGTGGTCTGGTGGTAGTGCAGTGTGTCTACACCTTAAAGGACCCGTGTTCGAATTCTAAAGAGGACGCTCTAAACCCTTGAAATTACCACTCATGTATTATGAGTCAAACCAATTATTAACAGCATTGCATAAGCAATTGGAAGTTCTTATGAAAGACTCCAAAGACTAAATCAACATGCGAAGGTGAGGTGGATTCGTGAAGGTGATTGGAACATAAAGTTGCTCAAGGTTGTTGCCTATGCTAAAAGAAGTAGAAATCATATCATCACACTTGGGGACTATCACCTTCTCAACATCATAAAAATAACAATTGAGTTCTACCAGAAACTTTACTCCGAGCCCGATCAAAATCGCCACATCCCCTTCTCGATGTGTCCTTCATTGGTGGGGCAAATAAAAGGCAAACGTCCTTTCCATCCCTTCTAGGTTAGCCCTCCTAAACTGATCATACATATGCTTTCCTCTCTAAAAATCCTTAAGACAACTCTGATGGAAATTGACAAGATCCGATGTAACTTTCTTTAGCATGGAAATAGATTAACTCGCCATAGGCATGATGCATGTTGGAATATATATATATATATATATATATATATATATATATATATATATATATATATAGGAAAAAATGTATATATATAGGTATGAAAATAATGAAGTCTGGGGCATTGTGAATTTGAATGTATTTAATAACTCCATGCTATCCAAACTTGGATCAAACTTCTTGACAATCCAGAATGCTTAAACTCAAAGATTATAAAAGCTTATTATCACCGATCCAAACCTTTACCATTAGATGACACCCTTAAATCCAGAGATTCAAATTGTTGGCAGTCCACAAAGTTTGGATCCTCTAAGTAATATAATGGCAACTTTCAAATTGTCGAGCTCTGGAAAGCAGGCTATATCATGGCGTGATAGCGTAAACAATGAAAAATAACTTAAAGATAAATTCCCCTTAATTTGGTAGTCTAGCTAATAATGTAACGACCCATATTATATTATTACAAACTACATAAAAATAAAATAATAATAATAATGAAAGGGAAGAGAGAACGGTAGTTAAATATGGCCAATTCGACCCTCATCCCCAGGTCATGGGTTTTCCATTTTTGGGTGGAACATTGACTACTGAATTTGGTATGAGCCAATAAACGTGTGATATATGCAACGGCTACGAAGTTACTTAAGCTATTATCATCTTGTACTTATGATTTGATAAAGACAAGCTAATGACGATAAATTTTAAGCTATTATGAAACTTCCAATTGTACAACTGTGATTGCCTTCTATATATAGTTCAACTCCAATAAGGATTTAATACAGTCTGTTACAGTTAACTTGACGCGTCGATTTTTCCATCAATTTACCAATTAAAAAAAGTAAAAAGGTAAATAGAAGCGATAAGTAAGTCGATGTCCTGCCACTAGGGCTCGAGGAATTATTGGTCCCGAAGTAGCTTCACGAGAAAATGAAAAAATTATCAATGCCTCTACATATATATTGTGCCATAATAAATATGAAAAAAGAGAGACAAATGAGTAACTGATGGTGCATTGTGCTTTATCGAATAAAAGTATAGTTATTTAAGAGTATATGGAGTCATTATTATGACACGACTGTTCTCTACGAATATAAATTTGTTACTTATATACTGTAAAACAATTCTTTGAAAATAACAGTGTGCTAGATATTGTTTGAGTATTGTCCATTATTATAAGATGACCATATTATAGGAAACCGTACTTGGACCTCAAATGACATGTTATAAAGTTGTCATATAAATATATGTACTACAAATGCAAAAATTGGTTGTCGATATTAACAATAGTTGGTATTTAGCTTATTGGTAGAAACTGTTGAGTATCTACTAACTGATTACGTGTTTGGAAAATTGTAATGTTATAATATATTATTATGGAAAATTGTGAATTATGTATGTGTGATTATTCAACATTAATAAGTTAAAAAATATTCAATAGTGGTTATTAAAGTTTTCAAGTCATAAAAATTGACATCAAGATATTGAAACTGAAATGTTCATGTGAACCACTACTGCATGAGAAAGAAAATGGTATTCAAGAATTGGAATTTCTTTAAATGAATAATGGCATTTAAACATAGCAAAGCTAAGTGCTGCATATAAGGTTGGACCTCTAGAGTCTGTTTATCGGGGGCCTAATGGGCAACACTTTCCGAGGGTGTCGGGTTCAGTAGAACTTTATGGTTTAAGTATATTTTAATGATTTTATTTGTATTTATATTTTAATATATTTTAAATAATATATACAATTATTTAAAAATATAAGAAGAGTAAAAATACAAAGAATAAAACATATGGATATTATATGCAAATATACAGTACAATGGTACCCCGGAAAGCTGGTTTTTGTATTTTAATTCTATTTTTAATGAAACTCATCTTCATTAGATGGATAATTTGATTTGAAATATAATGGAGGTGAGTTTGGTTCAAATTGAGTTCATATGGAGGAAATATTGGTATGTGAAGTTCAGTTTATGGTTTTTTCATATGCCGTGTACAAGTTCCACTGTGTATTATTTTTATTGACAATTATTTTTAGATTTTTTTATATATTATTATATACAAGTTTCATGTTGAACATTTTATTATTTGACGTATGTAAATAATGGATAAAATAATTTAAAAATGGGTATTTTCAGTATAAATAATTAGGATTTCTATATAGTATATTGGCCCTTATCTCCCCTTACTTTATTCCTTGTCGATCAAATCAATATTAAATTGATCTCGGGGTTTAGGGTCATTCAGTATCTTTGATACTTCATTTATTTTTCTTTTCTTTTCTTTATTCTTTTATTTTGAATTTAAATGCAGACACAATGTCAGAGTGTTAATTTGTGCAAATTAGCTGCATTTATAACATTTATCTAGGATTTTAAAGATAAATAAAGGGAAAAGGTAGATAATTATTTTTAGGTATTTTTTATATATTATTATATACAAGTTTCATGTTGAACATTTTGTTATTTGAGGTATGTAAATAAAGGATAAAATAATGTAAAAATGGGTATTTTCAGTATAAATAATTAGGATTTCTATATAGTATATTGGCCCTTATCTCCTCTTACTTTATTCCTTATCGACCAAGTCAATATTAAATTGATCTCGGGGTTCAGGGTCATTCAGTATCTTTGATACTTTATTTATTTTTCTTTTCTTTATTCTTTTATTTTGAATTTAAATGAAGATATTTATGCACAATGTCAAAGTGTTAATTTGTGCAAGTTAGTTGTATTTACAACATTTATCTAGAATTTTAAAGATAAAGAAAAGGAATAAAGGTAGATGAATAGCTATTCATCAGTGCTACGCCTAAAGTGGGAGCCACCTCTAAAGTCCATTTATTTGGGGGCCCTAAAGGGCAACACCTTCTGAGGGTGTCATGTTCAGTAGAACCTTGTGGAGAGTTGGAAAACACCCCCTGCTTGGAAGATAAATGAATATTATAAAAGAGACAGAATAAATCACGGTCATTGTATTAACTATGTGGATTTTACCAGAAAAGATTAATTTTTAGTTAATCTTTTTATTTTTTATTTATACTCCTAAACTTTAATGTAATGTGAAAGCACGGTTGTGTTGAACTCAGGGTGGCAAACTGTCGGAAACTAGGGATAAACATTATAAACTAAGATTTATTAGGGTTTCCTAATTTTTATTTTATTTTTAAAGATTTTTCTAGATTTTATTAAATTTTAATGAATTTTATATTGTTTTTGTGATTTTTAGGTATTATGTGATTTTTTATTATTTTAGAAAATATTTTGCAATTTTTATTTGGTTTTTATTTTATTATTTTTATGTTTTTATTTTATTTCCTATTTTTATGGATCTTAAAAGTTTTTGAGATTTTTTATGGATTTTGATTTATTTTTAATATGAAAATTTTAGTTTTTATTGAAAGCTGTGACGTATTTTTGATTTTCAAGATTAACAACTGTATGAAATATTTTTATTTTATTTCTATTAGAAAGTAGGTGAAATTATCTTAAAAGGTTATATTATGCGTTTTTAGGTGATTCTTCTTTATTTAGTTATAAAATTTTGAAATTTTATATATTTTGTATTTTTTATTGGTTTTAATATTTGAATTTTGTTTTATTTTTAGTTTATTATGTAAAATATGGTAAAATATATTAATGGTAATTTTTATGGGACTTTTAGAAGAGTTTTTAGTTTTTTATTATTTTCAAAGTTTGATAAATTTTCTAGTGGTTTTATGAATTATTTAAAAGTAGAAAACATTTTTAATTTTCAAAACTGATTTTATACTGTATATAATACATAATACGGTATTTATATGTATTTTATTTTATTTTTATTTTTTGAGTTTTGTTTATTATGTGTTATAATACTATATTGTAATATGTATATAGTATAAGGGTATAGGTGAAATTTCTGGAAAGTATGGGGGTATGTATGCAAAAGCTCAGAAATGGAAGGGGTTTCGTGTAAAAATCTCCAGATGCACGTGTGCAGGTGGTATTCCTGCTTCTGGATCTGCTTGGAATAACAAAAATTCAGAGGGCTTCTTGCGCAAAAGTATCCAGGATCACGTACAGATCACGTGAGGGATGCAGTGCTTGGACCTGTTCGAAAATTCAGAAACACCAGAGGGCATTTTGCAAATCGCCTAAAAATATCTATCTTCACGTGATGTGCACGTGCAGTTCTTAAGAGGTTAGGCGGTGAACTTAGGATGCAACGTGCGGTGCGATGAGTGCTGTGCGATCCGAGTTAATCATGCGGATGATATGTCGACGCGTGGCGCATTCTGGACCTTTGGATAGAAGTCATTGATCGTACGGTTGGGGTTGAGTCTGGAGGGTCACCTTGTTCTTCCCTTATTTGCAGATCAGGAGACATTGATCTTCGATCAGAGATGGCAACGGTTTTCCAGAATGGCGGAGGTCAGATGGCTACAGATACTCTCGATTCAATAGCTTCGAGCTTCGATTGAAAATTGGGTGCCAATTGACGTCGTTGATTGAATCTGAAGCTTTGGTTGTGGATCTAATACTGGAAGACCAATCTCGGAGAACGGATACAAAGATGATGCTGGGTGAATTTCTCCACCTTCGATATCTGAATATTTGGCTCTAATCTCATCTCTGATGGGTTCGATCAACTGCTACAAAGGATTTCTTCTAGATGACAGCGATCAAGTGATCCATATCTCGTTGGGAAGAGATCTGGTGGTTCTCCTTCTGCAATGGTGGCTCACGACGAATCTCAGCTCCAGATTTCACCTTTCCTGCTCTAAGAACGGACACCTACAGGGAATTGACCCTGCTCGAGGGTGCAGAAACCTCGACCGGGCGTTATTAGATGGAATCGAAAGGGATATTGATGGAGGATCTCCGGTGATAAGAAAGGAGTGGATATCAGACTCCGATTGGATCGATCTAAGGGGAATAGGTCACGGGTCAAAGAATGAAGAAGCGGTCTCAAATCAAAAGGGGTGTGCGACTGTCGCCTCGATCCGGTGATGGAATGGGGTCGGTGGGAATTCAAGTGGACTTTCGTATCGATTTGAAATGAAGAAGAAGAAGAAGATATAGATCGAGTAGAAGGAATGATGAATGCTAACCTGGAAGGTGTATGTTGTTGAGATTGATGCCTGTGGATTTTGGAGCTCAAAGCTCCAGGGCTCTTTGCCTGTAATGGATGGTGTGGCCGGAGGCTCGACACGCGGTAGAGCTGGAACTCCAACGACGTTGGATCACGGTGGACCTCCTCGATCTCGACCTCGCTCGACGCCGGAGTCACGAAACTGTCACCCTGGCCTCTCTCTCGCGGAGCTCTGGGAGAAGGATTTGGCAAAAATGACAAATACCTTGACTCGAAGAGGGTTGCAGGGTATATATAGGCAAAGATGGGTATGGGTACAGTCGGTGGTGGCGACACCGCAGGTGGTTGGAGGAAGTTGGAGGAACAACCGACCGTTGGCCGACCCTTGGACGGTTGGAGGAGAAGAGGTGGAACCGGTAGCGAGTGACGTAGAGGAAGGAAGAGTCGGGAGGAAGAAGAAGAGAAATTGGGAAAGTATGAGAGAGAAGAGAGGAGAGAAAAAGATAAAATTAAAATTAAATACCATTAATTAAATAATTAATATGATTAATTATATTTTAAATTAATAATTTAATATATTTATTATTTTAAAAGAAGTAATTATAAACTCAACTACGTAGTTAGTAATTAGAATAATAAATTAATTAAATATCTTAATGAATAATTAAGTAATAATTAATATTTAAATACTAAATAATTAAATAAAAAATAATTAAATGAATAAAAATTAAATAAATTTTATTTTAATTTAACTAAATAGTAAGGGATTAAATAAAATATATAAATATAATTTAACATAAATAAAATAATAATAAATTACAGTTCATTGTATAATATACCAATAAGATCCTGAAATCCATATTTTTCATATTAACTCCGATTTTAGCGAAACAAGTGTCAATTTATAGATAATTAAATAATATGAATTTTGAATTTGATTTTGCTCAATTTGGAGTTCATACGGCCGAGTTATGAGGTCCGGAAAATTTAGATGGCGACTTCGTGACTTCAGGTTTTATTGGTATTTTGACCTAGTTATATTTTAAATTCAGAAAAGGGAGGCTGTTGCGTGTAGCAGCCAAGCTGGCTGCTACATGTAGCATTCTCCCCCAAATTTTTTTATTTTTTTGGCAAAATTTCACCATGTATATTCGTCTATATATCCCTCCTACATGTCATTCAAATTTCGTGAGAAACAAAGACTCCTAAGCCCTCCATCTAGACCGGGTAATTTTTAACGGTCTGAAATTTGTTGTAATCTACCCCTTCTATATGGATGGCCTAGGAGTCTTTGTTTCTCGCGAAATTTGAATGACATGTAGGAGGGATATATAGATGAATATACATGGTGAAATTTTACAAAAAAAAATAAAAAAATTTGGGGGAGAATGCTACATGTAGCAGCCAGCTTGGCTGCTACATGCAGCAGCCTCCCGGCCCTCTTTTAAATTTTATATACATTTTTAGAGTATTTTTAGAAAAGGACTTAAGTTAATTTGATTTACGATTAATTAATTAAAAATCCGTGAAGTTTCTACATATAATACAAATATAAAACGGGGCCCAAATGCTAAAACTCACCGATTTTATTCGAATATTTTTTTCGATATTTTTAATAAATAATATTAAGTACAAAACGAATAAAAGTAAGTTTGGTCCATTTGGAGTTTTCTATAAATAGTTATGAACCTCGGAAGTCGGCTTTTGCAGCTTTTACGATTCATTGCAGTATTTTTTTTGTGTCGAATTATTTTTTTGATATTTTTGTAAAATAATATATATTTTTGTGAACAACTTTTACAAAAGAAGTATTTTGATTTGAGATGATATAAGTGATGAATAAAATAGGTGAATACTTACATGGTGGAAAATAGATAATTTATATTTTTGTTCTTGATTTTCTTGATATTTTTATAGTTTAGGATCCTTATCTCCCTCTACTTATTTATTTTATCGACCAAGTCAATATTGACATGGTCTCAGGGTTAGGATTTGTCTGCATATATTTTATATCTATAGCCTTCATTTCTTTTATTTTTCTTTTTTATTTTTATTCTTTGTTTTGGATAAAATAAGTGTTAAATATATAATATCAATATTTGTGGTTGGAATGATAATTAGTTGGAATTAGTTATTATTTACATGTACTTTACTAAGGATTTTAGCCAAAATGAAAGAATAAAGACAATGAATCACGGATTCATCATTCCCATATACTTTACCTTTTCTAGTCCCTTACCAAACACTTATTCTATAAATACGTGCAAATAAAAAGAAAAAGGAAAAGGATAAAAATAAAAGAACTTAGACTATGATTGTTTCTTTAAACTGAATCTCACTTCACCCAAATCTATAGCTTGGATTCAGACCTTTGGATTAATAGTGTGTCAGGACTCTATTAGATTAGGATTTAAGCCTCGGCAACCCTCAAGTTCCACATATCCTTATCCAGGTTCACCTTAACAGCCAGCTCAGATCCACCTATTCATCATGCAAAATTTTCATCTTTGAAAATAGTTTGTACTGTGTGTGAAAGGTTTTAGCTCTTCCTGCACTAGAGAAGCGAAAAAACCGCCCATCCATGTAATACATTCCCGTTAGGCTCTCATCCAGCTACCCGATCCTCGAGGAGGGGAGTATTTCCTTCTAAGGTCAGATTATGCTGTGTTCACAATCGAATAGAGGATGAAGATAGAAGAATGAGAAGATAACTAGAGTGTGATCAGTGTAATCACATCTCCTGTAAAGCCTGGCCAGTTTAGTCAGGTCTCCACTAAGACATGCACGATTTTTTGAAGCTTAGACCATTGAGGTCATTTTTGGTATTTGGTGTATTCGGCTTCTTTTTGGTAGAGATGATTGTTGCACTGCATAGGTATTTTATGCCCCGACGGATATAGCATCTTTTCATTCCGTCTATTTTTTGGGGTCTCAGAAAAATTGTGTTAGTAGATCCTTCCTTCATTCGATGCTTTATTTCAACCCCAATCTCTCCCATCTTTAGATGTCATCGCAACTAGAGAAGGATGGAAACACACCATCGAAATTGATTGCCCTTCGCAGCCCCATGCAAGTCGAGCTAAGTGTAGAGTGTTTGAGTTCAAAATTGGTTCAAATGGAGAAGAATTAAACGGATGACACCAGGTGTCCTACTTTGGCACTTTAAAGTTGAATTCCAAAACATGATCTCATGGAACCCAAAGAATTAAGTATAAAAGATCTGAAAAGTCTCAATTCCAGTTCCAAGTAAAGGCCCTTTATAATTAAGTGGATTAAGGCCTAAACCAAGCTCCATCTCTCGGACTTAGATCCATTTAGTTCAAGAATCAGACTTGTTCTGAAAAATGTGAATGAATGCAACAATTATTTTATGAGGTAGATTTTTGGCTTAAATGTTTTAAGTGTTTTTTTGAAGAATTTTGCAATTTTTTTTGAATTTTAGAACTATTCAAATTTAGGGTCTATTTTGAAAGAGTTAATGGATTAATTCAATTTACACAAATTTTACACGAATTTTGTATATTTTTATGAGGGGTTTTATATACATTTTATGTACATGATTACACGGATTTTATACAAGATTTTCAAGTATTTTATTTACGAATTTTTAAGGATTTTATCAAAGAATTTTATCATATTTTTTATATACAAAATTTTAAGCCTTTTTTTAATAAGTCATATTTACGGTTTTTCTTGCGGCTTTTAGAAACCCAAAATATACAACCATACTTTTAGAGAGACATATTATTAAAAATACAATAAAGTATGAGTTTTGAATTCTAAAGTATATATAACATATATATACGACACCCCTATACTTAGCATGAACCATATCCTCATAGTGACCAAAAAGCGGCAAAGGAAGACATAACTCGTGCTGAGTATAGATTGGTGAGAAGAATTCTATGCTACAATGACTCAAAGAATAATGAATAAAGAATAATTCGATCATCTCCTCTATACTTAGGATCAAGTAATCCTAAGAATAGAAGAATCAAAATTGAAGATGATCAAAGTCAAGAGAATGTACACACTCAACGTCTCGGCTTGTCCCCCCTATACTTAGGGTAAAATATCCCTAAGAATAGTAAAGAATATCAAAAGGTGAGGGACAATCGAGAGAGCAGACGATACAAAAACCGACGAAAATCAAAAGACGACTGAGCGATATTACCCCCCTATACTTAGGATAAAGCACACCCTAAGTATAAGAAACAACATGGGTAATATAACAGAACGAGATGAACAACAATGGTGTCTACACCCCCCTATACTTAGGATAAAGCAAATCCTAAGTATAACAAAATTCTAGATGAACCTAAGGGTGTAAGACAAATGGAAGAAGGAAAGAATAAAATCAAGAGTATATACAAATGATTTGGAAAATCAGGTATAAGATGCAGAGTGCAAGAATGAAGAGATCATCTCATACAAATAGATGGGGGCAACTTCAATTATTGGCGGTTCATGAAAGAGAAAGGGTTTCAACTGTTGACCATTATCTCGAAAGGTGGAATCAAAACCACTACTCAAATATATTGATTCTACGGTTGTCGTACACCTTTCGCACAAGATATGGGCCTTTCCACTTTCTCTAGAGTTTCCTTGGAAACAACTTTAGTCTTGCATCAAATAGCGAAACGTTCTGAGTCAGCTCAAACTGCTTGTGGTTGATGTGAGAATCATGACACTCTTTCATCCGCTCTTTATAATGAAGGCTACTCGTGATAGCTTCCTCTCGTAATTCTTCCAAGGCTTCCAATTCAGTCTGCCTTTGATCTCCTGAATCATCCAGGCCAAAGATCACTTCTTTCACTGCCCACAAAGATCTGTGCTTGATCTCAACAGGTAAGTGGCATGACTTGCCATAAATGAGTCGAAAGGGAGATGTACCTAATGGAGTTTTGAAGGATGTTCTATAGGCCCAAAGAACCGAGTCCAAAAGCTATGATCAATCCTTTCGATCTGGACGAACAGCCTTATGCAAGATCGTCTTGATCTCCCTATTCGAGACCTCGGCTAGACCATTCTTCTGAGGGTGATATGGAGTAGCAACCGGATGATCTATACTGAACTCTTTAGCAAATGCTCTTACCTTGTCATTGATGAAGTGTCTACCCCCATATGATATCAGAACACGAGGGACTCCGAACCACGTAATGATATGCTTTCTCAGGAACTTACAAACCATGCTCGCATCAACAGCTTGTGCAGGAATAACCTCTACCCAATGACTCACATAATCCACAACGAGAAGGATATACTCGAACCCCTGACTTTTAGAAAACGTGCCCATAAAGTCGATACCCCATGCATAAAACACTTCACAGAAGTGAATCAGTTGCATCGACATCATATCTCTATGTCCACAAGTGCCTGTTTTCTGGTAGTCAGTACATCTCTTTATGAATGCGTGAGCATCCGCAACGAGAGTAGGCCACCAAAGGCTGGATTGGAGCACCTTCTATACTATCCTCTTCCTTGAATGGTGTCCTTCAGCTTTCAATCTATGGCAATACATGAGGACACTATGGTATTCCTCCTAAGGAATACACCGATGCCAAACAGAATCCGCTCCTTCATGATAAAGGATCAGATCCTCCCAATGGTAAGACTTGGCTTTCGTGAGGAAAGTCTCAAATCTATGTCCGGACCAACCTTGTGGGACTTCCTTAGCAACAAGAAAGTTCACAATGTCGGCATACCATGGCAGCGAGGCGACAACAAGAATTGCCTCGTCGGGGAAGGTCTTGGTTATGGGTGCATCAAACTTAGAAGTCTCAGGTGTTTCTAGTCGGGAGAGGTGATCCATCACCACATTCTTTACTCCAGGTCCTTTATCACAATATCGAACTCCTGGAGTAGAAGGATCCACCTGGTCAAACGTGGCTTTGAGTCCTTCTTTTCCATTAAATACTTGATGGCGATGTGATCAGTGAAAATTGTAACCTTCGATCCTAAGATGTGGGACCTGAATTTATCTAAGTCAAAATACTAGCATCTCTTTCCCTGTAATCGTGTAATTCCGCTAGGTAGAATCCAAAGTCTCGCTAGCGTAGTGTATGTCGAATGGAAGATCATCCCTCCTATGTCCCAACACGGCCCCAAGGGCAAAATTAGAGGCATCCGTCATGATCTCGAATGGAAGAGACCAATCGGGTGCCTGAAGGACAGAAGCCTCTACAACCATATTCTTGAGATTTTTGAATGCTGAAAGATACTTATCATCTATGATAAGCTCGGTGTCTTTTGCAAGGGCAATTTTACTGAAGTCTCGTATGAAACGTCGGTAGAAATTGACATGCCTAAGGAAAGACCGTAACTGCTTCAAGTTGGACGGTGGATTGAGTTTCTTTATGATATCCACCTTGGCCGGGTCGACCTCCATCCCCCTGTTGGAGATGATGTGACTAAGGACTGTCCCCTAAGTCATCATAAAATGACTCTTCTCCCAAGAAAGTACGAGGTTAACCTCCGTGCACCTCTGAAGCACGCGGTCTAGACTAGAAAGACATGAATCAAAATCATCGCCATAGACCGAGAAATCATCCATGAAGACCTCCAAGATATCTCCCACCATGTCTGCGAATATCAAATGCATGCACCTCTAGAATGTATCCAGAGCATTACATAGTCCAAAGGGCATTCGTTTGAAAGCATACGTTCCAAACAAACATGTGAATGTTGTATTTTCCTGGTCTTCAAGAGCAATGGCCACTTGATTATATCCCGAGTACCCATCAAGAGAGCAATAATGTCTCTTCCTAGCTAACTGTTCGATGATCTGATTAATGAATGGTAGCGGGAAGTGATCCTTCTTGGTCGCATGATTTAAACATATGTAGTCCACACAAACGCGCCAAGAAGTCGGTACTCGGGCATCAATCTCCTATCCGTCCTCATTTATCAATGTAGTGATACCTATCTTCTTGGGTACCACATGTAACAGATTAACTCATTTAGAGTCGGAGATGGGATAGATAAAATCGGCGCTCCACCACTTGGATATTTCCTTCATAACCATCTCTCGAAGATTCAAGCACAGCCTGTGCTGAAACTCACGAGATGGTTTTGCGTCATCCTCGAGAAAAACGTGGTGTGAGCACAGAGCCGGACTAATCCCATGGAGATCAGCTACTGACCACCTGATTGCCTTGCAGTTCTTTTCAAGAATCTCCATCAAATGGGATTCTTATTCATCAGTCATATCAGAAGCGATGATGACCGGAAACATTTTTAACTCTCCAGCAAGGAATCAGTACTTCATGCTATGAGACAACAACTTCTACTCCGGGGTAGAAGGAACACGAAGAGCTGGTTTAACTAGGGTCTGGGTATAGGAAACTAGGTCTGTCTAAGTAAGCTCGACCTGCTCTGACTCAGGTCTGGAGACTGTTGGATATTCTGCTCTGATTCAGTCTCCAAACTAGTTGTAGGCTCTTTGGATGGAGTTTAAAGTGATAGGAATTCAGCGAAACACTGCCAATCAACATCTTTGGAATCTATCTCGGAGGGTAACTGGCAGTTCTCATGATTCAGTTCTGACTCAGAGGGATAAAAAATATCTGAATGATATGAAAAAGTCTCAGAATAGTCTCCATCAAGATTCACACTATTCGGCTCCAGGATTGCATTCTACAATATCCCATCATCTGATATCTGGATCTCAGCTTCGAATGAAGGTGTGATAAAAGATTGAGTGCTAGGTTCGACCTAGATGGCCTCATCATCTGTTTGTACAAAATCACAATCTTGATGACTATCAGGTTCATCATCATATGCTCGCTCTGTTTCAGCTGATCGAGATTGCTGGTCTTGGATTGTCTCTATATGTATACTTTCGGCTTGGATGAGAAAGTACACCTTCTTGATACCATAGGCGGAATCGGCATTTGCTGTCGCCAGAAAAGGTCATCCTAGTATGACCAGGGTATCAGTTACGCATTCAGAGATCGCCATATCCGACACGACGAAGTCCACAGAGAATTGCAAACCATGAATGGTGACGATAACATCTTTGATTAAACCCTTAGGCCTCTTTATAGATTTATCAGCAAGATGTAAGACCGTTCGGCTTGGTCGAAGAGGTCCAAACTCAAACTTGTTGAGTAAGGAAGAAGAAAGGAGATTATTCGAAGATCTTCTATTTAATAGAGTCCGATCAAAAGTCTGATCGAGGATATCACATCTGACATACGGTGCTCCCTAATCTGATCTCTTGGCTAGGAGACGGTTCTGAATAGTATGGCTGGTTTCCTTGGTCAACATATGGATCTCAGAACAGTGATTACACTGCCTCTTCTTCCTATGGACTGTGGTTCATTCTTACCGAGCTTTCTGCAGAAGAGGGATGTGTGCCAAGGCTTCCGAAAGAGTAAGTTGGATCGTGAACTTGCCAATCACCTCTTTCATCAGATCATTCATTTGAATCTTTTTGGAGTTTTCTTTTTTATCTCCTTTTCCTAAGCAGAGTGCTTTGGGAAAAGGAATATGTACATCCTCCTGGTTAGTCTGTACAATCAGAGGATCATAAGAAGAAGGAAATGTTTTTGATAAACGAGGACTTTCTTTCTTTGAATCATTAGAGAGAAAGAGAGGGATATTGATCAAATATCTTTTTATTCCTTTTCAAGTCTTCTCTTTTGTACATTTTTTGTGATTTTCTCTCATCGTCACTATATACAAAAAAGGTACAACAGTTGTATCGATATTCGGCTCTAGCTGATCTCCAGACTTGGTGGCTTCAACACCACCATCTTCATCGTTAATGGGATAAGCACCTTCAACACTGCCATCAACATCCTCAACAGGATCGCTTATATCCTCAGGTATATCCTCATCTAGCTTAATTGAGTCACCACCTACTACCATCCTACCTCTCCTAAGAGAAATGAAGTCAACGTCATCACAGTAAAGATACTCATCGAGAAATACCTGTGATTAGAGGGTGGGCTCGGTCAAATCTACCTGCTCTGACTTTCTCTTCAGATTATTCAGATTCAGTTCTATCTGAGCAGGCAAGGCGGACTTCCCTTTGATCAAATCAGTGACATGAGTTTTGAACTCATCCATTTCTTGCCTAAAAGCGACATGCAGGTCGGTGATCAGATTGTCGAGATATTATAAGGTTGCGTTGTCATGGAAAGGCCCATGAGACCCGAATGAGTCACCTCTATGGTATTGAGGTTGATGTTGAGTTGGCTGCTGCTGTGGAGGATAATTTTGCACATACTGAGACTGATAAGTACTCTGCCTCCACTAAGGTTGCTGATAATGAAGATGACCTGAATGCTGCTGTTGTTCTCTGCTCTGCTTCATCGGTGCATGTGGTGACTGCTGGGAAGAGGCACCTCATGTTGACCAACAGAAGCCAGAGTGATTATAATGGATTCCTGGTTGCTGCGGCTAGTTGTACCAAATCCCATTGACCTCAGTCAATGGCTCATGCATCTTAGAGTAAGTTGGGAGCATCGATGCCAGGGGCTGACCGCTCTGATACATCACCATCTGAGTATCAGATGATGGTATCTACTGGTGCTGCTGGTACGCCGAAGACTAATGGGTCGACTCAGAGTGCACATGGTAAATGTGCTGAATTGGAGGCCGTAGAAGTATGCCTCTGTCTCGGCTTCCTGAGTCAGCCTGTGATATGGAAGACTTGTTGGAATCAGCTTGAATCTCTTGAAGGCACATAATCTGTGTCTTCTTATCACTAAGGCATCTCTCAAGCTCGTAAATCTTATCGAGCTTGTCTAAATTCTGGCACTTCTTCTCGATAATTTCCATGCGGTCCAACTTCTGACATATGATCCCCATATCAGCTGATCAGGATTCGATAAGTATCGAAACATCAGAAGATGAGATTCCCTTCGATTTGTGCCACTCGGGAATGCTGGTGATATGTAGGTGGCTTTGACTGGTTAAAGACCCGAGTCTAGGACATCATTTTATAATTTTCTGCCATTTTCTCATAAATGGCCTAGAATTGATCCTCATGCATCGAGAAGTATGATCCACCGCAAGAAGCATTCACCAGTCCCTTTAACTTTGGTGTCAGCCCACTAAAGAAACTCTATACAAGAGTTGGCTTCGAAATCTCATGATGGGGACACTGATCAATGAGCTCTCTAAAATGGTCCCATGCCTCGGGGAGCTAATCGTTCCTGATCATGGTGAAGTTACTGATCATGGCTCTTGCAGCATCCATTTGATCGAGGGGGTAATACTTATTCAGATAGGCAGTTCGCAACTGCTCCCACATCGAAACATATCTCCCTAGGTGTTTCAGCCTGTAGGCTACTCGATCTACGAGAGAGAAAAGAAAAACGATCAACTTGATCATTTCCTCGTTAACACGCGCATCGTGCACCGTACTGCAGATAAGCTCAAACTTCTGAAGGTGCAGATGCGGCTCCTTAGTAGAAAGCCCGTGAAACTTTGGCACCAGTTGGATTGTCTGAGGCCGGAGCTCAAAGTTCCCATGAATAACTGGGATACGGATCCACCTATGGGTTGTAGTAGCTCAAGGGTTGTAGAGCTGCTGCATTGTTCTATTCAGACCAAGTGGTTGTCTCTCTACTTCATGAGGTTGCTCATGATCCTCAGCTCATGGGTTCTCAGTATCTGGATGGTCTCTTTGCGCCCTCAATTGAGTTAGCTCGGCTATGACATCGTTCATTAGTCTACCTTGCTCCCTAATTTGATTCTGCATAGTCTCTAGGGAAGCAAGTAGACTGCTATCAATCGCAACCCGATCTATAACTACAGAGGTGGTCTATGGTCCCTTTTCAACCATGTCTTCTAGAAAAGAGAAAGAATCTAGGTCAGGCTCTGTAGGTCAACATCTAACTGCTGATAATCTTCCAGAACTAGAGGTGATGATGAATGAGAATGAGAATGAGAAGAAATCGATGACGAGCTTCCACGGTTAGTGTCACGTCTGGAAGTAGCAACTCGAGTAGATTTCGGTTTGGGACTAAAGACATCCTGAACCGATATGGATGAATGGGTAGGTGCACGAGAGAGTGGATCGGTCAGAGCCGACCACAACGATCGCCTTCCCATCATCTTTATAGATTAAGGTTGATCAAGATCTCTGAGTGATTGGACTCACACCGCAAGCAAACGCAAAGCAAACCCCAAGTTCACCAACGCAACCCTGGTGATGATCGTAAGAGTTCGATCGTTTATCTTGTCAAGTTTTAGGGTTAATTGGCAATCAAGTCTTCTCACTGATTAGCGAGAGCTGATAGGTGCCCGTAACTTCTCCAAAATACCGTCCCGAGTTCTTACAAAAAATCACCTATTCTCAACCAGTATGGGAGTAAGTACGGACCGTTGCCGGCGACCCGTGTTACTTGAGGACCGTGCCTTACGCAGTGTCCTATAAACCTCCCACTCTACTAAGTAAACTTGGACTGTTTCTGGCTACCTGAGAGCACCCACTGAAGATAAAGTCCATTAGAGTATGAACTAAGTAGTACTTCGAAAGAAGCCCAAACTCTGGCTCTACTTTATGTGTTGTCTCTTACTCACAAATCTGGAGAGTGTACCTGCAATTCATTTGCGGGGGATTACTCGCCCAAAATAAGTAAAGTCCTTACGTTTATCTTTAGGTTAGATATAATTAGTAGTCCCTGTTTTATTTTCAGTTATCACATTTTTGAGTATTTTTCAAACAAGTGTCTAATGATATTTTTGTCTTTTTGGGTTTGGTCCTAGGTTACAAACATCTAGGTTATTCGACCTAAGCAAGCATCTATCTACAGTTGCGTAGAGAAGGGAAAATCAAGAAATCCTAATAACACCTATCCTCGAAAAGCCATAGAAAACCGTCGAGAAAAATGCAAGCGAGAAAATTGCGGTGGGTGCCTTGATCCCTCATGAGTACAGACCTGAGAAAACAAACCCCGAGAAGAAGGGAGGGAGAGGTACAAGTCAGGATACCCTAAAGAGGCCCCTTCCTACGAACAAATTTTTTTATATTTTAATCACAAGAAATTACAACTAATCAGTTTTGCGGTTCTCAGCTATGTGGCTCAACCAGTGCTACACAAATCAGAATCAAAAAGCGTGAGGTCAGGAAATAATATGGTCAAAATAGAAACCTTCAACCTAGGTCTATGGCTACCCTAACACTTCCTCCCTAGCAACGACGCCATCTGAAAAACACTACAAGATGGGAAGATAACTGAATCCTGTAAAAGATACAGAATGAATCACGGTCGTTGTATTGACCAGGTGGATTTTACCAGAAAAGATAATATTTAGTTAATCTTTTTATTTTTATTTATACTCCTAAACTTTGATGTAAAGTCAAAGCACATGAGTATCGAAATCAGGGAGGCAAACTGTTGGAAACTAGAGTTAAACTATATAAACTAAGGTTTATTAGGGTTTCCTATTTTTTATTTTATTTTTAAAGATTTTTCTGGATTTATATTAAAATTTTAATGATTTTTATATTGTTTTTTTATGATTTTTAGGCATTATGTGATTTTTTATTATTTTAGAAAATATTTTCCAATTTTTATTTGGTTTTTATTTTATTTTTTTATGTTTTTATTTTATTTCCTATTTAAAAGGATCTTAAAAGTTTTTGACATTTTTTATGGATTTTGATTTATTTCTAATACGAAAAATTTAGTTTTTATTGAAAGCTGTGACATATTTTTTGATTTTAAAGAATGAAAACTGTCTGAAACTATTTTTACTTTATTTCTATTATAAAGTAGGTCAAATTATCTTAAAATGATATATTGTGCATTTTTAGGTGATTTTTCTTTATTTAGTTATAAATTTTTGAAGTTTTATGTATTTTGTATTTTTATTAGTTTTAATATTTGATTTTTTATTTTTTGTTTATTAAGTAAAATATGGCAAAATATACTAATGGTGATTTTTATGGGATTTTTAAAAGAGTTTTTAGATTTTTTATAATTTTAAAGTTTGATATATTTTTAGTGGTTTTATGAATTAGTTAAAAGTAGAAAACATTTTTAATTTTCAAAACTGATTTTATAATATATATAATATATAATACGGTATTTATATGTATTTTATTTTATTTTTATATTTTGAGTTTTCTTTATTATGTATTATAATACTATATTATAATATGTATACAATATAAGGGTATAGGAGAAATTTATGGAAAGTATGGGGGTATGCATGATAAAACTCAGAAATACAAGGGGGTTCACTAAAAAATCTCCAGATGCATGTGCGCTTGCACATGGTATTCCTGCTTCTGGATCTGCTTGGAATAACAAAAATTCAGAGGGCTCCCTGCACAAAAGTATCCAAGATCACGTGCAGATCGTGTGAGAGATGCAGTGCCTGGAACAGTTCGAAAATTCATAAACATCAGGGGGCATTTTGTAAATCATCCAAAATATCTAGCTTCACATGATGTGCACGTGTAGTTCTTACGTAGTTAGGCGGTGGACTTAGGATGCGACGTGCGGCACGGTGAGTGTCGTGCGATCCGAGTTAATCGTGCGGATGATATGTCGACACGTGGTACGTTCTGGACCTTTTGATAGAACTCATTGATTGTGACTTGGGGCTGGGTCTGGAGGGTCACCTTGTTCTTCCCTCTTTTGCAGATCTGGCGGCATTGGTCTTTGATCAGAGACGGCAGTGGTTTTCGAGAACGACGGAGGTCAGATGGCTACAGATGCTCTCGATTCAATTGTTTGGAGCTCTGAATGAAAATTGGTTGCCATGTGACGCCGTTGATTGAATCTGAAGCTTCGGTTGTGAATTTTTATATCGATTTGAAATGAAGATGAAGAAGAAGAGATAGATCGAGGAGAAGGAATGATGAATGCTAACCTGGAAGGTGTATGTTGTTGAGATTGATTGCCTGTGGATTCTGGAGCTTAAAGCTCCAGGGATCTTCTCTTGCAACGGATGGTGTGGTCGGAGACTCGACGCTCGGTAGAGCTGGAACTCTAACGTCATTGGATCATGCCGGACCTCCTTGATCTCGACCTCCCTCCACATCAGAGTCACGAAGCTGTCACCCTCACGTTTCTCTCGCAGAGCTCTGGGAGAAGGATTTGGCAAAAAATGGCGGTTACCTTAACTCGAAGTGGGTTGCAGGGTATATATAGGCAAATATGGGTATGGGTACCATCGGTGGTGGCGGCACCGCGGGTGGTTGGAGGAATTTGGAGGAACGATCGGCCGCTGGTCGGCCGTTAGACGGATGGAGGAGAAGAGGAGCTGGTAGCGGGTGGCGTAGAGGAAGGAAGAGTCGGGAGGAAGAAGAAGAGAAATTGGGAAAGTATTAGAGAGAAGAGAGGATAGGGAAAGATAAAAATAAAATTAAATAACATTCATTAAATAATTAACATGATCAATTATAATTTAAATTAATAATTTAATACTTAGATTATTTTAATAGAAGTAATTAGAAACTAGTAATTAGAATAATAAATTAATTAAATATCTTAATGAATAAATAAGTAGTAATTAATAATTAAATAATAAATAATTAATTAAATTATTTAATTAAATGAATAAATAATTAAATAATTTTTATTTTAATTTATTAAATATTAAGGGATTAAATAAAGTATATAATTATAAATTAACATATATAAATTAATAATAAATTACGGTTCATTGTTCAATAAACCAATACGGTCCCGAAGTCTACATTTTTCATATTAACTCTGATTTTAGCGAAACCCATGTCATTTTGTAGATAATTAAATAGTATGAATTTTAAAACTGAGTTTGCCCAATTCGGAGTTCATACGACCGAGTTATGAGGTCCGGAAAATTTAAATAGCGACTTCGTGGTTTCTGATTTTATTGGTATTTTGATCTAGTTGTATTATATATATTTTTTTAGAAGATTTTTAGAAAATTAATTAAGTTAATCAGATTTATGGTTAATTAATTAAAAATCTGGGAAGTTTACATATAATACATATATATAATGGGGCCCAAACGCCAAAACTCATTTGTTTTATTCAAATACATTTATTTTTGATATTTTTAATAAATATTATTAAGTATAAAATGAAGTTTAAAAGTGAGTTTGGTCCGTTTGGAGTTTTCTATAAATAATTATGAACCTCGGAAGTCGGCTTTTGCGGCCTTTACGGTTCATTGAGTTCTTTTATTTTTGTGTCGAATTATTTTTCTGATATTTTTGTAAAATAATATATATTTTTGTGAACAACTTTTACAAAAGAAGTATTTTGGTTTGAGATGATGTAAGTGATGAATAAAATAGGTGAAATACTTACATTGTGGAAAATGGATAATTTATATTTTTGGTCTTGATTTTCTTGATATTTTTATAGTTTAGGATCCTTATCTCCCCCTACTTATTTATTTTGTTGACCAAGTCAATATTGACCTGGTCTCAGGATTAGGATCAGTCTATATATTTTATTTGTACAGCTTTCTTTTCTTTTATTTTTATCTTTTTTATTTTTATTATTTTATTTTGGATAAAATAAGTGTTAAATATATACTTTTAATATTTGTGGTTAGAAAGATAATTAGTTAGAATTAATGATTATTTACATGTATTTTACCAAGGATTTTAGCCAAAATGAAAGAATAAAGGCGATGAATCACGGATCCATCAAGAGTCCACCATTGACTCAATTGATGGCATCATGTTCTATGTAGTGATAGAGTGACCACTTTTGCCGGCAGTAAAAGCCATCAAAGCTGCATTATAATTTATGAGATAAGATAAATCCATATAACGAATAAGTTAAGTGCTTATGAGGAAGCTATGTGCTTAAATGAAAGTGTTTATTTGAAATCTAAGTGCTTATATGAAAGCTAAGTGCATATGTGAAAATTAAAGTGAATATGTGAGTGTATATGTGAAATATGGTATTCTATATGATATGAATACCCTTCTGTATGATACTGATTATGAGTAAATTATATGTCAAGTAAATCTCATTTCTATATATGTCGAGGTAAGGGCGTAATTGTGGATATTTCTAATGATAAGTTTGCGTGAGATCGAATATGGAAAACCATGAACTTCCTTTTCTTGATCAATTGCAAAATTTTAATGATTAGACTCATGGACAATATATGTGAATATTATCGGAAATGGAATAGGAATAAATACAAAATTATTTTGTTATGATTCTATAAGTTATGATGAAATTGTTTGATGTAGCTTCATGGAGATTATATTTCTATGCTAGTCGGTTTGATCTTATCTCAACAAATATTGGGCGTTAGACTCATACCATATATTATTGTGTTTTTATTTTAGGTTAAAGCAAAAATAAATTTAGTTGCAATTCAAGTCTTGCTGTGGATTCTGAAAGAAGGATATTATTGTATCCACTGGAATAAAGGATCTTTGTTATGTATTAGAGATGCAACTTTTATTGATAATTAAGATGATCCCTTTGTAAAATCATTGATGTTCAGGAGTAACACTCTGATCCGACGTGTCGTTTGGCACGTTTTCGTTGGTCTCCGAGGATCTGGGTTGTTACGAAGAATAAGAAAGTCTATTTTTCACAAGCATGTAACACCATCTTTTTACGCAATAATTAGACCAAATCCATTTGAGTCGTCGTAGCTTAAATGATAAGGTTGTAATTCTTTCTATTAAATCTTGGTTGGAAGATCTTATCCCTAGAACAAAAAATGACAAGTTCCTTTACGAACATATTTACGTTATTACCTTAGCCCATGGAGGGGTTTTCGCAAAACTCTACGCAAAATTCTAGTAATTATCTTTTCATCCCAAGATTTTATTTTTCATGTTGTCTTTGGCAAACTCAAAGCTCATTACCTAGGACAAGCTACATTTATTCAAAATAACATATGGAAATGCATGCCCATTATGCTTATATGATGTGGAAACCTCAAAACACTTATTTAAAGATTGTCATTTCATTAACCAAGTAGTTTTTATTTTTTTTGAAAACCATAAAATGAATCAATTAGTCATTAATCATGGGGAAAGTTCAGGTAGAGTAGCTAATATAACAAACCAACCAAAGCCCACTGCACAGATCATAGCAAAAAGGGCAGTAATAGCAAGCAACATGAACAAAAGAAAGTTCATCACATAATGCAATCAAAAACAAAAAAGGGGGTATACCAACCAAAAGGAAACCCATAGAGGTGCATTATATGCACTGAGATACCACCACCGCAAGCCTCGACAAATTACAAATGATGCCTGGAAAGATCTCTCCATCCCCACTGAGTTTTCAAGGTCGATGTCTTCTTCTAACATACACTAGGTGGCTTGGAGTATGGGTAACACACAAAAATGATTCTAAATTTCAATTGACATTGATAGCAGTACGAGCAATAGGTTTGATAATGTTGACAAAAAAGAAGCTCATAAAGATGCATAAAAAATGTAAGGATCGGATGTTTGGTAGTTTTAAACCCAAACTCACTCAGCAAATTTGTGAGCTTTCTATAATTATGTTCCTTCCTGATATCGGTAAACAATTGAATGCCTTCCTGCATTGGTCTCTCCATATTGGCCACCGGATCAATGCCCTCATAATTAGCATATGCCAATTTAATTCACACTTTAATGTCTCAAATTCATACTGCATCAAGTTTCTTAGATTAAAATTTTGGTCTATTATACCTGTCATATCGAATACTTCTTGGTGAATAGGCAAAATTCAAAAATATGTAAATAGTCTTCACATTCAGTTTCACAAAGAAAGCATCTATTTACCGATGAAATATTTAATTTACGAAGAAGCTCTTATGTGACTAACTTATTGTGTATTATCATCCAAAGAAAATAAGAGATTCTTGGGTCAAAGATATTGGACCAAAGCTTCTTATGAAATTAAAATAATTTGTCCCTATTAATCAGGAGGCAATAGATGGTTTTATTTAGCATTTTCCATCGCCATACGAACTTAAAAACACAGGTCTAACACCCCCTTCATATTCTTATCCTTTAATGATAAAATTCTCATCTTGAATTTATGAATTCCCTCCATAAACCAATAGGGATACGATTGAAAAGACATTTCAACTAGTTGTTTCTTACTCTCAGGGACTCACAAGCCAGTCTAACTAAAGTAGATTTATTTCTAACATATTGAAAAACTCATCTGACCTGATAGTTGTAAAAGAAGAAACTATTGTCATTGTGTCGGTCAGATAAAATTACCAAAAAAAATTATTTTTATCTTATTTTATACTCCTAAACTCAATGGTATAGCGACAAGTACGGGAGTATCGAACTCAGGGAGTCAAACTATGGGAAACTAAGGTAAAATACTAGAGGAAATAAGGTACAAGGGTTTTCTAAGTTTTACTTATTTTTAAGGATTTTTTTGGATTTGTATTTGATTTAATGAGTTTTAATATACCTATATAAAAATATAGGTATAGGTTTTACATTTTTTTTGGTTTTATATTTTGAAGTTTTTATATGTTTTAAGTTTTTTTATTATTTTTACGTAATTTTAGAAAATGGTTTTGTAATTTTGAAATTAGTTTTTTAAATGAAAACAAGGTTTTTATTGAAAATTGTGAGGTATTTTGAATTTAAAAATACTAGATAGTTAGGAAATATTTTGTTTTCTTACTATATAGAGTGTAGGAGTACCTTCAAAATCAGGTATTATATGTATTTTTACAAATTTTATGGAATTAGATATGTATTGTTGAAGTCTTTATGTATTTTGACTTTTATTGGTTTTTATATTCAATTTTTATTTTTTGGTTTAATATGTAAAATATAGTAAAATATACTGTAGCTATTTTTATAGTATTTTTATAGGTGTTTTTATATTTTTATGATTTTCTAAATTTGTTATAATTTTTTGTATTTTTACCATTTATTTAAAAATAGGATATATTTTTAATTTTCAAGACTGCTATAATTCGATATATAGTATAATACTATGTTAGTATACATATTTTTATTATATTATTATATTTTTTATTTATTATGTATATAGTTCTGTAGTATAGTGTATACTGTATATGGATATATAGGTGTATATATATGGAAATATTGGGGTGCGTGCAAATAAGTAAAAAACTTGGAGAGATGGTGCGCACAAAAATAGGGTATCAATGCTAGACACGTGTGCTCCAGAACAACTGGTCTTTTAAGCAAAATCTAAATGCTTTGGGGTGTTCTGTGATTCAACCAAAATATTTGTCAATCTCACGTGCAGTGCATGTGAGGCACTTACATGGTGGGGCAATGCATCGATTCTAGAGCATCTGATCGTTGATGATTGTGCGATACAGATGTTGATGCGTGTCTGAGTTGCGTCCCTTGATTTGGATTTGATCGAGCGAACGCGCGGCTTGATCGCCGACTGTCTGATGAGAGATAATTGACGGGTGTTATCAAATATGGGGATTGTCTTTGTTGTCCCCCAATTTGTTTGAGTGACGACAGTTCAAGGATATCAATCGGAGGTACTTGATATGTTCTCCCCTTTGTTCTTTGGTCAAGCCTAGGCGATGGAGTTCACAGTGATAATGCCTTCTCGTAAATCGAATGGGTACTTCTATGTTTTTAGTAGTCGATGAATCTCAGGTGCGCTTTGATACTGTTCGCGGATTGTGAACCTTAGATACTCGGCACGATCGATCTCATTTTCAGATCTAATCATCAATCAGCTAGTTATGCCTCGAAGGCGGCGAACACGATGAATAATTCTGATATGGTGCTTCACTATTGTTGTGAGTCTCAGATACTCTCTGATCGGCTCGGTGATAGACTTGAGGAGTCAATGCTCGCACTCTCTTGTAGGTTCTATTCACGGGCGACTGATCGAGCTTCAGACATGATCACTAGCAAACATGAATAAGGCTCGATGTATGATACCTCGACCGAATGTTAAGCAAAAAGGGGGTTGAATGGATAATCCTTAGAGGGGGAAGGATAGGATCAGGAGCTCAGACCCGAGTGGATCTAAGATGGCTAGAATATGGAGAAAATCGTGAAGAACTAGATTGAAATCGGATGAGGGCGACGATCAAGTATCTAATCAATGAAATTGAACAGAAAATAGAAGAAAAAGAAGGGTCGAGGGAGAGATGAAAGGAAAAATTGGGAGAAGATCGAGAAGATCTAGAGGAAAAAGAGTAGCAATAGATATGATCTAACCTGGAGAAAGGACAAAGTGGACGATGTTGCCTGTAGAGCTGGAGCTTGGGGAAGCTCCTGCTTGTTGTTGCCTCAATCACGACAAAGGGAGGTTAATCGTGCGATGGAGCGGGGGATGCGATCCCAGCGATGATCTCACTGCTCCTTCTCTCTCTATCTCTCTCTCGCTCGACTACGTCAGAGCTGTCACTTCCCTCTCAAAGCTCAAGGAGTGAGGGATGAAAATGGTAAATGAGGAATCAGAGGGGGGCGGAGGTGATTTTTATATATGATGACGGAGGGTATGCTTGGGGAGCACAGTGGGGGTTTTTGGGCAAACGACCCAATGGCCACCCGTTGAGCAGTTCGAGGAGTCTAAGGTCGGAAGGAGGAGGACAGAGAAGGGAGAAGGGGGAGGAAGAAGAAGGCATCGGGCGGAGAGGAAGAAGAAGGCGTCGGGCAGAGGGAAGGAGTGAGAAAGAAGAAATAAACAATACTAATTAATAATTAGATTAATTAAATTGATTGAATAAAATAAATAAATAAATAAATAAAAATTATGAATAATTTTATTATAAATTTTAATTAAATAAATAATTAAGATTAAATAGTTAAATATATATAGATTATAGGTATATATAAACCTATATAATTAATTAATTTAATTATTTAAATAAATTTAATTTTTAATAAAGATTGTTTATTTTTCATATTAATAATATAATATTAATAAAAATAAATAAAATATCAAAAATACAAGAAATAAAAAATTAAATAAAATAAGATTAGTATACATTGTACAATTATACTAATAGGGTCTCAAAATCCACTTTTTGCATATTAACTCCGATTCTAGCGAAATCAATTTCATTTCATAGATAATTCTATAAAACAACCTTTAAAAATGAGTATGTCTAATTCGGAGTTCATATGGCTGAGTTTTGAGGTTCGGAAGTTTGGGGTCACGCTTCGTGAATTTGGGATTTATTAGCATTTATTTTAGGTTATATTTTTATAGTTTTTAAATAATTTTTATAAACAAAATAGAAGAAGAATTAAGTTAAACGGGATTAGGAATAATTAATTAGAAAATAAGGAAGATCTATATACATAGTACATATATACAAAGGGGTCCAAATGTCAAAACTCACACATTTTATTCTATTTTTTTTGATATTTTTAATAATAGTATTTGTGTTAAAATGAAGTTTAAAAGTGAGTTTAGTTAATTTGGAGTTTTCTATAAGTAGTTATGAACTTTTGAAGTTGGCTTTTATGAATTTTTAGGTTCATCATAATTAACTACTTATATATTAAATATTTTTTCTTATATTTTTATAAATTAATATATATTATTATGAACAACTTTTGTGAAGAAAATATTTTAATTTGAGATGATCTGAATGATAAATAAAATAGGTGAACATATATACAATGTGAAAAATGTGTTAATGTATATGTATGATCTTGGTTTTCTAATATTTTCATAAATTAGGATCCATATCTCCCCTACTTATTTATTTTGTCGATCGCATCAATATTGACCTGGTCTCGGTGTTAAGATCATTCTGTATATATTTCATATCTGCATCCTTCTTTTATTTTATTTTTTATTTTCTCTTTATTATTTTATTCTGGATAAAATAAGTGTTAAATATATAATATTAAAAAATGCGGTTAGAATGTTAATTAGTGAGAATTAGTGAATATTTACGTGTATCTTACCAAGGACATTAGCCAAATGAAAGAATAAAGGCGATGAATCATGGATTCATCATTCCCCTATACTTTACCTTTTCTAGTCCCTTAGCAAACACTTTTTCTATAAATAAGTGAAAGCAAAAAAAGAAAATAAAAGAACTTAGAACATTCTTGTTTCTTTAAATCAAATTTCACTTCATCCAAAATCAAGAACTAGGAATAGACCTTTGGATTGACAACTTGTCGGTACCTTATTAGAATTAGGATTTAAGTCTCAACAACCCTCAAGTTCCACAAATCCCTATCCAGTTTCATCTCAACATCCAACTAAGATCCACTCATCCATCACACAAACTATTCAGCTTTGAAGTCAGTTTGTAATGTGTGTGAAAGGTGTTAGCTCTTCCTACTTGAAGAAGTGAAGAAACTGCCAATTCCAGTAATACACTCCCATTCAGCCCTTATCTAGCTACTCGATCCTCAAGGAGGGGGATATTTCCTTCTAAGGTCTGGTCGTGTTGTGTTCGAATCGAATAGAGAGAGAAGTAGAAGAATGGGAAGAGAACTGGAGTGTGACTAGTGTAGTCACATCTCTTGTAAAGCTTGGCCAATTTAACCAAGTTTCCACAATATACGCAGGCTCTCTGAAGCTTGGACCATTTTGGTCATGTTTGTATTTGGTATTTGGCTTCTTTTTGCTAGAAAGTGATTGTTGCACTTTTTGAGATCTTGAGAGTATGTATTAACCAGCCTTAATCATTAGGGTTTTTGAAACTTAATAATCCACACTTCCCTAGTTTGAAGATTTGAGCGCTATATTGCACTCTTCATCTCTACCTTCTAAAGAATATGAGCAGCACATTACCTTCACAACTGCATGATTGATGAGATGAGTTGAGTTATCACTTAAGAAAGTGGGACTGGTGATTTGAGTCTAGACCCCATTTAATGATGCTCGATGATGGGATAAAGTTAATGAAGGCTTCTAGAAACCTGAGTATCAGCAAACCCTAGCCAGTATGTGAACTAGTTCGCATGTTATAGTTTGATATCTATCTATGTGCCAGAGTGTGATGAAACCTAAATAATTGTTTATCAGTTTACGCCAACTCTTGGTAAAAGCAGTGGAGCTAACCAAACATTGAAAAAAAATCGAGAGAAGTTCTCTCAAAGAAAAAGCTTTTTTTTCACAAATACAAATTCTACGAGCTTCAACCATAGGCAAGCACTCCCAACCATTTCAAAGTGTCCAATTAGACCAAATGCTATTAGGACCAAGGAGTTGGGCTAGAACCAAAAAAAGAGCTATGCATCGTATAGTGATACAAATCTGCGTGTCGAAGGTATATTAGATACTCAAGAGAGGCACACCCCAATGTACTCCCAAGAAAACAAGTGCAGACGACTCAAAATTCTCTTGACGGACACATTGATCAACAAAATAAAAATATACACGTGTTGAGTAATAAGGCACTCGAGAGGCCCTTTGTTCCAATTTGAGGGAGAGAAAAATAGACACAATCCTATAACCTCAACCATCTGGCCATACATCTACACTTTCAAGGTTGACAAACTAAGGAGACGGTAGATTGAATGCAAGAACCGTATTATTCCCTAGTATCGAGGATCAGGTTTAGAGGAGAGTCTCCTGGATTGGGACCTTGGGTGACTTCTTGACTCGACTCTCATGAATGCAGTACACTAAAAGTTATATCCTTATATTATACGTACAAACAGAGAGTCTTATAATTAGGGAAGTTGGATTCCTTTTGATTAAAGCATGGTTGAGCCCAGAATTTTAGGATCACTCAAATTAAGGTTCTTCGATAAATTAAGCCTTGAAAATTCATATGCACAGTCAGGGGTTTATCCAATTAAGTAATTCATTCTTTGATGCTCAGGGACGAGCATGGTTTAAGTATAGGGGTATGATGAATCTCAGATTCAACATGCTAAAATATGTCAACCAAGCTCTATTCTCCAAAATCCATATGTATTTAATAATTAATATAGCATCATTAGCCTTCAAACACGTGTAAATAATATTCGCATTTTATCATGCATAGTTGCATAAAATTCCAAGTGTAAATTGACCTAAAAAGCTGCTAACTTTCCTTATTTTTAATTAATTCATTCTGACTCCAATTAACCTGAAACCATTCCATTCTGTTATTACTAACAAGAATAAATGGAAAATAAAAAAAGTTAACTCAAATAAGTGACAAATAATCCAAAAACCTAATTTCACAAAAGTCGGACTAAACCATGCATATCTTTCTCATATAGTTTCCGATTTCGGTCTATTCACTTTTAAAGTACTCCATTTTCAAATACCTTTGAAAGAAGACCAATTTCAAAAAATTTGGACCTCATATGTGAAAGTTGAGTTTTTGGCCTATTTTGCGCATTTTATCTTTTTGCTATTTTTGACCTGAATTTTTATGTACAAGATTATTCCATTTTATTTTAATTCCTCTTCATTTGTGTTCTTTTCTGAAGGTTTTATCAAGTAGTATAAAAATACCAATCGAAATGAAGTCTGAAATCAATGAAACCAACTGCGTCCGAGTGAACTATGTGAGTCTGTACAAAATTTGCTTATTTCGTACTTCTGTTTTATTTCCCTATTTTCTTATTTAATAAAATAAAAAAGATTGATGTGTAATTAAGTATATTTTATTTTATCTTATTTTTTCGAGAGTTTTTATCCTCTTTAGTAAATCGCTAAAAAATTACAAAATCCCCAAAAGTTGATTTTCAATACACATGGAGAACCACCAAATATACCACTTTGTAGAGATGACTTCTTTTGCTCCGATTCCTTCATGAAATTTGTAAATCTTGTCTAGATGAATAACTTTCGTAAAGGAAATTTTTAGATCCGATGTCCCCTTCTATTTATTTTCCATTTTCTTTCTCTTTTATTTTTGAAATTTTTTGGGGTGACACGTGGCAACCCCTGGGCGTGCCACATGGCACCCAACTTCCTCTCTCCTCTCCCCCTGCTGGTCACATGCTCAGCACATGACCCCCAACCTGCCATTTCCTCCACGCGCACGTGCGCGACACGTGCTCCATGCCTGCCTCCCACGCACGCGACTTCTTCCTCGATCATCCATCCACCTATGCCTCGCTCGTTGCTGCCGTTAGCCTCGCCCCAAACGCTCCCCCTCTGCCACTTAAGCATGAGGCGCAACCGTTTCACCTCCTAGATCCTCCTCCCCGCTTAGCGCCCGTCGACACTACCCTATAAAGGCCTTGCCTCCGGCCTCCTCTAAACCCATCTGCCATAGAGAGAAAGACCTCGAGCTTCACACAAGCTTCGGTGACAGTACGAGATTGAATTCGATGCCGATAACGAGGAAGCTTTCTCGAGGCACGATCAAAGGGTTGCCACCCTTATAACTGTTGCACATTCTGTCATCGCAACCAAACTTCGAGCTGCCCTTTGCCGTATCTCTTGAGGCGAAGATCGACCAAGTTGTTTCAAATGCTAGGCCACCTTCCAGGTGAAGAACGTTCATCCTTTTCTTTTTTCTCCATTTCCTTTGTTATTCTTCTGTTCTTCTTCACATGTGTCTTCTGATCTACTCCGCCACCTCGCATCTTCATCACTGACTACTCCACCCCCTTCATCTGCACCGTCATCTTTTCACACCGACACTCAGCCGCCTCACCGCCTCACCAGTCAACCACCATCGTGGGACATCACACATCTCTGCCTCTTCAATCATCATCTACTGCTCCATAGACGTTTGCCACCACAAGCATTAGCGTGCCCCGCCGATCACCCCTCCGCCACGCCTCATTGCAACCCTCGGTCGTTTGTTGACTGAGGTGCAACTCCTCCTCGTTTGGACCCCACCTCTGCCTTACTGCTCGATGTCCTCCACCGGTGGCCTAATCGACCGCCTCGCCCACGACGATGTCGGATCAGGGGATCCAACGACTCTCGTGCAGCCACATCTCCCCCCGAGCCTCTACCCCAACCTCGAGGCTCGAGTCGACCGAACATCTGCCAAGCATCCACCATCCGCCACCTAGGCTCGGAACGTCGAGCCTCTACGAGCGCACTTGAGGCTCCATCCGAACCTCAGCCTCACGAGCCACACACGTGAGGGCGGGGAAACATTGCACCCCAACCCCGTGCTTCTCCAACTTCACAAAGAATTTTCACCAACATGTGCACGTGTATCATGGGTAAATTAAGCTCGCACCCTCTAGAGATCAAGAAATTGCAAAAATACCCCAATTGTGTATTTTACAGGATGGCCCCTCTGACTTTGGTGATTTACATATAAGTCCTTCGAGGGACCACTTTGTAAGAGAACTTTATTTTTATTTACATTTTAGTCCCTGGATCTTTATTTTAGCATAACTTTCTCGTCCGGACTCCGATTTTAGCGCATAATTTTTCGTTTTAAAACTTGTTGAATATTCTATCATATTATACACATTATGGATAGATCAGAAGCTCATTATTGGTGATAATTATTTGATGATCCTTTTTGATCTATGTAGGCTACATTCTGACTTATTTGTGCAACATTTTATTTAGAGATCTATTGATAGATTTTTGTAGGGACTCAAATTTGAATTTGACTACTTCTCTTCGATAATTGATCATACTCTTTGATAAATTTACAAGGGCATGAATTAGGAGGAATTAATTCACAATTTATGAGATGAAATTTATTTGAGGAGATCTAATTGGATGAATCTTATTGATTATTTTTTGATTCTCATTCAATAAAAGATCGTGAGATTTAATTTTGTACTATTAGTGATCATTCTTGAGTATTAATCATAAGAACATTTGGAGTCAAATCAATAAACTATCTCTTTATCACCGGATTAATCTTGGATATATTGATCATTTAGCCTGCAGCTTGGATCACATTGATAAATATTTCTGCTCTTTAGATCTGTGATTTCAATTGAGGATTAACTGATTATTTTAATTGAGGATTAAAATTAAATAAAATCACATATCCTAAACTTCATCTTCTTTGCTCGCATTTGCATCATTGCATTTCATTCCTTCATTTTTATTTTATTCTTGATATCGAGAGTAATATCGTAATAAATTAATTATTTAAATTAATTTAAAACTACACAACCAGAAATAATCTGTTTCATGTGTTCGACCGTGGTAGACTTGCCAAGTAAAAATTCTCCACAACATTCAAAGATTGTGATTTTTGATTGACCGAATTTCATCCTTCTATACTAAAATTGTCAATTGTTAAAGAGGTGAAATTCAAGTTGATCAGTTTGCAACTCCATTTTCCAACATTGTTTACTATAAAAGAGTTAAGTAAGGTATGCATCTCTTGTATGAGTTACAAGAGAGTTTGTGTAGGAAATAGACATTCTGCTGACCACATAGATAAATCTAGAGAAATGGTATCTTAAACTTTTATGTATCTGTGATATCAGAAGAAAATAAACATGCGTACATGCATTTTGTTCATTCATTAGTCCCATGGACATCCCATGTCTTGATGTTGAGGTCCAAATGGGACCCAAAGCCAAAACCCAAAATCAATCAAATTATCAAGCAACAGTCCCCAAGATGTTATTGTAGTTTTCCCATTTTTTTATTTGTTATGGGATAAAAATATTGGACTATGTAGAAGTGCGAGCTATGCTCAAGCAAATAAGAGGACTATGCTACGCGTTGGAGTAATAAAAATGGGTATGGTATAAACATTTGGGGGTCTATCCTATAGGAAATTGGTGTTCAAGGAGCCATTTATCTAGATATTTCAGAAGACACGTTCGGTATTACATGTACAGTATATTCTTAATCAAAGAGCAATTAGTTATATGGCTCAGATAGATATTTTACTGTTTTAATCGTCTCTGTAAATAAGGAACTAACAATATATATTACTGGGATGACTTGGCTGAATGCATTTGTATATCGTGTGAAATGAAATTTGTGGAGATTATGGGATGCTCATTCATATGGTCAACATTACTTCTATAGATGGCTAAAGAAATCCTTTACTAATTATTTTCCTTTTATTATAATTCATACAAGAGGCTTTATCTGATGGTAGACTTATTTTTAAAGAATGGAGTATTATCTTAAGCTGAGGAATTTTACCCGTTAAACCACAGTCGATTGTTAGCCACCATAGCAGGGATAAGTAGCACACATTGAGGAAAACTAAAATATCTTTTCTAAAATTATTCTTGCGCAATCGATTACAATATTATTTATTTATCAAAAGCAAGAAGTAAGTCCATTACCAATTTTATGTTAAAGTTGTTGGTATGCATTAGTCCGCACATCCATTCTAAATACCTTATCTGCAACCTTATGTGAAATGTCTGCGTGGAGGCCTTTTAGAGAGAGAGTGCTTGAGTACCAGCTGAGGTCTGAGGCACTGGTATGAGCCACATTGCGCACTGGAACCTTGGGTTGGACAAGATTTTTGTAGATGCGATGTTAGAGCATGAGTCATCGTGGGCTGGAAGTACCTTCACAATCCTTGAATGGCACATGATTCGGAATAAGTTCAATGACGTAAGATGCCTTAACTATACGAAGCCACAACTGCAGTATCGATGGAAAAACTTGAAGAAAGACTATAGTGCATACATGTACCTCCGCAACAAGTCTGGTTGGGTATGTGATGGAATCTACAACAGGCTAATTCGTCAAATAGATGCTGCTTTTCATTTAAAACAACCATTTTGTCATTGGCATAGCCTTCGTCTCTGATAAATGCATGTAAATTAACATGCAGATAATTATCGTAAATATCGCAAGAAGCCCTTCCTGTACTTTGGAGACATTCAAAGATTTATGTGTAAGGACATTGCTACAGGGGTTCATGCAGCCTCCTCTCGACCGAGTAGGGAAAAGCAGCCATTGAGAGCATCTACCTCACAACACCCTGCAGGCCAAAGAAAGCTCAATTTCGATGCGGATCTTGATGAATGTATGGTAGAACCTGAAGAGGAGATGCATGACAGCGATGAGATGACTCCAACACCCTCATCCCAGAAGAGGAATACAACTACGGGGTGTAGCAGTAGCAAAAGATCGAAGAGAGGAGGGTCAAGGGCTGTTGTGGGCTAGGAGATGCTGGAGAATTTTTTGAGTACCTTGCCAAGAAAAATCAGTGAGATAAAACATGATCCTGATGTGCTTGCAAATGCTGCATGCAAGGAAATTAGCAGCATGTGTCCTGACCTAGATATTGACCAGTTCGAAAGTATTGCTAAGAATTTAGCTAAAACAAGTGGTAGGAATGTTTACTACCATGTTCGAGGCAATCCAGCAAAGCTAAATGCATGAATAGAAAGGATAATTCTGCCTTGAAGAACCCCAACGCATTTGTCTTCGAACTACTTTTACCTTGTTTTACATATCATTTCTAAGAGACATTATCTGTTTAACATTTTAAGTACCTAGGACAACTTAAACATTATTTAACATTTAATTGTCTAGGAATGTCTATTTATTATTTCATAGTTTCATTGCTCTTATTAGCTTGAGGAAATTTTTACATTTTATCCGATGCAGGGAATTAGCAGAGAATAGTACTGACTCTGATTCTGCATAGTTGCTTAGTTAATTCAGATTATAATTCTGTTTCAGTAATTGATTCTAATTCTGCAGAGAATATTACCTCATGTTTTCATGTAGGGTGGATGTAACTAATGGGTAAACTATTTATGATTCTGCATAGTTGCTTAACTTAAGCGGACATGGGGTTGCTAACCTTTGAGCTGATGCAGGAAACTTGTGTTATGAACTTGTGATGCATAATGGTATTTGTGTTTGTCATGCACACCTTCTTTTCATTTGCTTTATCTTCATGTTAACCATGCTTTGTTATCAATTCATTTATAGAGTGTCGACCTCAGTACATTAAAAACAAAAGTCACAAAATTGTGTAGGACATTACTTGATTTGCCTTAAACCCTTTTATAGGGAAGGTAATGCATCACTACAATCCATTTGAGGATGTTAGCGATACTATCTTGGTAGCCAGCAAAGGAGTAGTAGGTGATATGGCGATAGAGGAGTGGGAATCAGAAGGAAGACAAATCCCTCGTCCTTCGCATACAAGGCCTCTTAGTGATCTACAATGGGTTGAGGAGATGCTGGCCGATCATGATGATCGAGCTTTTCAAAATTTCAGAATAAGACTTCCCATGCTGAGAAGATTCGTTCATGTCTTAACTGAACATGGCTTGACACATACAAGGAGCATGGATGTGGATGAGCAGGCTTGCATCCTCCTATATGCATTCACAAATGCTCACTCCAATAGAGTCATTCAAGAGTCATTTGAGCATAGTGCTGAGACTATATCATGACATATAAAAAATGTCCTCGTGAAGATTCTGACATTGGAGGAACAATATATTCTTTAGAGATAATCACCTCGAACCCTAGATATTATCCTTACTTCAAAGTAATTTGCCGATCTAATATACATTTGGTTTTAATAATGTACTTGTTATCTCATTTTCCATAACTGTCACAGGGAGTTATAGGATCTATTGATGGGACGTACATTCCTGCACATGTTGATCCAGAGGAAGAAGGAGAACATCGATGTAGGAAACTTTACATGATGCAGTTATGGTCATGGTTGACTTCAACCTATGTTTTACGTACGTCATTACTGGTTGGGAGGGTTCGTGTGCGGATATGACTATTCTTTGTGACTCAGTCGAGAGCGGCTCGTTTGTTGTCCCAGAAGGTTGCAAATAGTTAGTAGAATGTGGTTACGTGAATACAGACACATTCATTCATTCATACAGAGGTTCTCTTTACCACCTTCCTGCCTAGCGGTGCCGCGGTTGTTTGTATGAAAATTATAAAGAGTTATTTAACCATCGTCATGCTTGTTTACGTAATGTTGTGGAGCGCACATTTGGTGTATGGAAGAAAAGATTCCACTGCATGCAAGATATGCCATCATATGCGTTCAACATATAGAGGGATGTCGTTAGGCCACCTACATAATTCACAATTTCATACGGCTAAATGGGGGAGATTCATTATCAGATGACAATGGTGAAGATATCTTGCCTGAGGAGATCGATGAAGATCAACATCGTGTTGTTGGCATCCTTCGTGAAGATATCTGACGTGGAGAGTTGTTGTTCGATAGAATTGCACTTGCTATGTGGAATAATAGACGAGGAGGCAGTCGTAGTGCATTTCTTTTTGTTCGGACTTCTTTCGTTGCTCAGAAAAAATATTGTTGTATTTTAGTTCAAATGTTTGAACGTTTAGCTTGCCCTTTCTCCTAACAAGGAACATTTGCGTTTTATAATGATTTTATTGTATCCTTATGTAATCCTTCTGAATTTCCGATTATAGGGTGGAGAGAATGGAGTAAATAGATAGGTGCCATTACGGATACCTGTTGATTCTTAAATACAAAGATGGAAACCAACATCCAGTTAGATGACTCTTCTACGTATGCTCAACAATTTAGTGCGACTATAAACAACCATATGCATGTTCGTCGAGGACGTTGGAAATCTGGCAGATGATTTTTTCTTCATTTCTCAATGACTGTGGGAAACCGAAGCTGAAAACAAGGTACTGCATCTGAAGATTGAATCTTCTTTAAAATAGATACAAGACAAGTATATCGAACTGGGCTACCTTTACTCGGAGCTAGAGGACGCATGTGATGAATCTCCATTTCATCACCTTTATTCTATCATTTTGCCTTAAAAACCCTAACTAATGCATGTAAATAGCATTATTTTGTACATATTAGCATTCATTATTTATTACATTTATTGTGTAGATAATATGGTTTTTAATGTCAAAATTATAGATAAAAGAGAAGAAAAGAAAAAGTATAAGATACCAAAGGTATTTTATGCCCTAAACCCTGAGACCAAGTCAAGAATAGAACTGGTCGACAAGGAATAAAGTTGTGGGAGATAAGGGCCAAAAATACAATAAAAGTCACATTTATTTACTCATCAATAATTCATTTTGACACCTATTTTATTCTTTATTATTTATTCGTCACATAAAAAAACTTTGTACATGAAAGTTGTAGAAACAATGTAGATAAAAATACAAAATTGAGTTTGTACAAAAATAATACACAGTGTTCATTTTATACACAAAATAAAAAGCCATAATTGTATATAACTTTTAATAAGCTATTTACTTAAGGTGGTTTCATATTTTTTAGTTAAGGTATGAAAGTTAGATTTTGGACCCTAAGTGTACAATATACCCAAATAAAATATTCATTTAAGTTATTATTTATTATTTTTATAATTTTATATTTTATCATTTTTTTAAATATTATCTATAATCCACATAGATAGTAAAACTAGAATAAAATCACCAATAAAACATTAAAATAAAAATAAGTATATAAAATATGCAGGTAAAATACCTATGCTAATACTTGTAAATAAATAAAAGGAAATCTATTCTTTAATTATTTTATTCATCTATATTTTTATACTCTTGTAAATTTTATTTATATTCTTCTAAAAATACAAACACAAAATAAAACCAAAGTTAAACATATAGATGAATATACAATAACTATACCTATATAATAAGTATACCTATTTATTTAAGTGTATACATTATTTCATAAAAATATAATAAAAATATATTTATACATCTGAAAATAAGTTATAAATATATAAAATAAGGGAATAAAATAATAAAATAAAATATACAAAATAAAAATAAAAATAGCCAAAACGTAGATGAATATACCTTTAAATAAACCCCTAAAAATTAACTATTAATAAATAACATCAAAAAATAAATAAAAATAATAATAAAATAATACATAAAAAATAAACATTTTTATTCTATAATAAAAAAATAATAAAATCATTTACTATATTTAATTAATTTCGAGTAAATAATACTATTTTGTCCTGTAGTGGTCAACGTGGCTCAATCAGATCGCGTCGTCTGTTGACCTTTGGACAACTCCCCCTCCAGGTCTTTTGACTCGTCAGAACTGTCAAGTCCCTCATTTTCATGCCTTTTTCCCGCTCGTTCCATCCATCCATCATCCTTGATCCCTTCATGAGATATGCTCCCTGATACTCCAAGATTCAGGCCGGAAATTTAGATCTCGTGTACATACATTCGATTCTTTCCAAACCGTCGATCAATAAAGGTGCTTATACTTGTTTTAAATAAACGCCTCTGACTTCCTCCTCCTCTTTGGTCATCTTCAAACCCCTAAAGCCCCATAACTTCAGTCTAGTGCGTATCCTCGTGACAATGGGAGTCCCTTGAGGATCCACGATGGCTGAAGGAGGGCGGAGGTGCACCCACAGCGGTCGTCCGACCACCTCTTCTCCCTACCCTCACCGACAGGTATGAGCTGAACCCTTTATGTTTTTTAGACAAATTTGGTTCTTGTCATTTGTTTTGTTTATTTTATCTCGTATTTTATCTAGTCATTTAGGTAGATTAGATTAAGGTCCCTCGCCGGAGCTCTGGAGCTCCGACCATGTCTTCGCCGTAACCTACACCCGGTCCGACCTTCATTTCCACCCCTTTAGCTTCCCCTTCACTTCTTCTCTATACTCCACACTCTAGTCATCCAGATTACTCCTATGATCTAGAGATCGGTGTTCCCTCCACCACCACTTCGCTGGAGCACCCCCATTCGCCCCATCTCCGGCTTATTCCATGCCAAACCAGGTCGAGGCACTTTTCCCTCGACCTGCGAGTTTGTTGATGCAAGTTCCAGGTGCTTTAGGCCCCATCTGGGAAGGTATTGAGGATAGAAAAGAGCTTTAGGAACGACATACCTCCAGGGCTCGATCAACGAGCCCTGAACCTATTCGGCGCTGCCTATCATTACAGATCACCCTTAGCATGCTCCTATGCATTGCAGGTGCGGGATTGGACGTCTGATCTCCATGAGAAGGATGACTGAGCGACCTCCCAGGACACCTTCTTCCCTGTTTGTCCAGGGACCCTCTGAGCCATTCGATCTTCATCCCAGTCTAGATGCTACAACAATCGTTGGATCAAGAATCGTCAACGCCGTTCGATCGTGCCTCGAAGATCTAATTTGGACCGTTGCTGGCGAACCGTCATCAGGCACCGAGGAGACGACACATGGATAAGTGGCGCCTATCAACCGTTGGATCCGCACCTTATGGGGTAAATTGCATATATAACCCCACCTTTTTGTATATTTATTAATTAACCCTGTAATAAAATATGTAGTTTAAATAAAATGGGAATTTTGCTTGTAGGCCCTTGTACTTAGTTATAATTACCTTTTGGTCCTGTCCTACTCAGCTCACATACAATCCCACGTGAGCTGGGTAATTTGCAAGGAGGCCTTTGTGACTTTTTGTATTTATTTTTAGTCCAATAATATTGAAAATACATTGTATATTTATGGGAAAATTATAGATGAACCCTGATCTTTATTATAATTGCGTATATGCCCTTGTCGATTTATGAATTGTTGGGCTTGAGTTTATTTATTTAAAATAACACCCTTGCTCTAAAAATCAAGCAAAAATATGGTTAGATGTGTGGCATGCAGTTTCATGCACCATTTTTATTTTCCATTTTTGGGTATTTTAAACATTTATTAAAAATCGAAAAGAGCATATTTTTGTTCTGTCTAACTTATAAAATACAAAAAAATAAAAAAATGAGTTGGAAAATTCCAAAAAAATTATATATATATATATGTTAATATATATTAGCTCCAGTCCAAAACCGCTAAAAATAGAAAAAGAAAAAGACTAAAAATAAATAAAGTCCAAAACCCTTCATAAAAATATAAAAATTCCACAACAACCCTAAAAACATTTCTTTCAATTGTATAGTTTTTTCTATATAATTATCTATCTATGAAAATTGATTTGAGTAATTTTGGACCTTATTTCCAATTTTTAAAATTCAAATCAATTCTGGCATATTATTAAATCATTGATTTGGGATATTTTTGACTTTAAAAATCTATAAAAATTAGAAGAAAATATAGAATAATTTCAAAACACTATAAATATATATAACCCCAAAACAAGTTATTTTCTTTATTTTTTCTAATATTTAAAATTATCTTACTCTCTATGGTATATATAGCCTTAGATATTCTATTATTTATTAAGAAGAAAGTATAAAAAGATATATAAATTATAAACAGAAAAAAATTTAAAAATTTAAAAATATAAAAACAAGAACATAAAATTAAAAAAATATAAAATTTAAAATCCACAAAAATAATAAATTGACAAGAAAGAAGAACAAGTTTTTGCGTACCATTTCACACGATCTACTATTTGCTCCCTCAGTTCGACCTCTACACATGCTTACACTTATACACATTTGTTGTAGAGTTATAATAAATTTTAACTCCACATTTTTTGTATTCATTGCTTTAATTTATATTTTGGGCTGATTGTTGATCGATTGGGATTTCTCGTGGGTCGCCACAATGACCATGTCTCTGCCTTATGTGAGAGATATATAGACCTTCACGAAACCGTGATCGTCAAATGGCGTCGTTGCTGGGAAGCAACACTGCATAGATTGGGATTATTTATTTGTTCTATGCTCTCTTATATATTTCTAGCATTTATCTCTTTTTGTCATTTATTCATTTATTTCATACTTTGCTTGATATTAATTGTGAATTATCTGACACTCCTTCTTGTTTAACTTTGTTGCGATGGACCGTCATGCGAGGGAGCACTTCTTAGGAGGACCTGAGCATCCAAGCAAGGTGGAGTCGGCTTTCTGGCTTAGCCAACAGGAGAGAGCTACAAAGGACATGGAGGCATTTTTGAAGACAATTGTCTCGCATTTTCATTTCATCTCATCTCATTTTATTTTATTTTGTAATTAATGTGAGATAGATATACTTAATATGTAATAATCTGGACCCTCATAAACACTTCTACTTCACGAGGTCCACTGCCCGAGGGATTGTTCCTTGAGGGCCACGTCGGATTTTGTCGTGTTTTCATCGCTTTCTTTTTATTTTGTTTTTCGATTTTTGTTTTATTTATTTTGTGTGAATGAGCCCTAACCTAGGAATTGCTTGCTCGATAGATTAAGGTCCAATGCCTTAATATATTTGCATGTACCTATAGATTTGCTTTTGGGACTTAGTCAAATCGTAATTGTCGGTTGTTTAGACTTGAGACCGCGTACCGTGAGGAATCTCATACAACACTTGCAGGACCCATTGTGGTGGGCACCGAGAGGTTCCGAAGAACGTACCTTAGGTTTCATATCTAAATAATTGGCATCTGGTGCTTCACGATAATAGCAATTACTATATTGGGATGATTTCATCATCTTGCATTACATATGGTATAGATTTCAATTCTGTTATGCATCCCGCATGGAAAGAGCTGGGAATCACTGTAAGTCTTCTGACTTTGCATGCATCATCGATTCCCAACTTGCAAGGCTTTTTCGACTTTCTCCCTCTGATTTTGATCACCTAGGATGCTAAAAGGAAATTAAAAACATCGTTAGGCACATGCATTGAAAATTAACAAAAAAGTGATAACCTAAATAAAATTGGGACTGCTAACTCTATTGGACCTTAAAATAAAATGTAATTTATTGTCTTGGGGAGAGCAACCTTCTCATCATTTGTGCATTTTATTCCTACATACACACTAAGGATTAGTGCCCCAATCCCAGGACTATCTTTGTATTTGTACAACCTTTTGATGCTCACCTAACTCTAAAATGGAAAAGATAAATGACCATCATCTCGGTCTTCATTGTTTTGGGTAGGTGAACTGGGGGTTTGCTTTGTACATTGAGTGTGAATATGAGTCCATCTACATTTCATCTCTCTTTGAGTTTTCAGTCCCATGATTATGAGTCATTTTGATCATTGAGCCCCTCTCCCCCTCTTGTTTGTATATTTCCTCATTTCCATCTGAGTCGTGATATCGGGTCTTGATCTTCACCATCTTAACTGGATTTTGCGGATTTCTCCTTGCCCATATCACCCCTGGTCCGGATCAAGGAGACCCTTTCCTTGAACCACAATTTTGTCTATGTCCGCTTTTATCTTGCTCACCCTCCTCCTCATTCCCTCTGTATCATCCCTTATTTTACTTAGGATTGTTGTGCTATTAGATAAGGCCCACATCAAGGTTTATGGATGACATTGATTATTTGAGTAAGCCAGACAGATTTGAGGATGCTGAGATTGGTATGATATGTGCATTGATACTATTGAGGATTCTGATTTTCGGTACGATTACATGGTGTGATTCTTAGTTGTGGATTTTTGATCTCGCACACCGGATTGATGATGTGATTTATTTTGCTGATTTGATGATGATTCCATGTGCTCTGAATACCGGATCTTTTCTTCAGTTACACCAGTCTTGATTCAGAGGTTTGATGTACTATCTCGATATGTGCTGCAAGAGCGACGGTGCCTGGAACCCACATGATTTCACTCATCTTCTTAACTCATCCTTCCTCGATCTCCTGACTCTCCCATCCACCTTTGTCACTTAGAGGATTTCTTTCTACATCTAGATCCATCTCAACTGATTTGGTTGACTTGAGGGACCACATTGCAACTGACCTGATTGTATTTATCCCTCCCATGATCTTATACCCTTTTATTGGTGATTGATTGACTATTTTGGAGGACCTGAGACTTGATGCCAACATTCCCATGATCTTCCTTGACTTAGTTTGCATTACTCTCCGAGGACTATCCGCGGGAGGATGCAACACATACTTTATGATTAGTTTCATTGACTGCTTGTGTATCGATCTTTATGGGATACAGAACTGATTCATCTGATTTGTGTTACTATCTGAGTGTGTGTCCGAACTGTCGGAGCCTGAGACCGATCATTCTAGCCGATTAGACTCCTCTGTGAGTCTTCTCTCCTTGACGGTCCTCGCAAGGATGATCCGTTCCACTGATTATTCCATGCCTAGCTCACAGTACTCTCCTAGGGTTATCTGTGAGAGGTTGTGGCATTTTCTAAATCTCTTGGTCTCTTCTGCTGGTAACCGATCTATCGCCAATCGAGATCATTTCTGATGAACCATCTGATGGATCTGACTCCTTCGATCTGCTTACCTTGACGACCCTTGCAAGGGTCTGCCCTATTCTGATTATTTGTTTCTTAGTATGCATCACTCCCCGAGGGTTATCTGCAAGAGGATACATCATGTTGTAGGTACTCGGCTTCACGAGTATGAAGCTGAGTCTTCTGAGTTGTGTACTCAATATCCTCTCTAGTTGTGTCTGCAATCTGTTGGAGCACGAGACCGAGTTTTCTGATTATCCTGATATCTTCGATTCTGACGATTCTGCTCACCGTGACGACCCTCACAGGGTTGAGCAATGTCTTGTGGTATTCAGTATGTCCCTGCGATCTTCCAATCTTATGTCCACTGGATACCAAGCTGCGTAAAGAGTCTCCTATTCTTCACCTTTCGTATGAGGCCATGATTGACTTGGAGGAATCCGTACTGTTCCTTCTTCCTCCATGTTTTACAGTATCAGCTCAGATATCTCATTCCTTTCTTATGGACCGATAATCTACTTCTCTCTACTGGTTCCTAGTTTAGTTTTCTATCTGTTTTCCCCGGCAGCTGACACCCACTTGAGTGTATATCCAAGTGTCTTCTCTCTTTCTAACGGCATCACCGTTCTCACAAGGAGACAGTGACAAGAGCACGATATTCGATTGACAAGATACCGCCCTGCACTTCACCATTCTTTACTTGTTGTATATATGTGTTTTGTCTTACATTCCTTCTTTCTCCCGTATGTCATGGGTATCCCAGAGCATCCATCTTACATGTGTGTCTATACTTAGGACATACCTTGTCCCAAGTATAGGGGGTACACTCTTTGTTGTTCTGTCTCCGCTCTGTTTCATCACTCTTGTTGTTGCCTAGACTTAGGGCTCTTTTAGCCTACATATAGGGGGAGTGATGTGTACATTCTATTAGATCCCTTCCTCTATCTCCATCTATCTATTCTTCTTTTCTTCTTTTCATTTTCATTTTCTTTTTCTACAGAGAAGGTGTCGCCCCTTTTTCTGTCTTCTATACTTAGGAGGTACCTTGTCCTAAGTATAGGGGGGTGTACACCCTGAGTTCTTTCATTCTTTGATCCCCTCCACTGTCTCCTCTCTTGTTGATTTGCTCTACTATACTTAGGGATGTCTTATCTTAAGTATATGGGAGATAGATCGAGCTGTGATCTGTTTATTACCACTCTTGACCCTCCCTGCATGTAGAATGCAGTCTGCTATACTTAGGATTATTTTATCCCAAGTATAGGGGGGACGGTCGATTTCTCATTTTTTAGTTTCTTCGTTTATTTATTCTTTAGGCTTTTCTATACTCAGTACGAGTTATGTCTTCTCTTTTTTCTCTCCGATCTTTGCAGACATAGCTCAAGCTAAGTATATTGGGGTCATATATAATGTATATATACTTTAGCCATAACTCATACTTTCGTATTTTTACAATATGGCTAAAATACTATATATACAATTCTTTAAGCTAATTAATGAATAAAATATATTTATTCCTCAATTTTTTATATGCTGATTAATATGTCAGGTTAAAACTATTTTGGAAAATGATTTGAAAAATAGTTTGACCTGTTTGAAAAACTGTTTGTAAAATGTTTTCAACCTTTGTAAAAATATTTTGATTTGTAAAATTCTTTTCTTTGAGTGAAATAAAAAACTTTGAAAATCTATTCGTAAATGGTTTGGAAAACGATTGTAAAAATATTTGAAAAATCTATATATACTTTTTGAAAAATCTTTGCAAAATGGTTTTCAAATGTGTGTACATATTTGTAAAAATTACTCTGTACCATATTTTTCAAAAACATTTCAAATAATTTTGAGGAATATATGCATCATTTTAATAATAATAAAAAAATTCTTTACCAATTGTATATACACATCTATAATAATAATAATTAATATCCAACATATGAATTCTTTAAACACTTAATTCTTGTAAATAAAAAGAGGCACGTTCGTGTAAATAGTTGCATATATTTCATATTTTGTGCCAAAAATCTTGTGAATTTTAAAAACTTTTTTTAAATTTTGTACATAGCATCTGCATAAAATTTGCATTTTTCAAATTGAGTTTGATGAATGAACTAGTCTAAATAAAGTCAAAGATTGGAGCTTGGTTGGACCTTACTGCACCTAACTTCATTGGAACCTAATGGGAACTAGATTTAAGGTACTTCAGGTCTATTCAGACTTAATTCTTTGAGACTCAGGGCTGGGTTCAAGACACCTCAACTGACTAAATAGAAGTTCTCGAGACACACACATGACTCGTCGGCTGTGACCTATCTTGGACACTTACACCTTTCACTTGGCTCCACTCAGCTGGAGGGTGAGTAGATTTGATTTGCCGATTTGAGATGCACACGACTGGAAATATTCATCCCCGTCTAGGGAGGGAAGTGCACCCCAACCCATCCAGTAGACATGAGGTATAACGATAGGAGAATTTGGTTGAAATAATGCTTCAAAAGAGGGATAGTCTTCTAGCTTAAGAGGAAAAACTCCTTATGTAAATGCTGATGTATATAATATTTAAAAAAAACTCCCAAAAAAGTGGACAGGTCTGATTAAAAATAAAATGCCTATCAGAGTGTACATATTTGTATAGTCAATAAGAAAGCTTGAGCTTCAAAATCATATTATATGAGTCTGTAGCTAGATTACTTGACTACACTGGTCATGCATCCTAGGATAGGTAGCTACACTGGCTACCATCCATTCTTCTCTTCACCCCCTCCTCTGAGTCGGATGCACTTGAACTTAGAAGGGAATACCCCGCTCCTCGAGGAAAGAGTTTCTGGATTGGGGGATCATTGCGTTGTCCTTTTGTAGAAGTCAGTTCTTTTGTCAATTTAGTCGGGGAGAGCCACTATCACTTACATTGTACAAGTCATCTTCGTAGTCATAAGGGTTTACGCATGATGTAGGCTAATTCTGACATGGCTATTGAGCTGGTTTGAACCGAGTTCTGTGATTATCGAAGGCTGTTCTGTTTTAAATTTGGTTCCCGACCAAGTTCCACACAAATTTTCACACCAAGGTCTGACTTTAACTCCAAATTTTGATTTTGTGAAGATAAGTTTGATAATTAAACTCAATTCTATTTATTCTTTCTTTTTCTTTTCTTCTTTATTATTTTTGTACTTATTGCGTAAGTGTTAGTTAGGGACTAGCAAAGGCAAGTATAGGGGGGAGATGAATCTCCATTTTATCACCTTTATTCTATCATTTTGGCTTTAAAACCCCAAGTTAATGCATGTAAATAACATTATTTTGTAAATATTAGCATTCATTATTTATTGCATTTATTGTGTAGATAATATTTTTTTATGCCAAAATTATAGAATAAAGAGAATAAAAGAAAAAGAATAAAATACCAAAGTTATTTTATGACCCTAAACCCTGAGACCAAGTCAAGAATTGAATTGGTCGATAAGGAATAAAGTAGGGGGAGATAAGGGCCAAAAATACATTAACAATCACATTTATTTATTCATTAATAATTTATTTTTGACACCCATTTTATTCTTTATTATTTATTCATCACAAAAAGAAATTTTGTAAAGGAAGGAAATAGATAGATAAAAATAAAAAATTGATTTTGCACAAAAATAATACACAGTGTTCATTTTATATACAAAATAAAAAGCCAAAGTCTCAACTTTACAGAACCATATCTTCCAAATAAAAAATAAAAATTTACCAAAATCATCTCTAATTGTATATATCTTTAATAAGCTATTTAACAAAGGTGGTTTCATAGTTTTTAGAGTTAAGGTGTGAAAGATAGGTTTTAGACCCTCATTGTACAGTATACCCGAATAAAATATTCATTTTATTCATTTTTTTATTATTTTTATAATTTTATATTTTTATAATGTCATAAATGTTATCTATAATTTATGTACATAGTAAAACTAGAATAAAATCACCAATAAAACATTAAAATAGTATAAGTATATAAAATATGCAGGTAAAATACCTATGCTAATACTTGTAAGTAAATAAAAGGAAAATTATTCTTTAATTATTTTATTTATATATATTTTTATAGTCTTGTAAATATTATTTATATTCAATTAAAAATACAAACACAAAATAAAATAAAAAAATGCTCTAAAATAAATAATATATCTAAACATATAGATGAATATACAATAAATATACCTATATGACAAGTATACCTATTTATTTAAGTGTATATATTATTTCATAATAATAATATATATATAATTTATAAATTTATAAAATAAGGTAATAAAATAATAAAATAAAATATACAAAGTAAAAATAAAAAATAGCCAAAACATATATGAATATACCTATAAATATACCCCCTGAAAATTAAATACTAATAAATAACATCAAATAAATAAATAAATAAAAATCATAATAAAATACTATATAAAATACTAAACATTTTTATTTTATAATAAAAAATTAATAAAATCATTTTCTATTTTTAATATTAATTATTTCGAATAAATAATACTGTTTTATCCTGTAGTGGCCGACGCGGCCCAATTAGATTGCGTTGTCTGTCGACCTCCGGTCAACTCCCCCTTCAGGTCTTCTGACTTGTCAGAACTGTCAACTCCCCCGTTTTCATGCCCTTTTCCTGCTCGTTCCGTCCATCCATCATCCTCGATCCCTTCATGAGATATGGTCCTTGATACTCCTTGACTCACGCCGGGAATTTAGATCTCGTGTACACATGTTTGATTCTTTCCAAGCCGTCGATCAATAAAGATGCTTATACTTGTTTATAAATAAACGCATCTGAATTCCTCCTCCTCTTTGGTCATCTTCCAACTCCTAAATCCTCGTAACTTCGGTCTAATGTGTATCCCTGTGACGGGGGGAGTCTCCTGAGGCTGCACTGTGGCTGAAGGAGGGCGGAGGTGCACCCACGGCGGTCGTCTGGCCACCTCTGCTCCCTGCCCTCGCCGTCAGGTATGAGTTATGCCCTTTATGTTTTTTTAGAAAAAATTAGTGCTTATCTTTCGTTTGTATTTTATCTAGTATTTTATCTAGTCATTTAGGTAGATTAGAGTAAGATCCCTCGCTGGAGCTATAGAGCTTCGACCATGTCTTCGTCGTAACCTACACCCTGTCCGACCTTCATTTACACCCCTTTAGTTTCCCCTTTGTGTCTTCGTTATACTCCACACTCCAGTCACCCAAATTACTCCTGTGATTTGGGGATCAGTGTTCCTTCTACCGCAACTTCGTCGGAGCACCCCATTCGCCCCATCTCCGACTTATTCTACGCCTAACCAGATCGAGGCACTTCACCCTCGACCCGCAAGTTTGTTGATGCAGGTTCCAAGTTCCTTAGGCCCCATCTGGGAAGGTATTGAGGATAGAAAGGAGCTCCAGGAACGACGGACCTCCATGGCTCGATCAGCGAGCCCCAGACCTCTTTGGTGTCGCCAATCATCGCGGATCACCCTTAGAGTGCTCATGGGCATTTAAGGAGCGGGATTGGACACCGGAGCTCCACTTTAAGGATGATTGAGCGAGCTCTAAGGACACCTTCTTCCCTGTTCATCCATGGACCCTCTTAGCCGTTCGATCTTCATCCTAGCCTAGATGCTACAGCAACCGTCGGATCAAGCATCGTTAGTGTTGTTCGATCGTGCCTCGAAGATCTAATCTAGATCATCGCTGGCGAACAGTCATCGTGCACCGAGGAGACGACACATGGATAAGTGGTGCCTATCAACCGTTGGATCTACGCCTTATGGAGTAAATTGCATATCTAACCCCACCTTTTTGTATATTTATTAATTAACCCTATAAATAAAATATGTAGTTTAAATAAAATGGGAATTTTGCATTTGGGCCCTTGTACTTATTTATAATTACTTTTTGGTCATGTCCACCTCAGCTCACGTGTAGTCCCACGTGAGTTGGGCAATTTGCAAGGAGGCCCCTGTGACTTTTTATATTTATTTTTTAGTTAATAAAATTTAAAATACATGGTATAATTATGGAAAAATTGTAGATGAACCCCTAATCTTTATTTTAATTGCATATATGCCCTTTCAAATTTATGAATTTTGGTGCTTGAGTTTCATTTCTTAAAAATAATACCCTTGCTCTTAAAATGAAACAAAAATATGATTAGATGCCTAATAGCATGTACTTTCATGCACCATTTTTATTTTGCATTTTTGGGCATTTTAACCATTTATTAAAAATCAAAAAGAGCATATTTTTATTATGTTGAACTTATAAAATAACAAAAAAATAAAAAAATGTATTGAAAAATTCCAAAAAAATTATACGTTTTGTGTGTTAGCATGTATTAGCTCCAATCCAAAAATCCCTAAAAATAGAAAAGGACTAAAAAACAAAACTCCAAAAACCTTCATAAAATATAAAAATTCCACAAAACCCCAAAAATTTTTATGTATGTTTTATAATTTTCTTTGTATAATTATCTATCTATGAAAATTGATTTGATAATTTTAGACCTTATTTCCTATTTTAAAATTCAAATCAATTCTAGCATATTATTAAACCCTTGATTTGGGATATTTTTGACTTTAATATCCATAAAAATTAGCAAAAATTCCAGAAAAACTACAAAAACATAATTAAATTATATAAAAACCCAAAACAAGTTCTGTCGTGTACTTTCTTTTTTTGCTAGTATTTAAAATTATCTTACTCTATATGGCATATACAACCTTAGATATTCTATTATTTATTAAAAAGAAAAGAAAATATAAAAAAGATATATAATAATAAAAAGAAAATAAAAATTATAAAATTTAAAAAACAAAAAAAAATAAAAAAATGTAAAATTAAAAAGCCATTAAATAATAAATGGACAAGAGAGAAGAATAAGTTTTTACGCATCATTTTACACGATCTACCGTTTTCTCCCTGAGTTCGACCTCTACACATGCTTATGCCTATACATATTTGTTGTAGAGTTATAATAAATTTTAACTCCACAATTTTGATATTCATTGCTTTAATTTATATCGTGGGTTGATTACTGATCGATTGGGATTTCTCGTGGGTTGCCACAACGACCGTATCCCTACCTTGTGTGAGACATATTTAGACTCTCACTAAACCTTAATCATCAGCAGGGGGCATAGATCTTCATTGAAGGAAATGGTTGATTTGCTTTGACTGTAGCTTCGTCAGGCATGAATTGCAATAGTTGATGACCATGTGGTTGGGAAACACATGATTTGATTGAGGTTTTTCTATTTTGGTCATAGGTAGGCATATCCACTGAATTCTGAAATAGTTTATTATGGCATGTACTTATATTTCAAGTGTAGTGCATATCTAAGAACATGTTGTCATTGCCTTCTGAAAGAACAAACAATTTGCTCTCTCTAAAAAACTAACGACATGAATAACATGACATTTTATGGTATCTATGGTATATTGGTTTATTACTGTTGTCATTGCCTGTCAAAAATTGGCTATGGGTTGTCATTGCATGCATTTTATTTCAAAATTTGGTATTCTATGGTTTCTTTTTTGTAATATAATAATACGAAGTCACTGTTTACAAATTTATTTCTACTCACATATATATAACATCATATCAAGCACATTCCTTTAAATATTAATTCCAAATCAATTATAACCCAATCATAAGCACACTAACTCCAACCCATCATTACATCACCTCCTGTCACATCCAACTACAACCAAACCCATTTCATATCCAAACACCTACTATTACAATCAGATTATCCATCCAACCAACCCTCATAGGTGAGGATTACTCCAACCCAACCCACACCACGAACCAAACGAGCCCTTAAAGTCTCTCAGAGTCGCCCTCAACATCATCTGAACGAGGGTGGATCAAGTATTTTTTTATTGAACACTACTTATAACAGATATTGCTTTCATATTTTTTTGCCATACCAAACATCTCGCAAATTCATCCTCGAATTCTAAAACTTGGTGGTTGACTTGGAGGAAGCATTGTACAAGAATTCTCTAGGATAGCTATCATCCTCCTCAAAAATTGTGAATGATGTAAATACTCTTATTTACTATATGCAATGATCCTTGTTCGCATTATTAATTCTTTTATTGGCTTAATCTAATGATACCAAGCTATGAGTTTTTGCATCTTAGATAGACCTGAATGCATGCTCTAAATGTGCCCTCGCACTCTCTGCCAACGTGCTTAAGTTAAGTCGGCCCAGAAGAGCTCCATGATGCAAGAGGAAGATAAATGGTCTCTCTGGATTAAGTGTCGGCTTTTTTATGGATTGCATCTTCGGAGGATTGGTGGTGTATAAGAAGCAAATTAGAGGGAGATAATATGGATCAATGCACAAGGTAGATGTGAACTGAAGAACTTGTTTTCATTAAAAGCTTAACTTGCATACAAGACTTAACTTTACAAGAAGAGGACTTACAATGTTTACAACAAAGTAAGAAGGACTTACAACACTTGAAAGGAAGAGGAAACTTGAGAGACTCTTGTGATAGTAGTGGACTTGTTGTTGTTGTGTTGTGTTAAATGAAGACCTCTTGGGTGGTATTTATTGCCCCCCAAGAGGGTGGAGATATTTTAGAAGAGTGATCTAGAATCATCTTCCATGCTTATCCTTTAAGATAAAATATCTATATATTTTGGTGGGATGTGGAGAAATATCTAGATATTTTCTCCACCACTCTTTTTTCTAGAATCTTCTTCCAAATACATATCTTTATGAAACTTCTTCATATGTTGATAGGGAATATAGACCCACATCTCTTCATATGGGTGGACGATTGTAGGTCCATGTGTATAAGGGCCCATTTGCATAAGGCCCATTGCAATAACAATACTTCTTGGGTAAATTACAAATTATATTTTCAACACCCCCTCTTAATTTGTAATTTACATTATCCTCTTGTACTGGATGTTTTTTGCTGGAAGAGTCTATAAAAAGATATCTACATATTGATCTTCTTTGATGAATAAAAACTTATTTCCTGTCGCTTCTTAGAATATCGAGAGACAATATTTAATTCTTTCCTTTCAATAACTTGTTCTATCTTCATGGACTCATATGTAGATAAAGAGATAATAGGAGTTGATGCATATATTCCATCAATAGATCTTACCTTTTGTTGTAGAAGTTCTGCATAAAAAATATTTGGCCCAACTGGTCTTTAAATTGAAGGGAAAATATCTACATCATTTGAGTTGTCTTCTGCACCAGCAATCTGCCTTTGTAAAGTTGGAGAGTCTTCCCATTTCCATGAAGACTTTTAATCAAATATGGCATCTCTAGATATAATAAATTTTCCTTTTTTAGGCTCATATAATCTGTATGCTTTGGATTCATCACAATATGCAAGGAAAATATATTTTTCTCCTTTTTCATCAAACTTTTCTTGTCTAACGTGAGATGGATTATGAGCATATGCAATAGAACCAAAGATTTTGAAATAAATAACCTTGGCCTTTCTTTTATACCAATATTCATAAGGTGTCCTATCCAACATTGCTTTGGTAGGAGATCTATTCAATATATAAACTGCAATATTTACCGCCTCTACCTAAAGTTTGTTAGGAAGACCCTTACCTTTCAACATGCTTCTTGTCATCTCAACAATTGTTCGAATTCTTCTTTTAGATGCTCCATTTTGTTGAGGACTATATCTTACTGTTAGGTCCTTCTTGATTCCTTTAATTATGCAGAAGTCTTAAAATTCTTTAGATGTAAATTCTCCTCTACGATCTGATCAGAAGACTTTTATTTTTCTTTCACTTTGCTTTTTCAACAAAAGCTTTAAACTTGATAAAGATAGAAAATATTTCCGACTTCTCTTTTAAGAAGCAAACCCACATCATTCTACTATAATCATCAATAAATAATAAAAAGTACCTGGCTCCATTGATAGACGGAGTTTGAGTTGGTCCACATACATCTGAGTGTATCAACTCAAGTGGAGCCTTTGCTCTCCATGATGTTTTTGTAAATGGCAATCTATGCATCTTGCCATATATGCAACCTTCGCATATGATTTCATCTTTCTTGATGAATGAAAGTCCAACAACCAAGTTCTTTTGCTTTAATAACATAAGGCTTCTAAAATTTAAATGTTCGTATCTTAAACGCCACAATAAAGAATCATCTTCATTTATAGCTTTTAGAGCATAGATTTCTTTTAAAGGCATTGATAATGGAAAGACTTTAGTTGGAGCCATTTTAATATCTGCAATCAGTAGCTTTCTTTTTTTATCAAAGATTTTGCATACTCCATTATCAAATCTTAGAGAATGACCATTATTCATAAGTTGACCAACACTTAGACGATTCTCAGTTAAGCCTGGAACATAGAGAACATCGTGAATAAGTTTAGAAGTATCGTTTTTTTGTTTTTACTACAATAACTCCTTTGCCTTCCACATTTTGTAGCTTTCCATCTCAAAGCTTAACTTGCAAACTATGCCCTTTCTCAAGGCTCACAAATACATCTTTGTTTCCTGTCATGTGGTTACTACAACCACTATCGACATACCAAATATCTTTAGATACTTCTTTAGTAATCATGCAAGAATAAAGTAATGGATTGAAATCCTCATCTTTTGCAATATAATTAGTCTCATCTTTGTGAAACCAACAGTCTCTTTGAGAATGATTTGCAATCTTGCACTTTGTGCATTGTAATCTACAATTCTTAGATTCATGATTATATTTCTTACAAATGATGCAATAAGAAGAAGATTTTCTTGTACATGGAGCTCTTTGATTGTATCCTCATCTTGCTCTTCCATTATCTTGACCTTTGTATGATCCATGTCTTTCATTATACTCTTGTCTCCTTACATATTGTCCCCTTCTCTGCTTGTCATTATCTCTATTTTTAACTTTGGAGATGTTCATTTTTGTTTGAAATGATTGCTCCAAGGGTTGAGTAGTAAACCAGCTAATTCTTTGTTCATGTGCTTCAAGTGAGCCCATTAATTCATATATAGAGAGATAAGATAAATCTTTAGATTCTTAAATAACAACGACGACATGATCAAATTTAGCAGGTAAACATCTTAAAATATTTTCAATAACCTTCTTATCTGTGATACTATCTCCATAACTTTGAATTTGATTATTATTATAATAGAAGCTCTTGAAAAGAACTCTTGGATAGTTTCACCATCTTTCATTAAGAGATTATCAAAATCTCTCCATAAGGATTGAAGCTTGATAGAAATTACCTTGGCGGATCTTTGAAATTCTTTCTTTAAAATCTCCCATGCTTCTTTAGAATTAGTTGCTCTAGAAATGCGAGGAAAGATAGATTTGCTTACACCTTGCTTGATGAAGAGAAGGGCCTTTGCATCTTTCTTCTTGTTCTCCTTGAGTTCTTTCTTCTTTCCTTCACTTAGTGAAGCAAGTGTTTGCATCTTTAACCTCCTCAAAACCTTCTTTAACAAGATCCCACAAGTCTTGTGAGATAAAGAGAGTTTTCATTTGAAGACTCCAATAATCATAACTTTCTCCATCGAATATAGGAATGGAGCTTTGAGTGTAGTTAAATAAATATGTATTGGAGGTGGATGCCATGATGTGGAGAAACAAGGAAAATACTTTAACAAGGATGTAAGAATGATAAGCTCTGATACTAAACTTGTTGGGGCAGCGGAAGATTGGTGGTGTATAAGAAACAAATTAGAGGGAGAGAATATGGATCAATGCACAAGGTAGATGTGAACTCAAGAACTTCTTTTCATTAAAACCTTAACATGCATATAAGACTTCAACTTTATAAGAAGAGGACTTACAATCATTACAACAAAGGAAGAATGACTTGCAATACTTGGAAGGAAGAGGACACTTGAGAGACTCTTGTGGTAGTAGTGGACTTGTTGTTGTTGTTGTGTTATGTTAAATGAGGACCTCTTGGGTGGTATTTATAGGCCCCGAAGAGGGTGGAGATATTTTGGAAGAGTGATCTAGAATCCTCTTTCATGCTTATCAAAATATCGAGATATTTTGATGGGAGGTGGAGAAATATCTAGATATTTTCTCCATCTCTCTCTTTTATAGAATCTTCTTCCAAATACATATCTTCATGAAGCTTCTTCATATCTTGATAGAGGATATAGGCCCTGATAAACGCAAATTATCGTAGGTCTAAAAAGTATGTCTCATACGAGGCGGAGACAATCGAGGTCGCTGCGGTGACCCACAATAAAATGTGTCTAATCAACAATTAACCCACACTAAATATCAATAATTAGAAATAAATGTGGAGTTAAAATTTATTTTTAACTCTGCACAAATGGTGTATAGGGACAAGTATGCAGAGAGTTCGAACACAGGGAGCAAACAGGGCAGATCAAATAAAAGTGTGTGTGTGAATGTGTGGTGTCTACACTAAGCAAGCAAGCAAAGATTTTTGTGGGTTATTAATTTTTAATTATTATTTTTTATAATTTAATTTTTAATTTTGTATTTTGGTTTTTAATTTTCTAATTTTTATAATTTTATGTTTTATATTTTTTTTATATTGGAATATAAAGACAATGTAATAAAAGGGTTGATAAAATATTTATAAAAATAAGCTAAAATAGCAAAAAATTCAGAAATAAAATGTTTTTGGTATTTTTATAATTTTTTTACTGTTTTTGTGATTTTTGGGTATTTTTCAATTTGTTTTTGGTATTTTTAAATACTGAGATAAGGGAAAACAGTGAAATATGTTCTGGCTGTGAGTAAAATAGGAATTAAAATTAGCAAACAGCCACCAAAATTTTTCACACTAATTTTCGAATAAAGATAATGAAATATAGAACAAACATGAACTGAGTTTGTATTTTTTGAGTTTTCTTTGATTTTATAGAATTTTTTGAAGTTTTTTATGTATTTTTGAATTTTTAAGGTTTTTCTTTTGAGATTTTTAGTGATTTTTGGACTGACACTAAAATGGGTTACAGTAAACAGTAGGGAATGTTTTTGGAATTTTTCGAGGTATTTTAATATTTTTTTGGTATTTTCGAAGCTAGACAGTAAGCAAAAAGCATGTTTTTGATTTTTAATAAATACTAAAAGGACACAAAATCAAAAACTAAAAATATGACGTTACAGTACAAGCGTACAAGAGCTTAACCCTAATTTTTGAGAATTTTTGGAATTAAAATGAAGGTCCAAATAAATACTACAAGTTCACAAAAATATCACAGCCTGACAGGGGTATAAATGCAATTATCAGATCATCCAGGGGCATACATGCAATTTTCCACAAAAGTTTGAACTGAATATTAAATTCACAGGACCAAAAATAAATTACAAGAGCCGCAGGGGTATTGGCGTAAACTTCCCACCAGGGCGCGTGACTTGCACGCGCTTGGCGAGGACTTAAAAGTAATTTCCACAAAAGTTGAGGGCTTACATGCAAAATTTCCAAAAATTTAACACTGAATATAAAAATATTTGTACTAAAATGAAATAATAAAAGACCCGAGGGCCTCAGTGCAAAATGCCCTCACCTCACGTGTACAGGTCACGTGAGGTGACGTGGCCGAGGACCTAAATGCAAATAAAATAAAGGCGAGGGTCTTTTTGCAAATTTTACAAAATTTTTAAACTACGAATAAAAGTTAGTGGACTAAAAGAAAAATACAAAATGCGCAGGGGTTTGAGTGCAAAATACCCCTCTTGCGCGCGATCCAACGGCTGCGGGTCTTCACTTAAACACGTGGCATTGATCGGACGGTTGATGGCGCTTCGCGTGGACGGCGGAGATTAGATCGCTCGAGGACGATGTGACGGTGGAGAAATGCTTCGATCCAACGGGCGCTGCTTGATCTGGAGGGACTCCCTGATCCAACAGTGCAAGCGCGCGAGAGGAAGAACAAGGAGGAGCGCCGGTGAGGCGATCTTCCTCGCTCCAGATCTCCGCGCTCCGACGAGCTTCAGGCGTCAAAATGGGGCTGCGGCCTCCTGAGGTCCTCCTCTAGCTGCTGGCGGCGGCAAAAAGCCTCGGCGGTGGCCGAGGGGCTCGCTGAAGGGCGGCGGAGCTACAGAGCTCCGTTAGCTCCGGCGAAGCTCCAGAATCGCCTCCAGGCTCCAATGAATGTGCGTTGACCTGCAAAAAGATTAAGGAGGTCCAGGGAAAACTGCCTGGACCTCTAGATGGGCGTGGAGGAGTGTGGAGCGGGGTAGCGACGAGCGACCGGAGGTGCGCTCCGGCCAAGTGAATGAATCGGGCGTTCTAGGTGATGGAACTCGAAATTTTTAAGGGTTTTTGATCCTAACACTAACAGGAACGAAATGCAAGAGAGAAATAGAAGGGGGAAGGCCCTCAATGGCCGGAGCCAGAGGGAGTAGTGTACCTCGACCGTCGGTCTTGCGGGAGGTGGTGGAGGCGCCCTCGACCTCGTACGCCCTGACTAAGTAGCTCGCGGCGGAGCTGTCACCTCCAGCAAGCTTCAGAGCACTAGAGAGGCGGAGAGGGGTGGACCAAGGGGACTCGATTTGAATTCGAAGGAGGGGGTTCATTATATTTGGGTTGACCCGAGGTGACAGGGGTCCAAAGATCGACGAGTATCTAGCAAATCTTGGGTCCAAAGACCAAGATTAAGCATGGGCGAGCTAGATGGATGGTTGGTGAACAATGTTGCAGAAGGATGCAACACAAAAATGTGAAAGATTTAGCCTCGATAAATCCACAAACGTGGGTCAAAAACGAGGTTGTCAGGAGCCACAGGGGTCTAGGACAACCAGTTGACCAAAGTCAACTGGGGCTGAAACCTGGTTGGTCCACGTGGACCAACCAGGAAAAACCCTGATTTAATCCTTTATTAATTCATTTAAAAATAGAAATAAGCCGAATTAAATTATGATTTAAAAATAAAAAATATTTGTTATTTTCTGTAGTATTTTATTATGATTTTTGATTATTTTTATGAGGTCGATTTTTACAAGTTCACTTTTTAGCCCTATATAGGTATATTACCTATGTATTTTAGTATTTTATTTTTATTTTGTGTATTTTATTTTTATTATTTTTATTTCTTATTTTCTAAAATTATAAAATACTTTTATATACACAAATACATTTTTATTTAATTTTTCTGATATGTTTTGTATATTTAATAAAATATGAGTAAGTATTGTATAGGTTTGGGTATAGGCAGTATACCTATGTATCAAATATGTACGTATTTTATTTTAAGTTTTATTTAGGTTTTTATTCCAATTTTAATGTACATAATTATTATAAGTAATATTTACATAATTATAAAAAGATAAAAATACAAAAATAATGAATAAATAATAAATTGAATATTTTAATCAGTATAGCTGTACAATGAGGGTCCAAAACTCAACTTTCAAACCGTAGCTCCGCCAAATGCGAAACCACCGCCATTAAATAGCTTATTTTATTCTATATACAATTAAAGGTGAGTTTGATGCATTTGGAGTTTTCATTTGTGAGATACGGGTCTGGGAAGTTGGGATTCTTGATTTTTATTCAGACCATAACTTTTTATCTGTACATTATTTTTTAGTGAAATCAATTTTGTATTTTTCTTTATAAAATTATCTACAACTTTCATGACAAAGTTTCTTTATTTGATGTATAAAAAGTGGAACCAAAAATAGGTCCCAAAATGAATAAAGAATGAATGGAAAGTATATGTATTTAGACTGTATTTTTGACCTTATCTCCCCCTACTTTATTCCTTGTCGACCTATTCATCAAGATGCCTAGGTCTCGGGGTTTCGGGTCATAAAATATTTACAATATTTTATTCTTTTTCTTTTCTTTTCTTTATTCTATAATTTTGGCTTTAAAAACTGTATTTTAGACAATATTTACATACATATGCATGAATGCTAAAATACATGAATTAAGCCTATTTACACGCATTTACTAGGGTTTTAAGGCCAAAATGATAGAATAAAGATGATGAAACGTAGATTCATCAGGCCCACATGTCTTCGTATGAGTGGAGGATAGTAGGTACATGTGTATAAGAGCCCATTTGTATAAGGCCCATTGCAATAACAATACTTCTTGGGTAAATTACAAATTATATTTTCAACAAAGAAGAGCTCCATGATGCAAGAGGAAGATAAATGGTCTCTCTGGATTAAGTGTCAGCTTTTTATGGATTCAGTTTGTTTCATGTCATATTATCTTTTTTGCTAAGAACATTATAACTCACTCCATAATTTTTCCTTTGTCTTCACTCATGGATATGATTACCTAGTTGTACAAAACACTAGGCATACGGGTAGGGTGGAGAATGGGCCAGGGCTGGCCCGACCCAGCCCGCTGCCCGACCCGCTCAAGCCCGACCCAAGCCCAAGCCCATTGTCTAAATGGGTGGGTCTGGGCTGCCATTTTGGCCCATTTATCAAATCGGGCCGAGCTCGGGCTTGCACATGCCCATACCAGCAGCCCATGGGCCGGCTCGATTTATGGACCACATCCAGGCCCAAGCCACAAACCTGGCCCGGCCCACCCACCCCCTGACCCCTAGGTGTCCCTCCCTGACCGCCCTCCACCACCTCCTAGGCTCCCAATCCCCACCTATTCCTCCCTCTCCTGGTCTCCCTCCCTTCCTCCCTCGGCCCACCCCCAACGGCCCCTCGCGCGCGACTCCCTCCCCAAAGACCCAACACCAGTTCTGGCCTCCCTCCCTCACCGGCTCCACCACGTGCTCCCTCTCACTCCCTTCTTCCCCCACCCTTGAGCCCCAATCGCCGCACGACCATGCCACCATACTTCCTAATCCAGAGCTCCCTCCACGACTCCCTCTCTCCCAAAAGATGTGACCCAGTGACGCATGACATCCGCCCAAAATCACTTTTGCAGGATTTGTGGGCCGACCTAACCCAGACCCATCCCATCATGAGTCGGGCTGCGCTCGGGCTTGGGCACAGCTCTTGACAAAAGAGCGGGCCTGGGCTCGGCCCGTGGGCCCAATTTCCTAAATCGGCCTGGGCTGGGCTAGGTTGGGCCCGGCCCGAGCCCGGCCCATGCTCCACCCTACATACGGGGTAGTGTCGACTAGGAAGTGATGTCTGCTTTGATGTTGTAAACATTATGACGTTGATGCGTCATACTTTTTTAAATGATGAATATTGTTATTTTTTTAAAAAAATAGATGCCCACCTAACATGAATTAGCATAACATTTGAAAGTCAATTCTTACTTTTCTTTATCAATTTAAAATCCATAATTAAAATCAAAGGATTGGGTTGGCTCTGAAATACGTCCATCACTCACAAATCTAATTTGACAATTTATAGTCACCTTAGTCAAGTAAACAACTGAAGATTACTCCACATGATATGATCATATCAGAAGATTGTTGGATCCAACTCTTTCTGAAGATCTATAGCAAGGGTTTGAGTACCACTTGTAGCTCTCAAGGCAACTTAGCATATCATGTATATGAAGGCCAAGCATTCAACAACGTGGTGTAAGAAAAGTTGGCAGTGCATGTGAATTTGAGAAAAGAGAGAAAATTGGCAAACTTTTATTTTGGACTTTCAAGGGACACACTGTTTGAAAAGAACTAATCCAAGGTGAGGAAGGAGTCCTGAAGATGGAATCCTGATTTTTATTTGCTTCTCCATGGAAGAAATAGAGGGCAAAGTCTCCAATTGTTCGTACCTTTGCATCCATCGGTAAGCATATACTATGTAGTCGTAGCATTGTTCTTTCATTAACTACATGATGTACATCCTCTTGCATGTATGTATTTATGCCGAGGCTTGCGGTGAGCTAGGAATTAGGAGACACCCAACTTTACCCTAACCTACAAAGCATCCAAGGCAAAAATCAAAATTTCCCAAGTTGGGAAAATGTTGTGACAAAATTTTTTAGAAAAATTAATTTGAATTTCATCTAAGATAATATTATTAACCAATAAATAAATTCATAATAATTAAATATAAGATTATATATATGTTTCCAAAAAAATGTTGTAGTTACGATCGGTGTCATCAGATGCTGTAGTTGTGGCAACAAAAAATTTGACTTGTGATGGTTTAACCCTTGTAGTAACTAAAAGTGCAACAACCAAATAATTATAGCAGGAATTTTGTTTGTTACCACCACCTCTACAATAAAATTAGCTTAAGGTAATAAATATTTTAACATTAGTTGCAATACCTTCTTTAGGTAAATATAAAACAACTAATATTATTCATTACGATTCTTTAAAATCATAATGATTATCATACTCATTGCTATATTCCAAGCAACACATTATATAATAGTTATTTGTCGTATTTTTATTTTGATTATTATTGAATTTAACAATAATTAATAAAAATTAATGAGTAAGCCAATAGATAAATAGTTTTTTAATGAGTAAGCCAATAGATAAATAGTTGTTATATAAATCTTTTGTAGGGAATATGCTATTCTTTGCTAAGTACAAAATATTAATAACATATAATATTCATTGTTGTATATTTAACATCATAAGATACACCAATTATATTTAAATTATTTGTTATTATAGGTTAATTTTCTTATAGTATACTATGACAACGAAAAATTTGTTGCATGTAATGCTTTATGAATTTTTAGCTAAAATAGTGTACCAACCAAAAGTACAATACAAAAGAAACAATCCATAGCTATTTTTTTATTATTGCAATTGGACATTATTATAGTAGTTTGTCAGAGTGATAATTTTTATATATAGGTTTTTTTTACACTTGTGATCCTCTGCAATTTTGCAATAACAATTACGTCCATTCTTTTATTTACAGTAAAATTGTGTCCCTTCTTTTTTGGACCATTAACATTTGTACCAATTTATTAGTTTGGTTGTATGTTAGATGAACCAAATCATGATTTACACGAAACAAGGTTTGGTTAGGTGAAATCTTATTACGTTTGTATCCTTCCATTTTTATGCCAATCACCGGAGGTGGGGTAAGGATGTCCCGTTGATGGCTGTTAGCTGACGATTCGTGAACTACCCTCTTTTATTAATGTGAATTAGGCGTTTAAAAATAAATTAATATTGTTTCATTCTAGGCAGGCAATTAGATTCAATCAAGAGATAATCACTTAAATATTTAATTCAATTAATTGGAGTGATTTTATGTTTGTTTTACTTGGACAAATACCAGGTCGAACTCGAGGAGGTAAAGGAACAACCTAGATCAGTGTCTATCAAATTTCATTTACGGTTTTCAATTGTTATTTTTAGTGCAATTGAGGAATTCAAATGAAAATGCAGCCGATTTTAATGATTAAAAATTGATATCTATCATAGATGTCCGAAAATTATGAAATTTGGTTGAGATGTGAATAATGAGAAAATGAGTGCACTTTATTTTTTGGAATTTTCTGATGCAATATGAATATTTTATGAATTAATAAATGCATAAAGTGAGATTTTAGATAAATAATTATAATAAATATTAAATCTATTATTTTCAAGAAATAAAATTATCCAAGATATATCACTGAGTGATATATCTTAGAAAAATCCTAAACCCTAAAAATGTTGAATTTAATATCTATTAAAAATTATTTACTAAAATATACAAAATGATTTTACAGAGAACATTATGCTGCAAATGCTAAGATTTTTTTAGCAAGATGTGAAATACATTTAACTCTATGATAGATGGATTTTCGGCATTTCGAGCAATGGTTAATTATCTATGAATTCCTAAGCATTAACTGGTTAAATATGCAATTTTCCACAAGAGTATTGATTATTGATTAACCAAAGAACATAAAAATATCACAAACACGTAATAATTTAGAGAATTAATTGATCAACACAGTGATATTTTTGGAATAATAAAATGATGCAATGTATAGGTTCAAAATTACAAGAGAAATAGGGGTTATGATCACAATAATACAATAAAAAATATAATAGAAAATGAAAATAGAGGGACTGGAATGTAATTATTTACCCCACTAGGTGGTTTGCTATAAAATTTCTAAGATTCATGATTTTTGTAGTGGCTGGGGGGGGGGTGTCTTTGGGATTTGGGGGACCTCCAAGCATGTCAATGTAAGCCCCCCCAAGCATGTGCAACGCACGTGGGAGGGGTTCTCGAGCAGTGAGCCTGGTGGCTAACGAGGACGGAGGCACGTAGAGAAGCCGGAGCGGGCGAGGTGAGGCGGTGGGAGGGTTCCAGTCGTCGAGGCAGTCATATGGTCTTCCTGAAGGTTGCGAGCTCCTGGATATGGAGATAGTGTACCTTGATGTCGAAACAGCTGGCGTTGTTGTCGTAGGTGCGAAAGCGATGTCGGTGGAGATGAGGAGGGTCGTGCACGGTGGAGCGAGGCATAGTGTGGCCCTGGGAATCGAAGCCTGGCAGTAATAACTATCCTCAAGGTGTCGATGGCAGTGGTGGAGGTGAGTTGGCACCTGGATAAAGGTGGAGTTGGGTCAATGTGCTCTTGGAGATGGATTTGCGGATGCAGGTGGAATTGGGGAGGCAGTCAGTGTCGGGGGCTCGAACTGCAACGACCGAGGAAGCCGGATCTCGCCGCAAAAGTCGTGCATATGGTAGATGAGTCGATAAAGGAGCGACGATGAGGTTTTTACTGGGACAGAAGACATGGCTGGGGATGGAAGGTGTGGATGATGGAGGTTTGATTAGGGATTCGATCGAAGGACATCACAGAATTGATTGGGAGGAGATTTGATTAGAGCAGCGACTGGTTGTGATTAGGAAAGTGGGAGGGTGGAGGGAGGAGTTGCCGCACAGGGTGATTTGGGTGGCGGTGGCCGCGATTGGAATGGTAAGATGATTGGAAAGGAAATCGGGGATGAGGAGGTGGTGCAATCATTAGGGGATTCGATTGATGGTGATTACCGTGAGATTCGCGGAGGCATGGCACAGCGAGGATGGCAGCGCACGACCAGAGATGGAAGTGGCTGAAATTGGGGGAGAAAGGCCAAAGGAAGGAGAAGTGTGTTGGGGACACGTGTCACTCCCACAAAAATCAGAAAATAAAATATGAAGATAAATAGAAAAGAAATAACAAACAATATCGGATTGAAAATTTTTCTTCACAAAAGTTGCTTGTCTCGATGAGATCTACACTTTTGTGCCAAAATCAAAAGATCAAGTGCACAAAGTGAATTTTTGGGGTACTCTACATACATAGAAAATCACATTTTTGGGGTTTTGTAATTTTTTTTATCATTTTTAGTTAAGATAAAAATCAGGAAAAATTACGATAGGCTAGAATAAATATTTATGCATTACTTTAATTTTTTGGAATTTTAATAATTAGTAAAATGAAGAAATAAAATAAAATACGAAAAGAGGACTTGTGTATAGACTATTAATGAACACTCAGACTCTGTCAATTTCTTTGAAGATTTTTTTAGGTTTGGAGTTTTTGCTCATTTTAATAAAACTTTTATTAAAATAAATGAAAAAGAAATAAAATAATAATAGTTAAATGTGTACATTAGTCAATAGGTCGAAATCGTATAAAATACACAATGTACACAAGAGGCCCAAAACTCAACTTTCATAAATGAGATCCGATTCACATGAACTTTATCTTGTTTTGAAGGTAATTGAACGTATATTAGTGCAAAGTGAGTAGGATTAAATCAAACATCGTATGAGGAAGATATAAGTATTTTAGTCCGATCATCCCGAAATTAGGGTTTGGGTTTATTTGTCAATTATTTGTGTTAGTGATTTTTTGTATTTTTCATTTATTCTTGTTAGTGATATATATAATGGAGGTGGTTTCAGGTCATTTGTAGGTAGCATGAATTAAGTAAAAATCGGGGAAGTTAGCCTATTTTACTGGTCATTTGGGATGTGATTTTTGACTTCTTATTTTATGCAAGTATGCATGCTAAAATGCAATTATTATATACATATGCATGAATGTAATTAAGCAATTATTGATATGACTTGAATCCTAACCGTTTGTTGGGTTGTTGATGTGGATGATCTGTGTCTTAGCTTCTGATTGGCTGAGAGATGTTAGGTCAGGATTGCTGACATGTCTGATCTGTACTGCCTTTTGATTGGCAGAGAGCTGTTGGGCCAAGATTGCTGACATGTTTGATCTGTGTCTTGCCTTCTGATTGGTTGAGAGCTGTTGGGATGGATTGCTGAATACAAATGGTATTCTTTCTTTGTAGTATAAAGGGGCCTCAGGGCCACTAGATACAACATCCTCATTCTGATCCTCTTTCTCATCCCATATATGTACCTTCTCAATATCCTCTGTATTACTCTTTTCTCCACATAGTGAAACCAGTCGTCGTCGCTCAAGGACGTAGCCCATTTACGGGTGAAACTTGTAAATCCTTGTGTTTGTGTCTTGATTGTTGGTCATATTTGTGCGTATTTGCTTCCGTGATTCGCAACAAACCGGCATTAGAGCTTCATGTTCTGTCAGGATGATCCAGTAAGATGGCACCACACAATCTGAAGATCGAGAAGTTCACGGGGAAGAATGGATTTAATCTATGGCAGAGCAAGATGCGTGCCCTTCTGAAGCACCAGAGCATATGGGCACCACTAGATCCGGAGCGAGCAAAGGCACTCGAGCCGTCCGAGTTGATGGTACAGGAAGAGAAGGCATACTCGACGATCATGCTATGTTTGGCGGACGATATTATCGTAGAGGTCGTCGATGAGGATTTCACGACCGGTCCGTGGTTGAGACTCGAAAGTCTATACATGACAAAGACTCTGACCAACAAGTTGCTCCTGAAACAATGTAAGTTTTCTCTCTACATGCATAAAGGTCCATCTCTTAAAGAATACTAGATCACGTAAATACATTATTGATGGATTTAAGAAACATAGATGTTAAAATTGAAGATGGGGATGCTTCCTTCATTTTATTAGTTTCTCTTCCATTATCATTTGAGAATTTTGTTTAATTATTTATTGCGGAAAGAGAATCCATAACCTTAGAGGAAGTTCGCACTAGTTTGCATACTCGTGAACTTCAACATATTGCTATTGGGATGCAAGACCTGAATGTTATAGGTTTGGTTATGACTCATGAGAAGAGTCATGTCGGTTCTGACTATACAAAGAATGGAAAGCAGAAGTCCAAGTTAAAAAATTACAATGCTAAGGACATATGCGATTACTGCAAGGAACCTGGACATTGTAAGAAAGACTGTCCATAGAAGGCCATAATTGCTGCAGTGGCTCAAGATGACAAAGATTCTGAAGATGATTTCGTTCTCACCGTCATAGATTAAAAGACAACAGATAGCACATGGATTCTTGATTCTGGCTATTCTTACCATATGACTCCTAATGAAGATTGGTTATGTGAGAAGATATATGGTGGAAACGCCATCACAAGGAGTAATGCAGTATACAAGATTGTAGAGATCATCTCTGTGAAGATCAAAATGCATTATGGAGTCATGAGGAGTGTGACAGAAGTACGACATATTCCTGATCTGAAGAAGAACCTGATATCCCTTGGAGTCTTGGACTCTAAAGCATACATGTACAATGCTGAAGGTGGAGTCATGTATGTTGCCAAAGCTAGGGTTGTTATCATCAAGGGCAACAAACAAAAGATCCTATATGTCTTGCAAGGGTCTACAGTTCCTAGGAGTAAGTTCAAGCGTTGTTTGGGCTTGCTCAATATCGACAATTGGCAGTAGCCCCAAGGAGGGGTTGGTGGCGACAAGGTGAAGCTCGATAAAGCTTCTCTAAGTAGAAATTTCAAGGTAAATATTGTTTATAATTCCTTGATTCATGTTATCTTAATTTCAGGTGGTGAAGTATAGCAATGGTTAATTTTGCTATATGAGAATTCAATCCCGCTGGAGTCTAGTGGTGGCTAATTCTGCTAATGGAGAATTCAACCCATAGTGGAGTATAGTAGTGTTTAATTCTACTATATGAGAATTTAACCCTAGTGGGGTTATCTGTTGTTAATTCTGCTAGCAGAGAATTCAACTCATGGTTGAGTAATAGTAGTGGTTCATTCTACTATATGAGGATTCAATTCAAGGTGGAGAATGTTGATATGACTTGAATCCTAACCACTTGTTGGGTTGCTGATGTAGCTGATCTGTGTCCTGGCTTTTGATTGACTGAGAGCTGTTTGGTCAGGATTGTTGACATGCATGATATGTGTCATACCTTCTGATTGGATGAGAGTTGTTTTGCCAAGATTGCTGACATGTCTGATCCATGTCCTGTCTTCTGATTGGCTAAAAGCTATTGGGATGGATTGCAGAATACAAATGGTATTCTTCTGATGTAGTATAAAAGGGGCCTTAGGGTCACCGGATACTGCATCCTCATTCTGATCTTGTTTCTCATTCCATATCTGTACCTTCTCAGTATCCTATGTTTTAACATTTTTCTCCATATAGTGAAACCAATCGTCGCCGCCGAAGGACGTAGCCCGTTTACGAGTGAACCTTGTAAATCCATGTGATTGTGTCTTGCTTGTTTGATTGTGTTTGTGTGTATTTGCTTCTGCGATTCGCAACAATAATATAGATGAAGAAATGTAGGTGAATTTTGGGGATCTGAGCTTAATTATTATCTTTTAGGGTGATGAATCTGAGATTCATCAACCCCTTATACTTAAACCATGTTTGTCCACAAGCATCTAAAGAAATGCAATGAGGTGAAATGAGATCGAGTCCCATACAAGACCATGTTCAGAAGGTAAAAATGGAGCTAGACTCGACCTTTGGATTATTAGTTTGGCGGAACTCCTTTGAGAATTAGGGTTTTAAAATCAACAGTCTCCAAGTTCTACACATCATTGTCACTGTTTTGACTCAGATGTCATCTTAGATCAATCCTCTTCCCAAAGAATACCCCATGAACATTGAACAATTGACTCAAGTGCGTGAAAGGTTTTAGCTCTTCTCATCAAGAATGCCGGACTACCATGCAAACCTCTCCTCCAATAACTTGTCCTCGAGGAGTCAGGTATTTCCTTCTAAGGTTTGTCGTGTTGTGTTCACAATTGAGAAGAGGGAGAAATTAAAAGAAGGGGAAAAGAACTGGAGGGTGACCAGTGTAGTCACCTCTCCTTGTGAAGTCTCCACCAAGATCTGTGAGTTTTCTTGAAGCTTAGACCTTTTTGGTCAAATGTGTATTTGGTAGTTGGCTTCTTTTGATTTGGATTTTTGGTAGCTCTGTGTGGATCTTATTGTGCCCCTACGAGTAAGGAATCTTTTTTCCGTACATGTTTTGGGGTCTTAGAAAAAAATTATGTCCATCCATCCATCCCTTTTCTGAAACTTTATTTCAACCCATACTCCGGTCTTTAGATGTCCATGCTACCAGAAAAGAAACTCGCACAGTCTTCCAACACCCCGTTTGAGTTGAGCTAAGTGCATAGTACAAATTAATTCCCTATTCAAGAGTCGTACCTAGAATGAGGCGACCAGGTTAGACACTAAGAGTCAAACTCTGCACATTGTCATGCGGAACTCGAAGAAATAAGTCAAAGAACTAAAGCTTCTAAATTCCTATTTCTTGGTGAAGTTCCTCATAAAGTTAGGTGGATTAAGGTCAAGTCTAGACCACTCTTGGTTTCTGCTCATAACACGGTTCAGAACCCACGGGCTTTTCACAAATACAAGAAATACTGGATGAAGTGCAAATGCGTGAAATGCAAACACATTTTTTTAAAATTTGGTGACTTCTTTATTTTTTTGAGTTTTTTTAATGCAAGAATTTTTTTATACAAAAATGAATAAGAAGCCAAATTTTCAAAATTTTGGTTGCTCACAGAGTTGGACACAAACCATGTTTGTTGCAAAACTCTTTTTTTTTTTTTTATGTTTTGTCTTTTTTTTTTTTAGTTTTTTCTTAGTTACCCATCCTGTAAATACATATGGACTTATGTGGAAGCACGAGATAGGGGTAAAATATATACACAGTATATATACATACTCTCCATAATTAGCGAATGCTATGTACTCAGAGCACAAGAAGCGTAGAGAAGACATAGCTCGAGCTAAGCCTAAGAGAGTGACAAGGAAAAAAATATAAAAATAGAGATCGGCCTGCCCCCCTTTACTTATGCTAAGAACATTCTTAGTATAGAAGAAGCGCGAAAAATGAGGCGGTCGAGAGAATGAGGAGAGTATACACAAATGGTATCGGTCCCCCATACATAAGCTCTCATCAGCCTAACTATGGAAGAAGGGTGGGGGTCCGATGAGAAGGAGCGGATTAGGAGAGTGGTATATACAGATGGCATCGATCCCCCTATAGCCAGGCCTTGGCCTAAGTAGATGAAGAAGATGTACAAGGGAACCGATGGGGTCGGGAGGGAAGGAGGGTTGCCGATGATTAAGGAGGTTTTCGGCATATCTTTTTGTGAGCCTGTGGTGGGAGGTTGTAGTGATTAGAAGAAGATGTAGCAGATGAGTCCCAGCTATTATCAGTGTTATCCTTCAGACGAAATCATATAACTCAGATGATTCCCAGCCATCACAAGAGTTATCCTCAAATGAATAATACTTGAAGGTGGAGGCACTCCAGACATTCTTGTTCTTAAGTTGCTTTATCAATATGTGCTTAGTCTTGTTGTCAATTGCCTCGTCCTTGGATGATGAGTACTCTGAAGAACCTATCTCAGTATGGTCATAAGAGATTATTCCAATATATTTAATGAGAATAAGAGAGTTGGCTCTCGAGGAATAGTAGTGAGGGGCAGGAGTTGTCCAGTCGATATTCAGCTGCTTTCTTAGATATGGAGACAGGGTTGCCAAACTGAGCTCAGTCATAAAGATCACCTTATCTGAACCTGATGAGGAATCATAAGCATATTCCTCTTCTGGTGTGTCGAAGGCGAATTTCTTAGTCGGTTTATCGGATAATTGATTAGATGAAGAAGTGGTAGGAATGGGTATTTTGGTCCGTGTTGTCTGTGAAGGTGTAGGTCCTTAGAGTTAAGTGCTAACAATCGGGTCGTCAGATGAATAACCATTGAAATATTCTTTCCGATTCAACGGACATCACTCACATTTGTTCTCAATTGACTTGACATGTGTGCATTCCTACATCAGATCGGTTTGATCAAGGCGATAAGGGGAGTTCTTGTCCGACTCAAGGTATGCCCATGATCGTGTTTCCTTATCACCATATAGGAAGAGGGGATCTTATGTAGGATTTATCATGGTGGTCGTAGAGGTGAAAGCAGCAGGGAATGGAAGGATGAGATGAGTCTCTGAACCGATGGTCTGCTCAACAACCGTTATCTCAGTTGTAGCAGTGGGGTAGGGCTCGTCTACCGCTTGATGGTTATGACTGTTATCGGCTTTGTGGGATACCTTATATCTTGTTTCCTCAAAGACTTGTTGACCTTAAAGTGCTCCCAATGTCATGAAATTGATTTCCCGAGTCTCGCATTCAATAGTTGCCTTAGCCAAGGCAAAGAACGGCTTTCCAAGAATTATTGGAGATTGGGTGAATTCTCCTTGATGCTAAATATCAATGATCATGAAATCCACCTTGAGCGGAGCACCTTGGAATTCCATGATGACTGAAATGTTTCCTCTTGTCCGTTTTGTAGATCGATCAGCCAACTGAACGATCTCTCTTGATTTCCTGATTGGTCTGAGTTTGTTCTTGCCAAACACGGAGGTCAGGAGGATATTGATTGGTGAGTCCTCAATGATTCGAGCACGGGTAAATGTTGTGTCTTAGATTCCACTCTCAAATCGAGGCAATCGCTTCACTCTGCGGCTCTTGGTTCTTCTCCTTATCACCAAAGAGGTGGCCATTGACACGATATGTCTTTCTATCTTTGTTCTCTTCCTGCCCAACTTTTCAGCATTAATTTACTCTTTACAAATCTTTCTAGGTCGGAGAAGTGTTCAATTGCCTGAATCAAGGAAGGTTCAAAAATCAAGCTTTTTATCCAGTGCTTCCCTCAGAGTAAGATCCAAATTCTTTAAATCCTCTCCACTTTCAATTTTTATATGTTTTTCTATTTTTCATTTTTGGGTGTTTTTGAATTTTTTTGATCTTGTTAAATGTGTTATTTTCCAAAGCCGACGAGGCCTTTTGATGTGTTGGGTCAGAGTCATCCTTAGGGTGCACATAATTTGTGAGTTTGTGAGAGTTCTTTGGGTTTTCAGCTTGAAATCCAGACCTTTCCGTCTCCATTTCCTTAACTGAGCATGCATAAAATGAATTTAGTCGATAGGTAAAACTTCTAAATTTATCCTCAATTAATTCATATCTCTTAATAACCCTAGAAATGTCATCCTCCAAAAACTTTTCATGATCAATCATGGGAGAAGTCTGTGTGGGTTCTTGAGAGTTCTCTCATTTTTCAACTTGAGATCCAATCATTTCATCTTTTATTTTCATGTATGGAGAAGATTCTCTCGGAATATCTAGTATATGATCATTATCTTCTGAAATTTTCTCCTGAAAAATCATGGAAGGAGTCTGCTCAGTGGGAGGATCTACGGGAATCTGTAGGTCCCATACTGAACATGTTGTGAGTCAGGTATGCACAATTGATTTGAGTAGAACATGTTTTTGTGATAGGTGATCGGCCCCTCAAAGATTGAAGTCATCATAGGGTTCATGTCTATTGATATCATCAGTCGAATCTCCTGTATGAGTATCCTGTCCGAAGGAATAATATGCGGGATTATTATAAAGAGTATGATCATTAGGGTCAATCCAATATGTATGATCTGGATGTGTAGGCCTCTCCATTTGATTTGATCAATCCATCTTGTTATTCACTAAGGTCCAGTTTGGATATGTATCCGTGAAGTGTCGAACTATCCCAACATTGTGATAATGAGAGAATGTAGTTGGTTCGAATTGTTGTCTCGGCTGGTCAATGGTCTAAAAATGGTACAATTTTCAAATGGTTTGGAGAGAACTTGGGAATGAGATGGGTTAGCCCTAGATGAAGTCTGATAATGTGTAGAACAGGCTGGGGGTGGGAAATATAAAGAAGAAGAGAATTCGATCGGATGATCAGAGTACCATGGATTGGAATCTACAGAGTAGGCTAGATTCATCCGAGAGTCAATGTCTCCCGCAAATGTTGGCGAGTGTCTGGAGGATTTAGCTTATTTGGAATTGATCGAGAAAAATTCATTTTCAAAATAATCATCTGGGTACCGATGATTTGTGTTAGATGATGTGGGTTTTGAGGATTAGGGTTTGACCAAGATGAATTCATTTTCAAAGTACAGATCTGGTGGGTACTCAAACTAATGTCCCATCATTTTCAATGAAGGTGTAAAAGTTGACATAATGGATCTTGGTTGAAGACATTTTAAGTGCGCGAGATACTCACAAGAAGAAACTCTAATTTTTAAATCAAGGAAGGAGAGTGTTTGCAAAAATGTATGGTTTTTGATATTCGAGCTCGGTTTACGCACACAAATGCAAACATAATTCAAACCCTAGTTTCACCAACTCACAGAGTGATGGTCTCAAGAGTTCAACTAGTTATCTTATCAGTTTTAATTGGTGATAAAATCAATCTTGGAAAAAATTAGCGAGTTGTTAGGTGATGTAAATTTTCTTAAAGTCCGGCATGAATTCTTACAACTAGTTGCACCTACTTTCAACCAGCATGGCTATATGTACGGACCATAAAACAGTTACCCATTACTTATAGACGGGGCCTTACACAGTGTCCTTCAACCACCCACTCTGCTAAGGAAAGACGGATCGTAAACGGCTACCCGTGTTTCCTCACTGAGAAGAAGCTAATCGTTTTTATAGAATTAGTAGTCTGAACGAATATTCCAAAGCTGGACTCTAGCTTAAGTGTCGTCTCTTGCTCACTTAGACAGATAAATTAATCCAAGGATGGAGTTCTTCTCCTGCAAAAAAGTCTCAATTTAATGGTTTAACTTAGTCAACCTTATTTAGAAGTCCCAATTTTAATTAGGCGATCACTAAAAATTTTAGGTGAGCAGAAATGCACGTCTACGGTCCAGTCCCAATTTCCTTTAAAATCTACGTGACAAATTAGGAGGGAGAAAATCGAGAAAAGTCGATGCACGTAGAAAATGATGGTGCATAATCAGTTAGAAGACTTACAGTGATTCCTCTCAATCTCCATGTAGGATGCAATACAAAAATTGAAAATAATTCTATATGAATGCAAATCGATAAAAACCACATCTATCAGAAAGTTCTAATATCCAGGAAGAAATTATTTGAAATTTTGACTAAGTTGAACGATCTAATGTGTATCTTGATTAAAGTGAAGTGCGGTCCTAGGATCTACGAGTACAATTAAAAAATCCTAGAAGCTCCGATAGCCGTATGTGCAGATCGAATCCTATGAACCACTCAAGTCAGGCCCCACCCTCACTAAAGAGTGCAACATGACACGACACATCAAAGAAAAATTTCGAGTTTTGTTACACAATCGAGAATACAAACAAACATCAATGTAAAGGAGAAATTAATTTCAAATAATTAAAATTACAGAAATCAGAATCCTGGACTCTACGCTCTCTCAGAACTCGACTCGATCTTAATTTTAATGCAGCTTGGCAGTTGATGAAGATGCGTCAGTTTTGGAGGAAAACCGCTTCATGTATGCCAGGTACCTCACAATAAAAATAAGAGAGAGACTGTAAGAGAGTAAATCAAAAAATAAATAAAAAATAAACGCTGAAAATAAAATAAATGCAGGAAAAAATGGAAAATGTACAATGATGAGGTTGGGGTCAAACTACCTGAATATGTGTGGAAACCAAACACTAATTTTCTAGACAAAACCAAAGCTTTTTGCCTCCCCAAAAACGACGCCATCTGATGATTCACGAACTACCCTCTTTAATTAATGTGAATTAAGCATTTAAAAATAAATGAATGTCGTTTCGTTGTAGGCGGGAAATTGGAATCAATCAAGAGACAACCACTTAAATATTTAATTCAATTAATTTGAGTGATTTTAAGTTTGTTTTATTTGGGGCAAGTCCCAAGGTCGAACTCGAGGAGGCAAAGGAACAACCTAGGCTAGTGTATATGAACTTTCATGTGCGATTTTCGAGGCAGGATATTTTTGGTATTTTTAATACAATTTAGGAATGCAAATGAAAATGTGATTGATGTTAAGGACTAAAAAATGATATCTATCAAACAATGCCCAAAAATTATGAAACTTGATCGAGATAGAAATAATGATAAAATGAGTCAACTGTAATTTTTTTAATTTTCTGACCAATATGAATATTTTATGAATTAATGAATGTAGACAGTGAGATTTTCAATAATTAATTATAATAAATATTAAATCTATTTATTTTTAGGAAATAAAATTATCCAAGATATATCATTGGGTGATCTATCCCAGAAAAATCCTAAACCCTAAAAATGTTGAATTTAATACCTATTAAAAATTGTTTACGGAAATACCCAAAATGATTTTACAAAGAACATTATTCATACAAATGCTAAGATTTTTTATCACATTGTGAAACACAATTAATTCTATGATCCATGAATTTTCAGCTATTTCTTCGAGAAATGGCTAATTATCTATGAATTCCTAAGCATAAATTGGATAAAATATACAATTTTCCATAAGAATATTAATTATTATTTAACCATAGAATTTAAAAATATCACAAGCATGAAATAATGTCGAGAATTAATTGAAGAACACAATGATATTTTTGGAATAATAAAATGATGCAATATAGAGGTTTAAAATTACAAGAGAAATCGGGGTTATATTCACAATAATAAAATAATTAAATAAACTAGAAAATATAAACAGAGGGATTAGAATGTAATTATCGACCCCGCTAGGAGGTTTAGTGCAAAATTTCCAAGAGTCATGTGCAAAGCATGTGACCCTGGAGTGGCTAGGGGTGTCTTTGGGATTCGAGGGACCTCAAGGGGTGTCGATGTAAGTCCCCCCCCCAAGCACGTGCATCACACATGGGAGGGGGTCTCGGGATGCGAGCCTAGTGGCTGACAAGGGTGGAGGCACGTGGAGAAGCCAGAGCATATGAGGCGAGGTAGTGGGAGGGGTCTAGTCATCGAGGCAGGCGTATGGGCTTCCTGAAGGCTATGAGCTCCTGGATTTAGAGGTAGTGAACCTTGACATCAAACCAGCTGAAGTTGTTGTCGTCGGCGCGAAAGCGGTGTTGGTGGAGGTTCGGAGGGTCGTGCGTGGTGGAGCGAGGCACAGTGTGGCCCTAGGAATCGAAGTCTGGCGGTGACTATCCTCCAGGCGTCGATGGCGGTGGCGGAGGTGAGTTGGCACCTGGACGAAGGCGGAGTTGGGTCGAGGCACTCTTGGAGTTGGAGTCATAAACTCAGGTAGAATTAGGAGTATCAACTCAACGGATGAGACCGGAGCATGTGGGAGCAGTTGGCGTCGTGAGCTCGAACAACAACGGTCGAGGAAATCGGATCTCACCGCCAAAGGCAGAGGAAGACTAGGTTGTCACCACTGGAATCCCTATATGTTTGTCGTGCAGACGATGGATGATTCGAGTAAGGAGCGATGATGTGGTTTTTATTGGGATGGAAGTCATGGCTGTGATGGAAGGTGTGGGTGGTGGAGGTTTGATTGGGGATTCGATCGAACAATGATGCAGAATTAATTGGGAGGAGATTTGATTAGAGCAGTGGCTTACCATGATTAGGAAAGTGGGCGCAAGAAGAGCGGGGAGAGGAGATGCCACACAAGGTAATTTGGGTGGCGGCGACCTCGATTGGAATGGGAAGACAATTGGGAAGGAAATCAAGGATGAGGAGGAGGTGTAATCGTTAGGTGATTCAATCAATGGCGGTTGACATAAGATTTGCGGAGGTGCGACACAGCGAGGATGGCGATGCGTGGCCAGAGATGGAAGTGGTCGAAATTGGGGGAGAAAGATTGGAGGAAGGAGAAGGACGGTGGGCCGTCCGATCGGCCGAGATTGGACGGCTTAGGTGCTACAATGTGGTAGTTGATTTTTTTAAAAAATTAATTTTTTAAAATTTTATTTTTTAACAAAAAAATTAATAATTAAAAGGACCAAAATTGGGTGATACATGGCAGTTCCATGAGCGGCTAGGTGTCACTCCCACAAAAATATAAAAATAAAATAGTAAGATAAATAGAAAATAAATAGCAAACGACCACCGATTAAAAAATTTTCTTCATGAAAGTTGCTCATCTCGATGAGATCTACAACTTTCATGAAGTGATCAAAACCAAAATCGATCACTTGCACAAGGTGAATTTTTTGGGGGTACTCTTATAAAACCTGATTTTTAGGGTTTTGTATTTTTTGTCATTTTTAATAAAAATTGTAATAAAATACTGTAAAATCTAAATAAATATTTACACATTACTCTAATTTTTATGGATTTTTTATAAATAGAAAAATTAAGAAAAAAATAAAACACAAAAGAGGACTTTTGTACAGATTGTTAGTGAACACTCAGACTCTGTCAATTTCTTTGATTTAGGTTTTATTTTAGCTTTGAATTTTATGCATTTTAATAAAAAAATCTATCAAATAATATAAATGAAAAAGAAATAAAATAAAAAGAGTTAAATATATAAATAAAATAATAGGTCGAAATCAGGTAAATTGCACAATGTACAAAAGATGCCCAAAACCCAACTTTCGTACGTAAGCTCTAATTCACATGAAATTGGTCTTATTTTGAAGGTAATTGATTGTATATTAGTTTAAAAGTGAGTAGGATTAAATCGGACACTGTATGAGGAAGATATCAACATTTTAGTCCGATCATCCTGAAAATTAGGGTTTGGGTTTATTTGTGAATTATTTTTGTTAGTGGTGTTTTTGTATTTTAATTTATTATTGTTAGTGATATGTACATAATGGAGGTGGTTTCAGGTCATTTCTAGTTAGCAGGAAATAAATAAAAAATCAGGCAAGTTAGCCTTGTTTACAGATCAATTAGGCTGTGATTTTGGCTTCTTATTTTATACAATTATGCATGCTAAAATGCAATTATTATTTACATAAGAATGAATGCTAGTTATGCAATATAGATGAAGAAATGCTTTTGAATTTTGGGGATCTGAGCTTATTTATCATCTTTTAGAGTGATGAATCTGAGATTCATCATTAGCGGAGGAGTCGGTGGGGGGGGAGGGGGGGAGGGTTTGTTGCAGGAGGAGTTCTAAGAAGGTCAAGGAGGTCATAGGAGGTGTCAGGGGAAGGAGGTTATCTTTACCACCACAAGTGCGAGCATCTCTTCCATCCCATGACGCCACCTTCCCTTTGTTCCCAGCAGCATAACCACATGGTAGCAAGAGACCATGGACACTACTATTAGGGAGAGGATGGAGGAGGAGGCAGAAATTAGACAAACTAGAGACAAGGAGGAAGAAGTTGGGAGGTAGGATTCAGAGCAAGGATGGGAGGTCGAGTTAAGGAGTACAACATACGGGGTTAGGGGCGGGTGATTCTGACATCGAATGGACGAAAAAATTGAATGAGGGACCATATACATATGGAATCTCGATGTGATTTACCGCATCCATCTCTGGCTGCTGAAGGTGCTCAAAATGATCAAATGAATATGGAATGATATGCTCCTGAGGTGGTTGTTCGTAACATTGATCGTGATATGGAAACTGAATTGACTAGTAAGACGATTGAAACAACACGGTCTTTTGCTTTATACCTTGAATACTTGAGGAATATGTATCCACAGTTCCTAAATTTTGAAGTGAAGAACCCACTCAAACTCCGACTGAAAAATCAATGGAAGATGGATGAATCTCTAAAAACAAGCACTCTCTGCAACTGTCTCAACGTCCATCATCAGTACTGCCTCAGTATCCACATCAACAGCCTAACGTGTGATCCTAAATCAATGGAAAATGGATCGCAACTATCTAGTCTCTCAACTCTCTTGTGTGTTGTCTCAACATCAGGGATCTCTCCAAAGAGAATCCAAAGTGAATCCTCGTCGAGAATGCCGTGTGAACCATCACATGAGGTATCAAACAATGCTCTATGCTCTGTGGTCAGCCCCTGATAGAAAATCTAAACTAGCTCAGCTTTGGAGATTCTGTGATCAGTAAGTCTCCCAAGAAGAATATGAAATTTGAGCCACATATCCTGTAATGGCTCGAGGGGATCACGTGAAAAATATCTGATAACCGACCGCATGAAATTGGCTCGGCTAATGGGGTAAAATTTCCTCAAGAAAGTGACTCATAATAGACACCAACTAGATCTCTCCTTTCCCAAACTTCAGAACCATCTCGTGGCTCTATCCTTGAGTGTCAAGGGAAAGGTCTTTATCATGGCATCCTCAGGTGTAATGTCTAAATAGAATCTCGTACTGCATATCTCCTCAAAATAAAAAAGATGCTCATGCATCTCCTCATGCGACTTGCCATGGAATCTCGACAACAGTGATACGAAGTCCGAATCAATAAGAAAAGTCAATAAACTCAATGTAAAAACTAACTTTGCTCCTGAATCTTGTGCAGGTTGCTCAACCACACTCTACTCTTAACAACTTGTGGACCAATGTCTATCATATGATCTGAACTTAGCTCAAGGGTCTCAAATCTCTGCTCGGTTGCCACAAGTGTAACCGAAGGCAAACTATGAACGATAAAAGAGAAAGATATTGAAAGAAACAAAGATGACGAGAAAGAAGCACAAGACAACTCTCCAATGTCAGGGTCACGACCGGAGAGGGAAGAAGACAATGACCATCCAGGGTTGGAGTCACACCTGGAAGAAGAGACATAATGAGACTTTGATTTGGGAAGAGGGATATCTCGAACTGACCTAGATGAATGAGCAAGTGTACGGGAAAGAGAGTCAGCAATAACCAACTGAAGCGATCTCCTACCCATCATCGTGACTCAAAAGAAAGGAGAATATAAAAGGAAAAAGAAAAGGAGAAAAATGATAAGACATAAACGACAAGTGACTGCAAGAACTCAAAGAAGAATGCATGGACTCATACTACGCACAATCAATCGCAAAGAAAACTTCAGATTCACCTACTCATCTCAGTGATGATCGTGAAAGCTTGGCTATTAATCCTTTCAATTTTAGAGTTAGGTCATCAACTAGTTATATAATTGCAAGCTCATAGGAGTAGTATCCTAGAGTAGCTCGTGTCCGAGTGGATGAATCCCTCAAATAGAGGATTATCCCCGTAAGAGCTCGGGTCAAGTCCTAAAGAGAATCACCAACTTTAACGCAATACAACTTTTTCTAATGTGTGAGGTAGGTGCTTACAACAATATCAGAGTGGTGAATCTATGATTCTCATTCTTTATTCTTTTATTTTAGCCATTTATTAGCAAAAACATCTATAAATATATGTAAATCCAATAAATTATCATCATGCATGCATTTGTTAATATTATATAATTAACATCTATTTTTTCTAAAATAAAAGAATAAAGAATAAAGAAAAAGAGTAGAAGGATGTAATTATGTAATAAATACAGACTGACCCAACCCATGAGAGAAGGTCAATTATTGACATGATTGATAAGGAATAAAGCAGGGGAGATAGGGTCCTTGTATATTCATAACTATGCATATTTTATTCTTCAATAAAAAGACATGAAAATTTTTTTTAATAAAACTTATAAATAAAAATATTTTATAAATAAAAATACTTTCAAAATGAACTAAAAATAAAATCAAAATTTCATTGGAGAACAACCATACATGTATATACTGTACAAAATACTTATCTGATACATTTAATTAATGTGTAAAAATCAAATAAAATTTATTTTATATTCCTTAATTTATTTCAAAATAAATAAAATATAAAATAAAGGATATATGCGTAAAAACAATAAAATAAAAATAAAAATAAAAAAATATATAAGTATACTATATCTGTATATAATACACTATACTATAGATACTGTATATATGAGTCCGTAAAAATAATTAAAAATCATAGAAAAATAGTTTGAAAAATAATAGACATTTTTTATTTAATTCTTTTTTATTTTAAAATCATTTAATATTTCATTTCTAATTTAATTCATTTATTTACCTATTTTGTCGCGTTGCCTAATCTGTCCTTACTCTTCGTCGCTTCCTATTGGTCCACCTAGGACTGTTGACCCCGGTCAACAGGTCCCCCCTTTTGCCTTTTTCCTAGGTCGGGTTCAGCACCAACTTCACTCAATTCTCCTGACCCGACCCGATCGACTCTAACTCGCTCCTCCACCCCTGATTTTACAGCACAGATCCCTAATCCGCGTGCGAGGATCATCTCCAAGATCTGTGCCTCGGTTCACGTGATTTCGCTCGTTCCTTCTCGAACTTGGGGCGCTTATAAAAGCACCTGCACCTCTCCCTCTCCTGCCATCTTTGGCTGCTCCACCCCCTCCATTGTGCCCAGATCCTTTCCAAGAGTGACAACAGCAGGATAGCTTTGGAGGGCTTGGATGCGAGTGTACCCTAGGTTCAGTGGCATCTCCACCATGCTCCACCGTAAGGAGCTCAGCCTCTGGCTACATAGCCCCACCGAGGCTCTGACCCTTGGAGGCTCTTCATCTCCACCCCAAGTGACTACACTCACCCACATGTACCCCTTATAGATTGAGGATGCTCGTTTTAGCTCGATTTCTTCATCCTGTGCAGAGCACCTATGCCCGACCCTTATACCTGATCGACTGCCCATCTCGACTCAAAACACATCCCGCAAGCTTCGCCCTTCGCTTCTCCATCTCGCTCCACATCTTAATAATCGACCCAATCATCGAATTGGGTCGAATCTTAGGACTATTCCCTCCCCCTACGCAGGACCTGACCCATATGCGTTCCCCTGATCATTTAGTGCTTCTAACCCTTCGCTGGAGTTCTATCTCCGAGCAGAACCTCTTGTGCAGAACCAGGACCAAAGACGACCTCATTTTGAGGTCATTTTGCACTTACACGACAATTCTAGGGAGCTCCAGGACCCCCTACCTCTCCAGAACTCATTTCGAGGTCCTAGACGCTATTAAGCGCACCAACAGCTGTGAACAACCATCTATAACGTTCTCCCTATATGAGAAGCCTCGGAAGATGTTGGGATACTATGCAATCACCGTCCCAAACTCACTGGAGGTGAGTTCTTCAGTTCTTCCAGACGTCTCCTCAAACATTGGATCATGGGGCCTCCTAGTTCTGATCTCGTGCATCCATTTTGGGAGGCTCCCTGATCGTCTGATCTCCTGTCGATTGATCCCCAACCACTCATCGCGGAAGCGGTACTAGCAGATCGGAGTCGTCTATCATAAGTGGCTCATCCTCAGCCATTCGTTCATGCCGAGCCAGAGCCATCAGATCCAGAGCATCGCCATGTGTCGTTCCCCCTTACTAGGGTATATTTAACTTCTACCCTCACCTTTTATCTTATTTCGCTTTAGTTTATTAATTATAATACTTAGTTAAAAACTTTTTACAGTGAGGACCTCATACTTTATTTATTTGCATTTTAGTCTAGTTGAGTTGAGTTCACAAGCATCCACATGTGTTTTTATGGGTTAATTGCAGTTTTTTCCTGAACTATGTCATGGTTATTGAATGAAGTGAACTTTTGAGTTATTGCATTTATACTTGTATGCATATAATGTCACGTGTAGCACTTGATTTACCTGGATATTTTGCATAAAGGCCTTTATACTTTAACTATTTTTTATCCAGTAGGCCTTGAAACTTGAAATAATTTCATATAGGTCCCTGCTTCACAGTTTTTAATTATTGTCTTTAGTTATTCATAATAAGTTGGATATTGCACCTAAAACTATACAAAAATACCATGTAGCTCCTGCTAACTTGTTATTAGTGTGATAATTTTTGTGTGCCATTTGTCTTTTATTTTCAATTATTAAAAACTCAAAAACAACATAAAAAGTCCATGTTTGTTTTAGAATATATAAACCCTCTGAAAAATTCTACAAAAGTTCATGTAGTTGTCTTTTATCCTATTTTAGCACCTATTTAAATTTTGCTTGAAAATATTTTATAAAAATCTAAAAATTTGCAAAAATAAAAATAAAAATCTTATAAAATCATATAAATCAACATAAATTCCAAAAATTCCTATTTGTAGATATTTCTTCATAGTATTTGATAAAAAATATTCTGGGAGTTTCGAGCATTTATTAAATTTTTATATTGAAAAATATTCTTGGTTATGCACTGTTTGCTTATTTTCTCTCTTTTTAATTTTTTGACGATAAAAAACATATGAAAATCCCCAAAAATTCCCAAAAATACTATAAAATATATAAAACCCAAAAATATTTTTATCAGATTTTTTGAGTATTTTTTTTTCTATTTAGAAAATCCAAAAAAGTTCTTGTGTATATTTTTTCCCTTTGTCTTATTCCCCTTATTTTGAAAACTAAAAATTTTCAAAATAAAAAATCACTAAAAATAGAATAAAAATTCTTTTGATTTTCTAAATCACCTACTTAGCTTCTAATTGTGCTCCTTGAGTTTAACCCCGGTTGTTATACCAGGTTAATAAAAGTAGCGAAGTCACTTGTGCTTAATTTGCTTGATTGCTTAGTGGTTAATAACTTTTTTGTTGATCGATTTGGTTTATTTGAAACAACAACAATTGCTTATTAATTCAAAATGGGTTAACTGAATCCATGTCATCATAGGACCCGAGAGGCAAAGTCCAAGCGCTTAGGGCACAAGTCCACGTATTTGGACTCTACTCCTTATGTGTACACACCTCGCTCAGACTGGAGAGTACTTGCTTCAATGAGGGGATTGCTCTCCTAAATCAATGAATCGCAAGTCCATTACATTTGATTTCATTGGTCAAATTGAATTAGCAGTCTCAATTTTCATTTTCGGTTATCACTTCTGTTGATTTTTTTATTTGAAAAAAAACAACTAACAATTTTTTTTGTTTATTATGTAAACCTAAGTGAAGAAAAACATGGGAAGAAGACAGAAATGAAATGCACGAAAATCAATGATGCATGGAGAGATAGAAGTGCATACTTGAATCAATCACTCTACATGCAGGGTGATCCGTGTAAAAATATAAATCTAACCTATATTCATGAAAATCAGAAAAGAAAATATATAATATACAAAGAGTGATAAGTTCTACATGGGAAAGAACTGATTACTTTGACTAGGTTATTGTCCTTAGGTCAAATTAAACTATGATATGCACAATCATGGAAGAAATACCAATCAAGCACCTATCCACTTGCATAAAATCGTGAAAAACAAAGAAAAAGGAGAGAAAAACCAAAATCGCGGTGAGGTCCCCCAACACATGTGCTGGCGAAATAAACCCCGAGAAGAATAAAGACCAATTACAAGTTGGGATGCCCTTATGGGGCCACTTCTATAAAATGAAAAATGGGCAAGTGCCCATTCCTCTCTCATCAAATAAAACAAAAAAGAAACACATCATCTCATGTATCTGCCTAGCGCAGCTCCACTACAATCGACTCACGAAGAACGTCAGTCTCCAAGTATCTCGGCTGCTCGACTCGTGAAGAAATCGACCTTGATTCCTAGGCCCTACAATAAAGGTAAACATAAAATATGTAAAAAAAAAAGTAAAAGAGAGAAAAAGCAAATGTAATAAAAGAAACCTGCAAAGAAAACAGAAATGAAAACAGAAATAGATGAGCAAGTAAAAAAAGAAACCCTAAAAACCTAAGGCTATATCTAACTATCTTCCCAAGCATTGCCTCCGTGGTATTGACTCCATCTAAAATGACACGCTCGGTCTACTCGTTTAAAAGAAATAGACAACATCGTTGTGTCGACAAATGGTGTCTCTAGAAAAAGAATTTTTATTTTTATCTATACTACTAAACTCAAGTGTATAACATGAAGTACGAGAGTGTCAAACTCAGGGAGGCAAAATGTGGAAACTAGGGTAATAGGTAGAGTAGATAATGGTATAGGATTTCTGACTTTTTAATTATTTTAAATTGTTTTTACTTTTTTTTATTTTGTTTTAATTATTTATAGTATTTTTAAGAGTTTTATATACCTATACATAAAGAATTATATGTACGTGTTATATATTTTTTTTTGATTTTAATATTTTTTGAAAATTAAAATTTTAAGTTTTATATTTGTCTTACTATGTTAGTGATTTTTAGGTATTTTTTTAGATTTTTTATGGATTTCAAATGTCTTTAATAGTTGAAAACTTCTTTATTATGTAAAATAGGGAATTATTTAGCATTTTAAAATAACGAATAGTAAGAAAAAAATTATTTGTATTTTTATTGTGAAGAAAATAAAATACCTTTAAAACAAGGTACCATACATTTTTTTCTGATTTTTATTGAATTAGTTTTGATTTTTTAAAGTTTTGTTGTATTTTTAGATTTTTAAGGATTTTAATATTTTATTTTTATTTACCTTTTGGTTTCCTATGTAGAATATAGTGAAATAGACAATAGGAAAGTTTTAAGGAATTATTTTAGAGGTATTTTATTTTTTTAGTATTTTTAATGTTTGTACACTTTTTGGTGTTTTATATTATTTATTTAAAATATGAAAACATTATAGTTTTCAAAACAAATTTTAGTATTATATAGTATTATATTCTATATTTACAATTATTTTTATTATATTTTTATAACATGTATTTTATTAAATATGTATATAATAATATTTATTATTTAATATTGTATATGGGTATATAAGTGTAATAATAATCAAAATTAGGGGTTGTGTGCGAAATATAAAAAGCGCGGGTTTTGTGCAAAAATCACAATGGATCACGTGTCAGACCATGTGACCATAGCTCAATAGGACCTATTTGCAATACCAAAGAGTTGTAAGGCTAATTCTAGAAAATTCCCAAAAATATCTCGATCACACGTGCTGGTCATGTGTGTGTCTTAAGTTGTGGCTAAGCGGTGCGCCATGTGGATCTTGGGATCGATTAGGATTGGACGACTAGTAGGCATCCTGGAGCGAAGTGCTTGTTCGTCCCCAAATTCATGTTCCTAGCTGCAATGAATTTGGGGTGATGGTCGTCAGCTTTCGATCTCATGTATCCATGTGAAGATGATTAGATCATCTGCAAGTGCGCTGCTGTGCTTCTGTGATCGACAATCGTTCTCTCAAGTCAGAAGCAGGTCTTCGTGAGCCACGATAAAGCTCTCTATCAGATCAGGATTTACTATTTGGATTTTTCAATTCTTGCGGTCTCAAGCTCGATCCGATAAGGACGATTCATGCCCAGTTCCAGGAGATCAGATCAATAATGTTGCAACTCTAGGCAGTGTTGATGAAGCTTCAGATCTACAAACAATTGTTTTGTTGTGAGGTTTGATTCATGTGTTTGTGTGAAATCTCGAAGATCTCCATGTCCTATACTCACGCTGCTGGTGCTGCAACTCGACCAGATAGTGCAAAGGTCCAGATATGATATATCGAGTTGTTGTTTGTTACTCGACCTCGCATGTAGGTGCTAGTCGGTGCTACTCCACAGTTTGTTGAATATTATGTTCTCATATTGCATGTGTTTATGCTTTAAGGTACTGATGAACTCAACTTTAGCGAGGGTCTAAAATATCCTCCCTAAAGAGTGAAGATAAAGTGTCGTTGACATGACCACTCACTAAAGTCGAGTGATCATCAATAATCAATCGACACAAGCACTTAACTAGTCAATCAAAATAAGGGTCAAAATTTATTATAACCCTATATATAAATGTATAGTGGAAGTATGTATAAGATGTCGAACACAAGGAGAACAGGGGATAGACAACAAAAATTGGCTACGAAGACAAGTGTTTTGGGGGTTTTGTGGATTTTTAATGGGTTTTATTTTTTTTAGATTTTTTATATATTTATTTATATTCATATATTTAAGGTTTTATAATTTGTATATTTCTTTTTATATTTTCTGATTTTTAATTTTCCTTTTAATTAATTATAATGTAAGTAGGCATAATATATATATAATATAGATAAGATAACTAATAAAAATATAAAATGAAACAAAATTAGGAAATTACCTATGTAGAATCCTTTTTTATTTTTTAAATATAATAAAAATATTTTTAGAATTTTTTAATTATAAAATTTATAAATAATAATGCAAGTAAACATAGTTGTATATATAGAATAGGGATTTTATATTTATAGATATAGCTATAAGTACTCAAAATTCAGAAAATAAAATAATTTTGTCTTTTTTAGGTTTTCTTTATTTTTTACTTTTCCTACAAACTTTACTAATTTTTGGATTTTAATTGAATTAAAAAGTCAAAATAATGACTAATATTATTAGGTTGAATTGTTTTGGAATATAAAAATAGCAAAATAGCTCAAAAAATTCTAAAATTAATTTTAATCTATAATAGATATAATAATAATAATAATCAAAATACAGAAATAAAAACAAATATTTTTTATTTTTGAGTTTTTAATAATTTTTGTAAGGATTTTGGAGATTTTATTTTTAGTGATTTTCTTTCCTATTTTTTTGGATTTTTTATTCATAGGTTCAAAATAGGGTAATAGACAAAATATAATTTTTTGGTATTTTTCAAAGAGGATGGGGAGCTTGCACCAAGGTGCATGTAATTTTACATGCACCGAGGCTTATATCTTCCACATTTTTTTACTTTTTTGAAAAATACCACCATGCATATTCATCTATATATCCCTCCAATATACCATTCGAATTTCGTCAGATACAGAGACTCCTATGACCTCCATCTAGAACAGGTAATTTTAACGGTCTTAGAATTGCTGTAATCGACCTGTTCTAGATGGAGGGCATAAGAGTCTCTGTTTCCGACGAAATTCGAATGGCATATTGGAGGGATATATAGATGAATATACATGGTTATATTTTTCAAAAAAAATAAAAAATATGGAAGATATAAGCCTCGGTGCATGTAAAATTACATGCACCTTGGTGCAAGCTCCCCATCCTATTTTTCAAAATGTATATATATATATATATATTAAGGTAGACAAGAAAAAATAGCTCTATTTTTTATTTTTAATAAATAAAGTATATGATAAAATACCTTATCAAAAATATATGTGGCAGAATATTATGTAAGGTATTTATCTTGATTTTCTACGAATTTGTAGGGCGCATGAGCTATTTTTAACAAAAATAAAATCTATAAAAAGAAAATGCAGCATGGCAGGGGTGTTTTTGCAAATATATAAAGTTTAGGCTCTATTTCTGAATACCCAAAATAGGTTTGGGGCTAAAAATGAAAATAACACAAATATCAACAATAATATATACCCGGGGGTGTATTTATGCAATTAATACAAAGTGGGAGGTCCTACTAGCAATTTAACCAAACAAATTACACTACAATTTAAATTTTAAGGACTAAACTGAAATAAAATAAATGCAAGGCCCCCCTGCAAAATGCCCACCCTTCACGCGTGCATGCATGTGGGGTGAAGTGGTGGGGGGACCTATAAGTAAATAAAGGGAGTACAAGGTTTAAACTGCAAAAATATTACAAAATCTTTGTAACTGCAACTAAATGTTTGTAAATTAAAAACTAAATACAAAAGGCGGGGTGTCAGCTACAAAATTACCCCAAGGTCGCTATCCAACAACTCCGTTATCTTCATTTACACATGTCGGACTGAGGATAGACGATATGGTTTGCTCTGGAGGGCCAGACCATATCTGAGCCTCTGATCTGATGGCTGAGGGGTTGCACATCAGACAGTTGTTGCTTCTCGTGATGAACAGATCTTGATCGGACGGCTCGAAGACGACTGGAAAGAACTAGGAAGAAGCTCGCCTCCTAAGAGCTTCGATCAACCCTCCTAGTCAAGTCCAAGCACTTAGGAGTCTCTCTAATGGCTCAAAATTTTTTCGGGAAGCATTCCACATCTGTTGGTGGTCTCGGGAAGCTCCGGAGCTCATCGATAGAGCTCTGGAGGGTCGGAGAAGGTTCGATTATGGGAAGTTTTGGCCTGGATCAAAATCACCTCTAACAAGGCCTTCATCCTTGCAGACCTGCACAGTGAGCTCAAACTCATGAAGGCGATGAGTCGGGTGGATTTATTTGGGGAAATGGAGAGAGATGGGGTGTGGCAGCGACCTACGATGTTGCGGTGGAGCTGGATGCCGGATTGCTCTATCTAAGCAAGATCGATATGGTTGGAGGTGCGTGGGGCGTATATGCAATGATGGGTTATGATATGGAGGTGGTTGGAGGGTAGAAGGACGGTCGGGCATAGCGAAGAGGTCTGCCGGAGCTAACTACGATTTTTTCATTTTAGCGAGACAAGACGCGAAATCAATCGAAAATAGAAGCAAAGTTACTCTAATCCTAACATTAGGAATCGAAAAATGCAAGAAGTAAAAGCTCACCTGACCTGGGAGTATGGGAGATAAAGTGACGTGGCGGAGGTCCGGCGATACCTGGATCTACCTTGATTCAGCCCCTCTTCTTCTCGCTGGACCCTTGGCAAAGATCCCGCTATCACTAGGAGTCTCAAGCACGGATAGGGCTAGGGTTTTTTAGGGTTGAAGAGTGATCAAAAAGAGGAGGAAGGTGGAGACGATACTATATACTGGGAGACTTTGAATTGAGGTGACAACTCAATCTAATGGTCCTCGGATTGATGTAGGGTTTTGTTGTGAAAGAGCAATAATCGAGGAGTAAAAGTCCAGAAGACAACGAGCAGTTTTGGTGCAAGAGACGATGCGAAAATCGATGAAAGTCGGTTCAAACCTATCAGCTGCAGACTTAGGGAGGGGTGAGCAGTTGATCGAGGTCAACTTGGACTTACTTCTCATTGGTCCACATCAGCTAGGAAGAAGACAAACAAATAAATAAATATTGATTAATTCAACCTAAAATAATAAATGATTTTTTTATTTTTGTTCAAAACATAAAAAAGTTATTTAGTATTTTGTGTAGTATTTTGTGGTGATTTTTATTTATTATTACAAGTTAATTTATTGAGAACTACTTTTTACAAGTGTGAATATAAGTATATTATAAGGTATGTATTTTTCTATTATGTAATTTATATTTATTATTTTATCTATATAATATATATTTATATAAGTAAATACATATAAATCTATTTTTATTTTATTTTTCTGATATAATATGCAGACTTAATTAATTAAAGCTACTAATTATATAGGTATATATGTGTACAATTCATTTATGCATTTATGCATACTAATTTATGTTAATGTATTTTTAATGGTTTTATTTTATTATAATTATGTACATATGTTATAAATAATATTTATAAAACTATAGAATATTAAAGAAATAAAGAATAAATAAAATGAATATTTTATTCAGGTATAATGTACAGTATGGGTCCAAAGCATATCTTTTGCATCTTAACTCCAAATTGAATGAAACCACTTCATTAACTAGATAATTAAAATTTATATACAATTAAAGGTGATTTGATGAATTCTAAGTTTATATGGAAAAGATACATGTCTGGGAAGTTTTGATTTTGGATTTTTATTCTGAGTGTATAATGTACAATGTGTATTATTTTTATATGAAATAAAATTTATAATTTTCTATGTATTTTTATCTACAACTTTCATGTACAAAGTTTCTTGATTTGATGTATAAAATAAAGAATAAAAGAGGTCTCAAATGAATTTACTAGGAATTTCTAAATTAGGATTTTATTGTATTTTTTGCCCTTATCTCCCCCTACTTTATTCCTTGTCGATCCAGTCATCATGATGCCTATGTCTCTGGGTTTAGGGTTATTCAATACCTTTGATATTTCATTTGTTTTTCTTTTATTATCTTTATTATTTTATTTGAGCTTTAAATACAATACTTTATAAAATATTTATACAATAAATAATAGATACTATTTTATGCAAAATAATGCTATTTACTTGCATTTAGCTTGGGTTTAAAGTTCAAAATGAAATAATAAAGGTGATGAAATGAAGATTCGTTAGGTACTCGTCCTCGGATCTCTGGTGAACTACAGTGCCTCTAGATGAGGCAGGAGGTGATGTTGTGTCAAGCTCGATTCCAAGTAATGGTTCTCGAACAGCTTTAATGTTGCATATCGAATATGAAAACTGCTCTGCTCCATCTATTCAGAGTGCTCCAGGAGGATGCGATAAAGATGGTTCAAATCTCCAGGTGTTGTGTGTGAAAACATGCAGGAAGATGAGATAGGCTCAAGGTTTGGCAACCTCAACCGACGATTATGCAAAAAAAATGTGGATGGGCTTGGAATGTGGTCATACCAATGATTGGGCACAGATTCGAGATGTGGTGAAAGGATTCGAAAATTTTGAGATGGATTAACCAATGGAGGAATTGGTCATAAGGGACAAATTGTGGAGAAGTGGATGCAAAGGTCGCGGAAGCGGTGGAGTGGCCTTCAAGCTCTGGCCTTCGTGTGTGGCTGGAGGTGTGCATGCATGGAAGAGAGAACATAAGCAGAAGAGATGAGAAGGTGATGTGACGATCAGAGGTCAGTGGCTAGTGTTGATTTGACTAGATTTGAAGAGAAATTGAAAGTGAAGAGAACAAAGGAGGAAGAAGAAGAGAGATTGAGAGGAGAAATCAGAAAAAGAGAAGATGGAACCTGGATGAAGTCACCTATGGCAGAGCTTGGTAGAGCTCTGTTGGATATTGGCCTGTGATACGATGGCGAAGGGACGCGGAGGCTACTCGTAGCGGCGGAATCTCTTGCAAGCGAAGATCACACTGCACCCTTCCTCCTCCTCACTGTGACGAGAGAAAGCTATCATATTTGTCACCTCCTCGACGACTAAATAAATAATATTATTTAATAGGTGATATATAATATAGGTATATTACTTATAAATATATCGTAACTACAATTAATTATTTTAAGTTATTAATTTTTAAGAAATTTTATTTTTATTTTATATTAAACACATATGATTAATAAAACAGATACAAAATATAAAATACAAAAGAAATAACAAAGAACGAATAAAAATAAAATTAAAATACATTGTACAAGTATACCAATAATGTCCCAAAACCTATTTTTTTGCATTAACTCCATTTTTAGTGAAATCGCTTTTATTTGATAGATAATTTTATAAAACGAATTTTAAAAGCGAGTACACCAAATTCAGACTTCATGTGGTTGAGATATGAGGTTCAAAAGTTCAGCTTTACCACTTTTTAGTTTTAGAATTTATTGGTATTTATTCATAATTACTTCTAAATTATATTTTTGTATTTTCTTTTGATTTTTATAAATATTTTTAAAAAAATAATTAAGTTAATTGAAGTTAAAAATAATTTTATTAAAAAATAAGAAGTTTTATATACATATAATGCATATCTACAGAGGGTCCAAAAGTCAAAACTCACACAATTAATTATACAAATTTTTAGTATTTTTAATAATTAGTATTAACTATAAAATAACGTTTAAAAAGTGACATAGGTCCGTTTGAAGTTTTTATAAATAGTTATGAACCGTAGAATTTTGCTTTTACCTCCTTTTCAGTTCAATGTAAATATTTATTTCTACACTAAATAATTTTTCTGATATTTTTATAATATAATATATTAGTATAAACTACTTTCGAGAAGGAAGTATTTTTATTTGAGATGATTTAAATGATAAATAAAAAATATAAATATGTGCATTAATGATATTTATTTTCTAATATTTTTATACATTGAGATCTTCTTTATCTACCCCTACTTATTTATTTTGTCGACCACATCAATATTGACCTGGTCTCAAGGTTAGGTTATGTATGTATATATTTACATCCTTTTTTTCTTTTATTTGTATTTTTCTATTTATTTTTTTATTTTGGATTAAATACGTGTTAAATATGTAATATTAACAAATGAGGTTAGAATGTTAATTTATGAGAATTCGTTGATATTTACATGCATTTTACTAAAGATTTTATATAAAATGAAAGAATAAATGAGATGAATCATGGGTTCATCATGATGATGTCAGGAGAAGGAGGCTGGGAGGTTGCGCGACTGTGCCAAGGCTAAGGAGGGAGACGTTATTGACTAGTCCGATAATGCCCTTGTTAATATGCGAGAATTATCATTTTAATATGTCGTTTCGTTGTAGGCTGGAATTTAGAATCGATCAACAAATAACAACAAGAATTTATTTAATTTTATTCGAAGTGGTTTGATGTTTATTTTACTTGGGCAAGTCCCAAGGTCGAACTCAAGGAGGCAAAGGAATAACCTAGAATTTTATTCCATCGTGCACGATTTTTGAGACGATATTTTTTGTATTTTTAATGCGCTTTTGGGAAGCAAAATGCAAATGTGGCCAATTTTAGGGACTAAAATGCAATTTTCAATCAAATAATGTCTGAAATATATGAAACTTGGTTGAGATGTTAATTATGATGAAATGAATGCACTACATGTTTTTGAAATTTATGGATCCAAGATAAATATTTTATGGATTTATGAATGCAAATGATGTGAATTTCAATATTTAATTATAATAAATATTGAACCAATTTATTTTCAAGGGATAAAACCTATCCAAGATCTATAACTAGGTGATCGGTCTTAGAAAATCCTAAACCTTATAAGATTTAATACCTACTAAAAATTAAAATTGCAATATGCAAAATGATTTTTACAAAGCAAACCACAAATGAAATTCTTTTTGGGCATGATGTATACAACTAATTATACAACTAATGAATTTTTGGCAATTTTTCGAGCAATGGTTAATAACTTGTGAATTTTTAGCACAGATTGGGTAAACTATGCAATTTTTTCGCAAGAAATTAATGAATAATTAAACACATACCACAAAAATGTCACAACATGACATATTGTAGAGAATTATTTAAAGAACATCACGCAATTTTTTTATAAATAAAATAATGAAAAATGTTGCTTAAACAATAGGTAGAATTCAGGGTTCTAATTGCAATGATGATAAATAAATAAAAATTACAGTGCAAGGGACTTATTAGTAATTACCTATCCCTCTAGGGGATTTATTGCAATATTCCTTGGAAGCACATGCAGAGCACGTGCCCTAGGATGGTTGGGTTATCTACGAATAGGGAGAACTCCAAGGGGCTTCAGCAATTTACCCAAGTGGTCAGGTGTCACGTGCGTAGCATGTAACCCTGGGTGCTGGACTGCTGCACAATTAAGAGGGACTTTAGGGGTCTTGATGAAAATGACCCATTCGCGCACGTGCGCGGGTGGAGGCTGCATGTAGTGGCTTCAGGCGGTGGCTCCGTTGGTAAAGTGGTAGAGCAACGGTGTGGGCGGAGGCAAGGGAGTATGTCGAAGCACCTGAAAGCGATGCGATGGCCAACTACGGTTGAGGGCATACGATGGCAGCGTCTCCTGGCATCGCGAGGAGAGCAGGTGCGACGACGAAGAAATTTCTGGAGGCGAGGGCGAGGTGGATGTGCATTATCGCTGGCGGTGTAGGGAATCCTCATTGATGCTGAAGGCGACGATGGAAAGCAGGTGGTGGACGTGAGAATCATCGATGTTGAGCGTTGGTGGACTCCAGGCACAACCAGAGAGGCTAAAGGTGGGTTGTGGTGGTTCAGGGAAGGGGGGTAGCATTTGTGCGTCGTCGCTGGCTTGACGGTCAATGAGGACCCGAGCAAGGGCAACTGCGCAGCGGAGGCCCGACATTGCAATGGTCGTGGAGGGCCGGATCTCGCCGGGTTAAAGAGGAAGGAGCGGGTTGTCACCGTTGTTCCCGATGCATGTGAGGTTACCTACGGATGGGAATGAGAGGGGGCGGCGACGGCTTTTTTATAGGATGATGGGGGTCAGCCAAATCAAGAGGTGCGAGGCGGCGGTCAATCGCACGAGGAGGGGGAGAGGGGATCTGGAAGGAGCGGAGATTGCAATCTGATTGAGTAGCGGCGAGGCGGAATATGAAAGGGATCGGAGATGGATTTCGTAGAGGAGCGATGAGATTCGCAGAGGAGATTGGGGGCGGCGGCGCAAACGAGGGAGGAAGGCGAAGCATAGGAGTCGTCTAATCGACTGAGATCGGACAACCCTAAAGGTGCCACGTAGCGGTAAGAGGGCAATGAAATCCAAGCACGTGCAGTGCGCATACGCAGGCAGCACGTGCACTGCATGTGCGAGGCTTTTATTTTTTTTTTAGAAAAAAATGAAATATAATAAGGCCAAAAATGGGTGACATGTGTCGGCTCCAGGAGTTGCCACGTGTCAGCCCAATAAAAATCAAAAAATAAATACAATAATAAATACGTAAAAAAAAGTAAATGACCTCGGATCGAAAAATTTTCTTCAGATTAGTTGCTCGTCTCGATGAGATCTACAACTCTCATGGATCAAAACCAAAATCAATCATTTGCATAAAGTGATTATATTTGGGGTATCCCATGTACTTAGAATACCTTAGTTTTTTGGTTTTATAATTTTTTATTATTTTTAAATCAGAAAAAATTCCGAAAAAATAGGATAAAATAATGATAAATATTTAATCTAATTTTTTGGATTTTTATTAAGTAAAAAAAAGAAGAAATAAAATAAAATACGAGATGACAACTTTTGTACAGACGGTTAGTGAAGACTCTGACTCAGTTTTTCTTTGATTTCTAGCTCGGTTTGGATTTGGATTTTTGCACATTTTAATAAAACTTTTATCAAAGAAAATAAATGAATAAGAAATAAAATAAAAAGAGTCAATTATGTACATAAAATAATAGGTCAAAACCATTAAAATACAAAATGTACAAAAGAGGCCCAAAACCCATCTTTCACATATGAGCTCTGATTCACTTGAACTTGGTCTTGTTTTGAAGATATTTGAATGTACATTAGTTCAAAAGTGAGTAGGATCAAATCAGACACATGATGGGGAAGATATCGAGGTTTTAATCCGGAAATCCTAGAACTAGGGTTTGGGTTTTTGGTCCACTTATTTCAGTTTAGTGATCTTTTTGTATTTTTATTTTATTCTTGTTAGTAATATGTACACAGTGGAAGTAGTTTTAGGTCATTTGGAGTTAGTATGAATTAGTTAAAAATCAAGGAAGTTAGGCTATTTTACAGGTCATTTTGGCTGAGATTTTTGGTTTCTTATTTTGTGCAATAATGAGTGATAAAATACAATTATTATCAATATATGCTTGAATGCTAATTATGCAGAATAAATGAACACATGCCAATGAATTTTAGGGATTTGGGCTTAATTCATGAATTTTAGAGTGATGAATCTGAGATTCATCTTTTATGCAGAGGGTGCTAAGGGTGAGGAGGGAGAGGTTGGGCGAAGGGTGTCAAGGATGAGGAGGGAGAGGTCACGTTGTGGGGGGTTGGTGACAAAGGTGGTTTTGACGATAGCTATGTTGGGGGTCGTAGGGAGGGTGTGAAGAACTTCAAGGGGGGACGGGGTGGCAATGGTGGTGGAGGAAGGGGCGACATCTCAATGCTGAATGAGGAGGTGGGAAAATGTATGAATGAAGAATATGAAGAAGAAGAAGTAACAAATTACATGTGTACCCTCTCTTTTCCTTCCTATTACATTTGTGCCCATAAGTTAATGTCCATTTGGGAGTCGAATGGAGGGCAACTGACCTGAGGGGTTCAACTATCAATAGTGCATGAAGGTAGGGGTATAAAATGTTATTGTAAAAAAGATAGGGGTATAAATGTTATTGTAGAATCTCAGAGGGGAACAAAGGTAAAAAATTTATATGTAATATACATACATATATTCATATATACACATATACATGGTAAATTGTAAATGCTCCGTGGGAGGAGCAATTTGGCTCCTCCGCCCTTTTCATTTCAAATTTTTTGTAGTATTTTCTATAAACAACTTGGAGAATTTTGATCAGTTAATATCATCACTTTGACATCCAAAAATTTATCTCAATTCGATATTTCTATCCTATCTATCAAGTCTATCAATAATGGTCTCAAAATAGCTGAAATTGACCCCTTTTAGATGGACATGTTCAGCGCATTTGTTTCCCATGAAATTTGAATGAGAATGCACTATCATTTAGCAAACTGAATCCCCCAAGTATTGGTTGAAAAAACCTCTAAAATTTTTAAATAAAAAGGCTAGGAGTAGCGAAGTTGGCTCCTCCCCGAGAGCATATATAATTTATTCTATGTATATAAGTGGGCAAAAATATGTTATTTGTATTTGATATATATATAAACGTGATATCATAGCACCCAACAATAAAAAAAACTTGAATTTTAAATGAATATCCATACCATTAATTATAGTTTTTTTACACTTGAATCCCAATATTCTCTAATATCGTTTATGTCCCTCTCTTTTTTGCAATATCAATCATACCCGTGCATTCTTGCACCACTATCACTTGTGCCCCTCGTATTAGTTTCTATCCATCCACCTTTAAAATGGACGTTAACTTTTGGATATAAATATAATTAGAAAGAAAATTTAGGGTATAAATGTACCTTATTTTCTTTCTTTTTCCTCCTTCCTACCCGACCTTCAATCTCAAGAACCACTACATCAACCCATCCCGTCCCTTGATTCCTCATCGTTGCATGAACCTATAACCAACCCTGTTTACGATACCCTTTAGATGCTAAATAGATGAAGGACCTTAGGGCATTGATGAGACAAAGGTGGTCGCCTTATACATTGAGGTCTCATGCTAAGGGATTCTCTCCGGGTGAAGGCTTCTTTCTAGTTGATCCGAGTACTAGAGACACACCTCTCCGTCGCCAATCACCTCAGCTTGTTAAGGGCTTCTCTATGCATGAGGGATTCTCTCTAGTGGATCGGCTTAGAAGGTTCGAGAGTTACAACCTCAACGGAGCTGACTCCACCTCCAAAGGCTCTTCCTGTTGTCGGAGCTTGCAACACCCCTCCACCTCCGCCCAATTCCGACCCCGCCGACCAACTGACACCACCTCTCCTCCTCCACCACCCTTCATGCGATGACCCTTCAGCCTGTCATGTACAACCACCTCCCTCAACCACCTCAAATCCCTAATCCGAATACTCTAAGGCCCTTTTCAGTAGGGGAAGAGGGATCGGAATAAGCCCTTATCCCCCCCCTTCCCTTTATTCTACCTTATCCACTCTCTTATTCCCCTCTTCACTTATTTTACCTCCTTTTCTTCTGAGTTTTACGAGGCCTTATTCTGCCATATTCCTTCATAGGTTTGTAGAGAACATCGTGTAGTTTGGGTTCATCTATATGCACGTCTGTTGAAATTAATAGCTAATATGAAATGTATCGTTTTATGTGAGTTCATTTTAAAATCTAGATACGGAAACAAAAATAGATACATTGCATATATTGAAAATTACAAACTATATCTTTAAATATGGATACGAATATGGAAACGAATAATCATATTTCGGACGCGGATACTTAGCAAATAGAAATGGTTTGTCCTACATATAAGAAGCCCTCTAATGCTTGCATTCAATAGTATTGTGTTTGTAAAGTTGAACTTAATGGGTAGTTAAAATCAAAATTAACAAAATACAAAGATAACAAAATAAAAAAAAGAAAATATAGTATTATACTAAAATTAATACGTTAAAATACATGATTAAAAAATATATAGGTCTGTATATTTTCTCCCCACATTTAAAAATGATTCAGATGCAATACATTGGAAGTAATCATGTAATGTATTTGGAGATACAAACAAAGGTTGATGTATGTATACAATATACACACATAGCTCGATTCAACAATATAAATATGCATATATGTATCCGTCAAAAATATGTAATAATATCGGTATCCATATCCTTAAAAAATTGAAGCAATGTATGTATTTTTAATAATATACATATCCATATCCTCAAAAAACTTGAAAATAATATATGTGTCTTTATCTGTATGTGCAAAAAAATAAAACTCATACCCGGATCTGTCTCTACCAACATCAAAAATTTGTATCCATATTCGCCTAAAAATGGATACGATGATGGACAGATATGGATATATCTGTATCCAATTACATCCCTATTGATAATGCATCAGACTTACTTCGATTATTTGCTAATCAACATATTTAACTCACAAACCTTATTCATTATTCCTTAGCCCTCACGTGCCATTCGAACGGAGAATAGCACCTGAGTACTCTTACTACTCCTTATTCTCCCTTATTCCTATCCTTCTAGCCAAACAGAATCAGTGTCTTATTCCACCTTATCTCATTGTCGCTCCATAGATGATCAAGGTTTTGGTCCTTGTTTCAAAATGAGGAATAAGATTTTTCTCACTATTCCTCTACCATAGGCATGTCCCTCCAAAAAATACAAATAACTACCATTTATCTAACAATCTTATCTAACATGACTTTCTTATCCCTCTTTATCCTCTCCCTCCTACCAAACAGAGAATATCAAGTCATTAATTTAAATAAACCATGGTTTGTTCACCTGTTGACTTCTAAAGCAACGGAAAGGCATAAGTGATAATGGTACAAGAATGTATGAACATCAATTATATTGTAGAATCTTAGGAGAGGCACAAAGTGTAAAAATTCTTAATTTATTAAATATTAATCTTTTTGCATGTACATTCTGATTACTGCCAACAGTGTTAATCCATGGTATCAAACACAGCGGCTGGACCGTCAGATTAATGAATAAGAAGAATCCCATCTATGAACAACAATTATTCTCATCTAGTCCTCTCTAATCCACAGTTAAGATTATCGTAAACAGGGGCTGCACTGCAAGAGGTTATGTTATCATATCCATCAGATGAATGGAAACCACACTCATATAAAAATTAGAAAAAAAAACCATGAAAAAAAAAACCAAGAAAATGTCTCGCCCCCACCCAAACCCTCCCCCACCCTCCCCCCACCCTCCCCCCACCGACCCCCACCCGACCCTCTTCAAAACCCTAGCTCGCTGCTCCCGCTTGCCCCCCCCTCCACCATCGCCCTCAGGTCTATCGCCTCTTGATGGCCGATGTCGACCTCCTTTGATCTCTGATGGGGCCCGATCCATTCTTACTAGGCCCCTACCATCCTAGCCACCTCCCCCACCCCCTTCCCTCCCACGGATGCCCCCGTCCCTTCCCCCTTCCCGCCTCTACGTTGCCTCCGTCCTCAAATATCGGAACACCCCATCCCTTCCACTGTGCACCCCGCCCCCCATCCTCAGCCCTTTCTATTCTCCTCTAGACAGAATGTAGGTCGATCCTAAGTGCAAATCTGCGGTACTGGAAGCCCCTCCAACTTTTGTATGGCCTCTGATGCGCCCTCGGTTGTCAACGGGGAGCGGGTCACCCTCCTTTCACAAGCTGATGTTGAGGCTCTGGACAGGAGGTGGGAGAACACTCTCGTCTTCTATGTGCTCGAAAAGAGGCCTTATTGAAAGCTTCTTATTTCCTTTGTTGAGAAGGTCTGGCGGCCGATCGGACCCTTCAAGCTCCTTCCCAGGGAGAATGGATTCTTCTATCTCAAGCTGCACACCATGGAAGAATGCCGGAGGATTCATTCCTCTAGCCCATAGCTCTTTCAAGGACGGCTGATGGTTATTCGTCAATGGGAGGCAGGTATGTTCCTTGAAAAAGACCTCCTTACTGACATTCCTCTTTGGGCGAGGTTCTTCGGCTTGAGTCCTGGTTACTATTCGGACATTGTCCTCAATAAAATTGCAAGTGTTCTGGGTGTCCCCATTTTCATGGATGCTGCAACAGCAAATGGCTCTAAATGGGATTTTGCTAGGTGTTGTATTTCCATCAATGTTGCTGCAGATATCCCTCACGTTGTCCCTCTTGTTCTCCCTTTTGGAGAACGATCTTTGATTAGGGTTGAGCTGGAATGGAAACCGAAGCGTTGTGCTTCCGACATTGTTTTCGGCCACTCCGTTGATTCTTGCCCCTTTCGTCTATCTAATATGGCTGGATCCCTGGATTCTGCCCCTGCCGACGTTTCCTTGGCAGGCTCGGGGTGCCCAGCTTTACCTCTCTCTGGGCATGCTTCAGCCACTATCGCGTACCCTGTGCCGGTGCCTTCTTCAATACCTGCTCCAGCCCACGGCAGGGCTTCTGGAGATATAAATGCCTCCCGTGCAGAGCAGTCTGTGGCCTCTCACAGAACCTCCGAAGCAGCCCCGTCCATTGAGCACAACCCACATGTATGCGCTTCCATGGGGAGGGAACAGTTGCCTGTGTGTTCGGTGGCATTACCCTCTCACAGCCAGGTCGACTTGGAGGCCCTCCCAACTGGGGATGTGTACCAACCACCAAAGATTCCAGGAAAGCCAGTCGGACCACCTTACAGTGCCTTCCCGATTGGCACCCAAACTCCTCTCCGTGGGTATATTGCCAACCCTCGCAAGGCCTCCAATCAACAGACTGCCCCATGCTTTGATCTAAATCTCTCCGTAGAGCCGACTGGCTCTTTCCTTCCTACTCTACATTTGGGTTCTTGTGAACCTCGCAGCGTGCCCTCTCTAGCTGAAGATGCCCGGATTGAACAGTCTCCAAACCCTACTCTGGGGGGTCAGCCTTGGGATTCAGACGTCCATGCTACTCTCCCTTGTGTTGTGTCCTCGGAGAATAAGGATTGGGTTCATGTCACCCAGGGAAAGAAGAAAAAATCTGGAAGCAACAACCCCAGAGGAAATGCCAATGGCTTCAGGAGCAACCCCCACCCCATTGTTTAATGTCTATCACGACCTGCAATACTAGGGGACTGAACAAGCCCACCAAGTTGAAACGTCTCTTACGAGACCTCACTAAAGATAACCACGGGTTAGTGGGTCTCGTGGAGACAAAAATACGACCTGAAAATGTCTCTAGATTTCACGCGGCTATCCCTCTTGGGTGGAGCTCTATGCACAACAACACAAACATGTGCAGAGTCTGGTTCCTATGGAAGGAGGATGCTTGGACCTGCTCTCCTGTGTCCATTACTCCGTAATCCATTACAACAAATTGCAAGAATGCTGGAGGTTTCCACTTTTACCTCACAATCGTCTACGGTTCCAACTTCCCATCGGAGAGGAGGAGTTTGTGGAATGAACTCGGCCAACTAGGCTCCTCTTCTTATTCCCCATGGCTGATCATTAGGGATTTCAACGTCGTAAGATTCACCGCTGAGAAATATGGTGGCAGAGCGCCCCCTCATACATCAATGTATGATTTCAACCGCTGCATCGATGATAACGGCCTCATTGAGCTGGAACCGTGGGGGAGTTCCCTCTCGTGGAACAACTCTTCTATAGGCCCTAGAAGGATTGCGGCGAAGCTTGATAGAGCTCTCTACAACAACAGATGGATGTAGGTCTTCCCTCTCTCTAAAGTCCAGTATTCACCTTTGCACTCTAGTGACCACTCTCTTCTCTCTGTCGATCTTGTTAAAAGGATTCATCGTGCAAGACCCTTCAGTTTCCTGGACTTCTGGATCACTAGGGAGGGGTATCTTCGGTTGGTCAAGGATGCATGGCATTCCTTGGTCAGAGGAAATCCCTTATTTGTTCTTGCTAAGAAACTTTGCTATGTTAAAAAGGCTCTTAAAGCGTGGGCTGCATTGAATGGGAAGGTTGAGGATGAACTTAAGATGGGTAAGGCGGCCTTGGAGTGTGTTAATGCGGCCCTTGGCCTTTCTCCTGGCGATAAAACTCTTTGTAAACTCAAGCAAGATCTCAAGCTCTATCTTGGGCGCCTGGAGGCCGAATATGAATCGTTTTGGAAACAAAGAAGTCGCATCTCCTGGTTGAATCTAGGGGACCGGTCCACAAAATTCTTTCACCTCTCTGCCAATATTAGAGAGGCAAGGAACCGTATCCCTTGTCTTATCGACAGCGATGGCAATTCTATTGACATTCCCACGTTGATTGCAGCGCTGACACTCGCTCATTTTGAAGCTCTTCTCTCCGGCCATTCTTCCACTGCCTCTACCGAGGTGCCTGCCCCCCCTCCTAAACGTGTGCTTTCCATGGATGCTAGAGATTGGCTCGAAACGACGTTCTATGAGGATGAGGTGTTGGCCGCACTTCGATCTATAAACTACTCTAAGTCCCTTGGGCCTGATGGGTTCAATGCTAAGTTCATCAAAGTGCATTGGATGCTTGTGAAAAAGGAGGTCCTTGATGCCATGCCCTTTCTCCACTCGGGCGGAACTATGCTGAGGCAGTTTAACCATACCTTCCTGACGTTGGTCCCTAAGGTTCCCTCCCCTTCTTTCTTGGGGGACTTTGGACCCATCTCGTGCTGTAACATTATCTACAAGATCTTTGCAAAAATCCTTTCTGCGAGGCTCTTAGCGGTCCTCCCCCATTTTATCTCCCCCAATCAAATGGCCTTTATCAAAGGGAGGCGGATTGGGGATAGCGTTCGCCTTGCGCAAGAGCTGGTGTTGGGTTTTGAGAGATGCAGAGTGAAGCCCCGTGCTTGCGTTAAGGTGGACCTTGCAAAGGCTTTCGACTCGGTTAATCATCTATTTCTTCTGGACAGATTGGCTGCTATGGGATTCGGTGCTGCATGGGTATCCTGGATACAAAAATGGTTAGTACTGTCTCTTTTTCTGTCTTGGTCAATGGGGTTCCGCATGGCCGCTTCAAGGGATCTAGGGGTCTCCGGCAGGGTGACTGATAATCTCGAAATTCGATGCGGTTATATCGACTCACAAGGCGAGTCAACAGTCGGTGTTTGACCACACAAATTCCGAAATTAATCAACAATTAACCCACACTAAGATCAACAAATTAGAAACAATGTGGAGTTAAAATTTATTTTTAACTCTGCACAAATGGTGTATAGTGTCAAGTATGCAGAGAGTTCGAACACAGGGAGCAAACAGGTAGTTCAAGCAAAAATGCTCAAGTGTGTGTGTGATGTGTGGAGTGTCTACACTAAGCAAGCAAGCAACTACAATTTTTGTGGGTTTTTAATTTTTAATTTTTTTTATTTAATTTTAAATTTTGTATTTTGATTTTTGATTTTCTGATTTTTATATTTTATATTTTATATTTTTTTATTTCTTTTTTTTTCAATATTGGAAAGTAAAGGCACTATAATAAAAGGCAAGGTAAAATATTTATAAAAATGCACAAAAATACTCAAAAATTCAGAAATAAAATGTTTTTGGTATTTTTAAGGTTTTCTACTGTTTTTGTGATTTTTGGGGGTTTTTCAAGGTGTTTTTGATATTTTTAATTACTGAAATAAAGGAAAACAGTGGAAATAAGGCTGGCTGTGAATAAAATGCAATTTAAAAATAGCAACCAGTATCCAAAATGTTTCACACTATTTTTCTAATGAAAAGAACAAAATAAAGGACAAACAGAAGTTGAGTTTGTATTTTTTTGAATTTTCTACTATTTTATATATTTTTTTGAAGTTTTTGAGTGTTTTTAAATTTTTAGTGTTTTTCTTTTGAAATTTTTAATGATTTTTGGACTGACACTAAAAGAGGATAAAATAGACACGGTGATTTTTTTGGAATTTTTGGAGGTGATTTAATATTTTTTTAGTATTTTCTAAGCTAGACAGTGCACAAATAGCAAGTTTTTGATTTTTAATAAATATAAAAATGCAATAAATATAAAAAATAAAAATATGGTAATGAACTACAATGCAACAGGAAGTTTAATGCAATTTTTATGGATTTTTTGGTGATTTATAGATGCATGCAAAAAAATAGAGACTACAGCAAGAAACTACACACGGCCAGGGGCATAAACGTAAATAGGCAAAATCCCAGGGGTGACCATGCAATTTTCCACAAAACTTTCAACTGAGTAAAATATATTATGGACCAAAAGCCAATATCCAGCAGAGCGAGGGGGTCCAGCTAAATTCGCCAAGGCGCGCGTGATGTGCACGCGCCTGGCAAGGATGCAATCGTAATTATCAAAAATGCTGAGGGCTTAGTTGCAAAAAGACCAACATTTTTATACGGCAGCTGAAAGTTTAGTGACTACAAATAACTAAGCAAAACCGCCAGGGACACCCCTGCAAAATCGCCCAGGCTCACGCGCGATGCACGCGCTTGGCGGGGGTGTCCTAGTAATTTCCAAAAACGGCAAGGAACTTTGTGCAAATAGTACAAAAAAGTTTAAAAGCGAATGCAAGTCTTGGTTTTATAAAATAAAGACAAAATTTGGCGGGGTTAGATGACAAAATACCCACGCCTGGGCTGCATCGAACGGATCTGGTCGCTAGCTGGTGACACGTGTCGTGCTCACGTCCCGCGATACCCCTTGGGTTATGACGGCCAGGATTAGATCCTGGGCCACGATCTGACGGCTGGAGGGGCGCGAGATCGAACGGTGACTGCTCCTTGGGACGATCAGAGGCGATCCGACGGCTCTGGGTTGGTCAGGAAGAACGAGCGACGAACAGGGGCCTGGCGAGATTGGATCGGCCAGCCCCCGAGCCTCCGAGCACCTGGACCTCCTCCGAGATGCTCACTATGCTCCTGCAGCCACGAAGAACCTCCCAGGTGGCGTGGATAGGGCCAAGGGGCCGACGAACGGCCTCCGGCGCTTTATGACGCTCCGGCGAACCTGGGGCTGATCTTGACGATCGACGAGGCTCAGATGCCTCCTTCAGGACCTGCAAAGAAAAAGAAAGACGAGCAGCACACAAGAGCAAGGATCCTGGCTATTATTGGCGAAACGTGGTGGGTGATGGTGTGGAAGATGGTTGCCGGAGCCCAAGAGCTCCGGCGAGGTGTTCGATGTCGAAATCGTGGGGTTTCAAGTGATAGATTAACCTACTAAGCTTTAGACACTAATCCTAACACTAACAGTGAGGTAAACAAGGAAAAACAAGAAGAAAACTTCCCTCAAATGGCGTTGACCATGAGGAAAAAGACCTCACGGCCGCAAGGCCGGAGATGGGGTTGGAGACGCGCCTCGGCCTCCGCTGCACCTCGACAAGGTGGGGAATCGACTCTCTGTCACCGAGGATCCACCAGCTAACCCTTGGATGTCTCAGCACTGGCCTTAGGCGGTTCAAGGAGAAAGGGAAAGTCAGGGGGTTGGTTTTGAATGTGGTCGAGGGGCGGTCTTCAAGGAGGTATCACGGGCACTGTGATGATCAGAACGCCAAGCCAATGCTTGGGCGTTGAAGACAGTTGTACCAGGTACAACTTTCGTGAAGGGTCAAAGCTTCCTCGAGCAACGCATCGTGGCGAAAAAATCGAGGGAAAGTGGGTAGGCAGGCAGTCTGGCGCACAGCAGGGAGGAGGCAGGAGAGTTGACCAGTCGGGTCAACTTTTCCTAGCCACCTGGTTGGTCCACGTGGACCAACCAGGAAAATCCCTGGAAAAAGAATTTCTAAATTCAATTAAAAATATCAAATGATTTAATTTAATTTTTAATTATAAAATAAAAAATGTTTATTATTTTATGAATTAATTTATGGTGATTTTTATTTATTTTTATGAGACTTATTTTTACAAGTTTGCATTTCTACCCTTATAGGTATCTATATCTATGTATTAATGTATTCTATTTTTATTTAGGTATTTTTAATATTATTATTTTTATTTATGATTTTATAAAATTATAAAATACTTTTATATACATAATTATATTTTTATTTTATTTTTCTGATGTGTTTTGTGTATTTAATAAAATACAAGTGTATTTTATATAGGTATAAGTGTGTGTATAATACCTAGGTATCTAATATATACAGGTATTTTTATTTGAGTTTTAATGATGTTTTTATTCTGATTTTAATATACATAATTATTACAAGTATTATTTACAACATTATAAAAATATAAAATTATAAAAATAATAAATAATTAATAAATTGAATATTTTAATATGTACAAGTATACAATGAGGGTCCAAAAGTCAACTTTCAAACCGTAGCTCCGCCAAATGCGAAACCACCACCATTAATTAGCTTATTTTCTTCTATATACAATTAAAGGTGAGTACGTTGTATTTGGAGTTTTTATTTGTGAGATACGGGTCTGGGAAGTTGGCATTCTGGAATTTTATTCAGACCATAACTTTTTATCTGTACATTATTTTTCTGTGAAATAAATTTTGTATTTTTCTTTATTTAATTATCTACAACTTTCATGTACAAAGTTTCTTTATTTGATGTATAACAAGTGGAACCAAAAATAGGTCCCAAAATAAATAAAGAATGAATTAATACATATAGGTATTTGGTCTGTGTTTCTGACCTTATCTCCCCCTACTTTATTCCTTGTCGACCTATTCATCAAGATGCCTAGGTCTTGGGGTTTCGGGTCATAAAATATTTACAATATTTTATTCTTTTCTTTATTTATTCTATAATTTTGGCCTTAATTACAGTAATTTACACACTGTTTAGATGCACATGCATGAATGCTAAGATGCTTGATTTAAGGCTATTTACAGGCATTTGCTCGGGTTTTTGGTGCCAAAATGATAGAATAAAGATGATGAAATGTGGATTCATCAGTGACCCACTCAACCCTCTGCTTTTCACGATGGTCATGGAATCTCTGACCTGCTTGGTAGATCTGGTGTGGTGGATGGCTCTATTTCCCCCATGGGGAGAGGGTGGAACAGGGCTCCTACGCACTTGATCTATGCGGATGACCTTCTATTCTTTACAAGGAGCAACTCGAAGACCCTAAATGTGATTGCCTCTACTATGAATACTTTTGGTGCTCTGTCCGGCCTTTGGATGAATGGGGCAAAAAGTCGCTTGTTCTGTTCCAGGAACTCTAGAAGCCAATTCTCTTGGAATCTTGCTCTGGGGCTACTGGGAGAAGTTTTACCCACTACCTACCTTGGAATCCCCCTCTCCCAAAAATTTGGATGTTCTACTGCAGGTAAGGTCCTTGTGGATAAAGTCTGCTCTCTCCTTTGTGGTTGGAAGGCCCGACTGCTCTCTATGGCGGGCAGAATAGAGCTAATTAATTCTATCATTACGGGGATTCTAATCTATTGGACTGACTGCTCTATGCTCTCCTCCACGACCATTTGTAAGATCTCTTCTTTATGTGTTGACTTCCTGTGGGACTACAAAAGACATGACCTTTCTTGGAAAAATATTTGCCATCCTAAATTGGAAGGGGGACTTGGAATCAGATCTCTTGGGGACCTTCAGCATGCCTCCATGGTTGCATGGGTGTGGAGGTTCCTCTCCGCCGACAATTCTATATGTGCTGATTATCTTCGCTCAAAATATCTTCGGGGGGGAGTCCTTTTGGGATGTCCCTATCTCGCCAAGTGCCTCTCTTCATTGAAAGACTCTCCTGAGATGTAGAGATACCATCACCGAGGCTCTAGTGCAGCCTTGCCCCCCTACAAGTGGGCCCTTTCTCCTGTCGGCTTTTCCTTCTGATCTTGCTTCGACCACGTCCGTTCCAGAGCGCCCATCTTTATCTACTGCAAGGAAGTTTGGGGCTCCAAGGCGGCCCCTAAACACATATGTTGCTTGTTCAGGGTGGTCCGCAACAAGCTACCCACTCGTGATAGGCTTATTAGAATGGGACTATGTGCCATTGGGAACTGCTTATTGTGCACCCATCCAATTGAGTCATGCGATCACCTATTCTGGGGATGTCCTTACTCGAAGGATATTTGGTCCACTGTTTCGGTTGAACTGTGGCTGCCAACTTTTGCAGATGGGTCTAATATTTCTGAGATCCTCGACTGGGTGAAGACGGTAAAAATCCGAGACAAGGTGTTGGCCTTAAGGATCTTGACTGCTATTGCGACCTTTGTTTGGTGGATTTGGCGGGAACGAAACCGTCGATGGGCGGAGGGATCTGCTACTCCTGCTACGTCAACTACCTGTCAAATTCTGATCGACCTCAACATTATTGGCACCTATGCCCACTACGAATGCCTGTTACTGGGTAACTTATATCTATTGTCTAGACTAATCCCATAAACATCTCCCCCTCCCATCTTTTGGGATTTTGTACTTTGTTTCTAAATCAATATACTTATTTACCTTTAAAAAAAACCATGAAGGAAAGGCATGCAGGTGAATAAAAGGTCGTATCTGCAACGAGGTCATCAATCACACGAGTCCACGTCAAGAAGAGTCTGGAGATATGAAAGTAGACAGCTGGGAGTTTGCAGGAAGTCGCATCAAGAGGGTCGCAATCTGAGGTGACCCCCTGTGATTGTGGCTATGCTTCGTAGTCGCCCATCCGATTCCTATATTTGGTTATTAATCTAAAAGAGACATGTCTTCTCGATGACTCCAATCAGCCATCTCTTTGGAACTTAGCAGCTACCTAATACCCAGCTCCCTGTAGTTAATTTGGTGAGAGAAATTTCTGTGTGCTCTTTAGCAGGAACAAAACTAAAGCCATCCTCCTTCATCCTTCAACTTCAAATCAAAGTTACGAAGATCACACATCAGCATAAGAATATTGCAAATGCTGCAGTAGTGAGTCTCCCACCATCTTCTTCTTGTCTTCCATTTTAATACGAAAAAGATGCTGCATGATTACAGGAATCAAAGTTTCTGATACCAACTTATGATTAGTGGACCCATGAAATATACTGATCACACACAGGTTTATGGGTCAGCTTGCATCCGGTCTACCTCTCTGGATGACTGACAATCACAGTCAACTCCCATAGGCATTGACATAATCCTTCTGATTCTGCGCAACTGTATATATATGATCTTGCCGAAGGATGAACTGTAAAATAAGAACTACGTACATGTATCATATCAAATAATTCAGGTATTAGATAGGAGGACATGTTACTGATGATCACAGATGGGTTTTCATTCAGCTTCTTTAATAACCGACGCATCACTGAGAATTGCATTCTATCGAATTTCTTTCAGTCATGCTGATAATCATTGGGCACGCCTTCCATCATTCTCTATATTGCCCTAATCATTAAAAAAATAATGCTAGTTGGACCCTCGTTGCATTCTCACCATAACAATGAATTGAGTGGGACTTGATTGGTGTTATATGTTGATTAATCTAACTTTATGTCTATAACCATGATTCATCGTCGTCTCGCTATCAACATACAGCTGCACTGAGATGCAATTTATTATAATTATTCCTTTAATTTGTAGTTATATGTATTTCGATCTCCTGCACACACTTGTCGTTCACTGCATCGTCAACGCCTTATCTTCTTTGGTCTCCCGTCCACAATAATCTCCATGATTAACAATGACCGTATATTGAATTACACGTTGTGACCTTCTGAGCGCATATCAATCTTTGATGACAGTATCTGTTGTGTCCAAAGAATATATCTTCAGATGGAAACTGTGATCATTCGATTAATGACATACAGCATAATTTATTGTTGAGATGCAAAATTAACCTGCTAATTCAATGATTCTGAAGATCTATTTCCGTGATTGCTTTGCATGATGTGTAAGGGATTAATACTGGATTCACCCACCATGACCTAATGTGAATACTTGAAAATAAAGACAGTAATCACTTTGATGTGATCAAGATCATAATTGCACATGTATCTTCCCGATATTCGAATTAATCAAAATTTAATGTAATAAAAAATAGATAGGTATCATATTGATCCACTGCTCTCGGATCCGCAATAATCTATCTAATATACTAAAACAGAGTTTTTCCATCCCACTTCCCCATGCTGACACGTGGATGACTCCCAGAATTGTATCCGCATGTCCTCTAATGTTACCACATGTCTTTCTAGAGCTATCTCTCCCTCTATCTCGTCGCATTTCCCCGTTATTTCTTCCCCGTTCGTTCTCGCTCCCCGAAAATCCTAAACCCACGATCTCTCTCCCCCAAATCCCAATAGCTCCTCCCAACACGTGGGTTTTACCCAACACCTCCTCCCCATCTTTCTCTTCCTATTTCTCTCTCTACCCACTCGATCTCTCTGTCTCCCCCTCAACTCTCTAAGCCACACATTCATCTCCTCGATCTCTCTCTCCACCTATTCATATTTTCTCTCCACATTCCTCTATGTTTCTAAATTTAGATTTATAGCAACATTAATTTAAAAGCAAAACATATATTAATAATGTCTAAGCGCATGTTCCTCTCATCTCTCTCTCTACCAAATCAAATTTTCTCTCTCATATTCCTCTATGTTTCTAAATTTAGATTTATAATAACATTAATGTAAAAGTAAAACATATATTGATAATTTCATTTATAATAGAAAATGTATATTAGAAAAATCACCTATAATATAAAGTTAAAAACTACTCTTCCTACTTTTCGCCTATAATGTAAATTAATATATTTTTGATAAGTATTTCAAATATACATTGTAGTAATAATAAGAATCAATTCATAAGATTACGTAAATTGTTATCCATATAATATTTTATACCCAATAATCCATATGGGCTTTGATATTTTTAGTGTGCATGATACATTAGTTCATAAAAAATATTCAATTCAAAGTTTTATTGCTCTATAGAAATATGTATGTATAAAAAGAGATTAACTAGTTTTCTTATTTTAAAATATCATGTATCGAGATGATTAATTTATTTCTCAATATTTTTTTATATACCTTAAAATGAGAACTCTATGTAAATTACTGTTTTTTATAATATTAAGATTGTTAAAATATAAAAATATAGTTGTGATTGTAGTTTTGATTATTAACCGTATCTTATTTGTTCTTGAAAATAGAAAAAAGATCCATTTTGAACTTTTAAAATACCAAAATATAAATAGACTTCATAGAAATTAATTATACCTCAATTAAGACATTACATTTCTTTACATCTTTTAACTTCATAGAAAATAAATTTAACATTATAATATATATTTATGGATATTCAAATAATTTGCTATGCTTAGCGAGTTTGATGTAGTAGTTATATATATGCCATCAATATTGTCATTCTAAAATATATTTATCACATCTTTAAGATTTAGATGATAATTTTAACAAAAAATATTATATGGTTAATCATAAATTACTTATCAAAATTTCAGAGTACATGTCTCATATCAAATAGTAGACGTTTCCATTTCAATTAAAATGGAGTATCATGGAAAAAGGGATGTGTTACTTGAATTTAAGTTATAATATATATCATAATTTTATAGTTTGAATTGTAACTCAGTGCAACTTATCTTAATGATAATTGTTTTAGCTCCATGATTGTAAGTCATTTATCTATACTCAACATCGACATTTTTATTTGGTTTTTAAGGATCCTTTTGCATATATCTTCGTATCTTCCTCATCTTTGTGCCATGTATTTTCATATTTAAAACTTTTTGTCTTTATACTTTCTATCTCATTCGCATAATAAAAATAAATGTTACAATACATACTTGAATAAAATGGTGTTCATACTAATTATCAAACATTTTCAAAAAGATGGGCCCATAAGATCAAAATTTTAAAATATGTTTGAAAAATATATAAAAAGATGTATAATATTTGGCAAGTAAAGGTTTAACTGGAAAATAAAAATATACATTTTATGTGTAATAAAAAACTAATTTTTCATATATGTTTGATTCAGATATTTTTCATTCCATATAAACAAGAATTTGATTAGTAGTATTATACAAAAAATATTATTAGATGGTAAATGATAATGAAAAAAAGAAATACATAACATTTTCTATGTTTCTTTTTTCTCTCACTTGCATACATTTATATTTTAATTTTATAAATACACTTTCAATTCATATGATTTTTTTTTATATATTTTAAAATGTAAAATCAATCGGAAATGCTTTTTAATATTTAAAAAATAATACTCTACATAATTTCAATGATTGGGTTTTTATTAAGAATTCATTTCAATAGAAAAGAGGATAAAAATATTTTAGGTTTTTTTTAAAAACATATATTTTAAGGTAAATATTATACGTAATATGAATACATTTTGAAAATTTTTTTTGGACACTAAGAAAGAAATTTTCTTTTAGACATACTACTTTTGGAAACCTATAATATAAAGTTAAAAACCACTCTTCCTATTTTTTGCTTATAATTTAAATTAATATATTTTTTGATAAGTATTTCATATATACATTGTAATAATAATAAGAATCAATCCATAAGATTACATAAATTGTTATCCATATAATATTTTATATCCAATAATTTATATGGGTTTTGATATTTTTAGTGTGCACGATACAATAGTTCATAAAAAATTCAATTCAAAGTTTTATTGCTCTATAGATATATGTTTTTATAAAAAGAGATTAAGTAATTTTATTATTTTAAAATATCAAGTATCGAGATGATAAATTTATTTATCATTATTTTTTTATACACCTTAAAATAAGAACTCTACGTAATTTTTTTTATAATATTAGGTTTGTTAAAATATAAAAATATAGTTGTGATTGTAGTTTTGATTATTAGTTGTATCTTTTTTGTTTTTGAAAATAGAAAAAAATATCCATTTTGAACTTTAAAACTATCAAAATATAAATAGACTCCATAGAAATCCATTATACCTTAACTAAGACATTACATTTCTTTACATCTATTAACTTCATAGAAAATAAATTAACATTATAATATATATTTATGGATATTCAAACAATTTGTTATGCTTAGCTGAGTTTGATGTAGTGGTTATATATATATATGTCATCAATATTGTCATTCTAAAATATATTTATCACAACTTTAAAATTTAGATGATAATTTTAACAAAAAATATTATATGATTAATCATAAATTTCTTATAATTTTGGAGTACATGTCTCATATCAAATAGTAGACGTTTCCATTCAACTAAAATGGAGTATCATGGACAAAGAGGAGCATTACTTGAATTTAAGTTATAAAGTATAGCATGATTTTCTAGTTGGAACTGTTTCTCAGTGCAACTTATCTTAATGATAATTTTTTAGCTCAATGATAGTAAGTCATTTTATCTATACTCAAGATCCATATTTTTATTTGGTTTTTAAGTATCCTTTTGCATATGTCTTCGTATCTCCCTCATCTCCGTGCCATGTATTTTCATATTTAAAACTCTTTCTCTTTACACTCTCTATCTCATCCGCATAGTAAAAATAAAAGTTACAATACATACTTGAATAAAATGGTGGTCATACTAATTATCAAACATTTTAAAAAAGATGGACCCATAAGATTAAACCTTTAAAATATGTTTGAAATATATATAAAAAGATGTATAATATATGGCAAGTAAAGGTTTAATTAAAAAAAATAAAAATATACATTTATTGTGTAATAAAAAACTAATGTTCCATATATGTTTGATTCAGATATTTTTCATTTTATATAAACAAGAATTTGATTTCTAGTATTATACAAAAAAATATTATTAGATGATAAATGGGAATGAAAAATAAGAAATACATAACATTTTCTATGTTTCTTTTCTCTCTCACTTGCATACATTTATATTTTAATTTTAAAAATAATCATATGATTTTTTTGTAAATTTTAAAATGTAAAATTTATTGGAAATACTTTTTAATATTTAAAAAATAATACTCTGCATAATTACAATGATTAGGTATGTATTTAAGAATTCATTTTATAGAAAAGAAGATAAAAATATTTTAGTTTTTTTTAAAAATATATTTTAAGGTAAATATTATATGTAATATAAATATATTTTAACAAATTTTTTGGACACTAAGAAAAAATCTTACATATATATAATAACAAAATTTAAGAAGTATGGCTTTACAACCCTATATTAAGGAGAAGAGTGAGATTCATCGTTTTCCAAGTCAGGGAGATAAAAGGATCCAAGAGATTACAAGCATTAAAAACCAAAGAAAAGGGTGAAAAATACGGTTATGTGAAACATCATAACGAGCTTTTTAAATAAGTTGCAATTTCTCATATGTCTATAAATAGGACAGCTATGAATAAAAAATAAAAAGAAGACCATAATAAGAGAGAACTATCACGTATTAAAGCAATAATTAGATACATAAGTTAATTATTTAGATATGTTTGGTTAATTTTATTTAAAATATACATGTTACAATTAAGAAATAGGTGAGTTAACTTCCATTATTATTAGGATTTATTTTCCTAAATTGAGTTGCCTCGATAATCAGATCATGTGATGGTTTGATGGTCTTGGGCATCTAATTGAGTCTTATGGAACATAGGCACATGTTCGAGTTTGTTTGCATTGGAAGTTTTATGATGTAAATATGCTTGTAGAAGCTTAATTGTGTAGTAATCAAATGGATCCAATCAATTAATACAAAAACTCAAAATTTAATATCAAACATATAAATATAAATATATATTATACAATAAAATGTATCATACAACAAGTATATATCTTTATAAACTAAAAAATATCAATACAAAATGTTAATGACTACATTGATTCTTAATCATGATCTTGAGATATTTAAATATTTTATTGGATTTTCTTGATTTTAAGATATGCTCCACGCAATTCCGATATATATTAAAGGTATTGTATATATAATAATAATAATGATTCTATTATCTTTCGTAGTATATTTTTCGGTATCGTCCAGACTATGTCCAACCCATATAATGCACGAAGATATGCATCATTCATTTATCTTTTAGCCAAAAATATTGTTCTGTAATTATTTTATTTAATAATGTAACACTGATGTACTAATGGTTAATAAAATAAGATATACCCTTCTCTATTTCTAAAAGGTATTAAAATAATTTTAATTTGCTTTGCTTAATTTACATAATTTTATATATACTGCGAATAAATGTATGTGCTTCAATCTGCCGCGAAGCGTGGGCTCATAAACTAGTCTCTTACTAAAATGCAACCACACCTTTTGCAGATCGACCATCCTTCAACACACTTATTTACTTTATGATCCTCCCTTAATTTGCAATCTCTCCCTAATGAAGAGAAGAGGACTGATATAGATCTCTATGCGCAAATTTAAAGCCTTGAGTTGTTCTTGCTGTTTTTTTTTTCTATTCACGTGAGTTCGTACAACAAGGGTGAAGGAGATGATATCCTAATGCTTTTGTTGTAATTAACATTTCAGTCCACCATTTACCAGTGTAGATTACCATAAGGATTTGAAGATTACTGAATACTTTGGCCCTGTTCGATTCGAGAATAGGACCGGGAATAAGGTCCTATTCTCAATCTCTCTCCTCCATGTATTCATATGGCTATTCTTAACACTCAATCCCCTCCACCCTATTCTCATCCTCCCTTATTCTCGGTCGTTCTCCAATGCCCCCTTCCTCCAGCGTGATCTATCCTCCACCTCTGTTGCCTGCATCGCTCCTCAGTGGGAGACCTCCCTACTCCTCCTCCATTGTTTGGTCTACTTTGTCACCACCCTACACCCTTGTATGGATCACCCGTGAATAAGGAGAGGTAGACTGCTTTTCACTATGGAATCAATGGGTTGGTTTGATCGTGTAAGGGGCCGTTTTTTACCCTAATAAATAAAAGCAACATGACTTCCCCTTGATCTGTACGCTCGAACATGTCATCCTTCTTGGAGTCTAGGGTTTCGAATAAAAAGTATAAAAGGGTCGGAGATGGACCTCCAGACGCTCATTGCGGGACATTATTGTGCATTTTGCCCTTTGCTTGTACCTACACATTTATTCATCCCTTTGCTAGATTGTGAGGTAACCGCTCAACCCATTTTTCCGTTTGGTTGCAATCCAATTGTGTGTTTGTGTATGATGTCTTGTTGCTATTCTTGGATGTTTGTAATGGTGATCAAGATGGTTTCCAATTTACTCTAAGCTTCTATTGCCGTTATTTCTATGCCTTGATTTGAGTGTTGGTGATCATATTGTCCTATTTTTTGGGTTGCAACCATGTTATGACATTTCATTTGTCTAAGCATGATTTCACCCTTCATGGGTGGATTTATATGCACCCTTGTTGATGTGTTTCACTCCTCATATAATGCTCGTTCGGGTGGAGGTTGAGCTGGGAGCTGCTCTGTTGTTGCTCTGCGATGCATTGATGTTTGTGTTTGATTTACATGTTAGTTGCTTGGTTGATGCTTCACTATTAATTTCGTCTGATAGGAATTTGATGGGGGAAGCTAACATGAATATTTTGATGTTGATTTGATGCCTCATTGGGTGCACTTTGAACTGAGATCGGCTCTGTGATGCATCGACAGTGCCTTACATGTGTTTGTTGGATGTAGGTCTTCGATTTTTTATTAGTGTTGCTAAAACATGTCATGTTGTTGTTCTTGGATGTACATTTGTTGTCGCTTGTTTGACTGTACATTTTGTTGTGGGAGGATTAGCACGAACCCCATTTTGTTGTATTTGCTCTTCATTTGATGCATCTGATGTTGTTATTTGAGCCGAGAGCCGCTCTCCGCTGCTATGTGATGCATAACTTGTTTGCCTTGGATGTCCATCTTGGGTGCTTCTTTGATGTCATGGCTTGATCTGATAGATGCGTTGCTGCTTTGATGTGTGTTTCATTGAAAACACCCCCTGAGGTCTCCCTTGAAGGGAGGATTTGTATGTCCCTCTTTGTTGTGCTTGGCCTTCTTTGGTTGCTGATGAAGTTCTTTTTTGCGTTGAGAGCTGCTCTCTGATGCTCGGTGATGAATCTTTTGTTGGGATTAACTATCCATCTTAGTTGCTTCTCTATGATGCCATAGCTTGATCTGAGAGATGCATTGCATCATTGCTGCTTCAATGTTTATTTCATTGGAAACAACCCCTGAGATCTCCCCTGAAGGGAGGATTTCTATGACACTCTTTGGTGTATTTGTCCTTATTTCAATGTTGATGTTGTTCTCTTTTTAGATGGGAGCAGCTTTATTGCTGCTTTATGATGTATTTTTGTTGGGATCGGATGTCTATATCCGGTGCTGCTCTACAATGTTTGAGCTTGATCTTAAATATCTTGCTGCTTTGATGTTTGTTACATTAAAACATCAGTGTTGTTCATTTTTTATGCTAATGAAGTTCTTTTTTGAGCTAAGAGCTACTCTTTAATGCTAAGTGATGCATCTTTTGTTGGGCTTGATTGTCCATCTTGGTTGCTAATCTAAGATGCCATAACTTGATCTGAGAGATGCATTGCAGCATTGCTTGTTTGACGTGTGTTCCATTGGAAACACCCCCTGAGATCTCCCCAAAAGGAAGGATTTCTATGACCCTCTTTGATGTGTTTGGCCTTCTTTCGCTACTGATGAATCCGCGATTCATCAACTCCATATCTTGATCTTAGCAAAATCTCCGAGTAAAATCCCAAATAAATGTATATAAAATAAATAAATTAACAAAATGACTCTTGTAAATAAAACACACTAATTATTGTATATTAGATTGTACAAAATAAATTAACAATAAAAAGCCGCAAAATTAAAGGAGTTTTTCACCAGTAAATAGCCCAATAAAATTCATGTATTTTTAATAATTTTATTTCAACTTCTTTTTTGCTAATTATTTCTATAACTTGTTTATAAAAATGTATATAAAAATACAAAAATACAAAACAAATTTCACCTCAAATAAATGCTCCTAGATCCCAAAGAGAAGAAGGCGTAAAGTCCAACTTCCAGGCCAAATTCCCGCTCCGTATAAACTCCAAATTCACCAAACTCACTTTTAAATTTCAAGTTAGAAAATTATCTATCCAACGGAAGTGGGTTCATTAAAATTGGAGCTCATTTGCAAAAGTTGGGTTTTGGGACCAAGATGTACATTGTATATTTTGTATATATTCATTCTTTCCTCATTTTTATTTTATCTTTCTCAATTATTAAAAATTCAAGAAATCATTGTTGTGTTGTATTTTAATTATATTATTTTATAGTATTTTCCGTTGTAAATATCTCTTATTAAAAAGACAAAAAAATACAAATTAGAAAAGTAAATAAAAAATTGTACATGGTGTTTTGTCTTCTTTTGTAAATTCTCCACTATTTCTCTACTCTTTTTATTTTATTGTATTTAAAGTAGCCTACTTTATTTATTTATTTATTATTTAATTTCCATTCTCTACAATAACCGCCAATTCAACTCCATTATTCCACCATTTTTTCCAACTACTCCATTAATAATACAACCTCCCATTCAACTCCACCACCTTAATGACTTCTCATTCTTTCCTCTTTATATACATCTCATTCTACTCATTTTTGCCTTTGATCCATCTTTATGTGAGGTGAACCTATTTCCTGGAGTTGAATCGGTGACAGCGACGCAACCGCGATCGAGCGACGACGGCCCTGATGAATCTCCATTTCGTCACCTTTATTCTATCATTTTGGCCTTAAAAACCCCAGCAAATGCATGTAAATAGCATCAATTTGTACATAATAGCATTCATTATTTATTGTATTTATTGTACATAAAATAAGGTTTTTAATGCCAAAATTATAGAATAAAGAGAAGAAAAGGAATAAAATATTGCAAATATTTTATGAACCTAACCCCGAGACCAAGGCCAGAATGGAGTTGGTCGACAAGGAATAAAGTTGGGGGAGATAAGGGCCAATAATACAATAAATACCTCATTTATTTATTCATTCATTTATGTATTTTTGACACATATTTTGTATATAATTATTTATTCATCAAATAAAGAAACTTTATGCATGAAAGTTGTAGATAATAATGTAAATAAAAATACAAAATTAAGTTTGTACAAAAGGAATACACAATGTACATTTTATACACAGAATAAAAAGTCAGAATCTCAACTTCACAGACCCATATCTTGCAAATAAAAACTCAAAATCAGCCAAAATCACCTTTAATTGTATATAGATTTTCAAGAACTATTTAATAAAATTGGTTTCATAATTTTTGGAGTTCATCTGTGAAAGTTAGGATTTGGCCTTCATTGTACAGTCTGCCTGATTAAAATATTCAATTTATTCATTGTTCATTATTTTTACAAATTTATATTTTTAGAATTTTGTAAATAATATATGTAATATATGTACATATTGAAATTAAAATAAAACCAAAAAGAATTTGTAAAATAAAATAAGTCTATGCAATATATAGGCAAAATACCTATGGTATGTATGTACAAAAATAAAAGGGAAATACATTCTTTAATTATATTATTCTTTGATATTTTTATAATATTGTAAATATTACATATAATTTATTAAAAATACAAATCCAAAATAAAAACCAATAAAATACATTAAATAAATAAAGTGTATATAAAATATAGGTAAAATACCTATAGGTATACCTACATACTACATACACCTATTTATTTAAATATGTAAATAAACTCATAAAAATTAAACAAAAATATATCTACACTCACAAAAATAAGTTATAAATTTATAAAATAAGAAAATAAAATAATAAAATAAAATGTACAAAATAAAAATAAAATACACAAAATACATGTAAATACACTTATAAATACATTATTAAAATAAACCGACAATAAAATACATAAAATAAATAAATAAAACTCATAAGTAAATACTACATTAATTAATAAACATTTTTTATTTTATAAGCAAATTCTAATAAAATCATTTATTATGTTAAATAAATTATTTTCGAATAAGTTTCCCTGTTTTATCCTATAGTGTCCTAGGTAGACCAATCAGGACGCGACCCCAGTTGACCCCTGGTCAACTGTCCCATCTAGGATCTGGCGCGTCAGAAGCATCTTTTCCTTGATATTCTTGCAATTTTCCTGCTCGATACAGTGATGAATCACCTTCGATCTCTTCGCGGAAGTTTCTCCTAGAATCATCATGATCCACGCCACCCTTGTAGATTGCTTGTACATAGCCTAGATTCTTTGATTTGAGCGATACATAAGGGCGCACCACCTTGTTTATAAATGACTCATCTTCTTCCTCCGAACCTTTTTGGCCATTTCCCTAGCCCTAGAGCTACAACCTTTAGCCAAGCGTGCATCCAGGTGACAAATGGAGGTCCCTTGAAGGTTGTGGAAGCTCGTGGAGGAAGGAGATGCGCCCATGACGGCGCTCTGGCGACCGTCCTGCTCCCTGGAGTTCCCCAGGTATAAGAGCTGTACATTTACGTTTCTTAGGTAGATTTTTATTTCTGCATTTCATTCTCGCATTTTATTTCGCATTTAGATCCTTAGTGTAACCTAGGTTAACCAATTCGAAGTTCACCGGAGCTCAGCTCCGGCGACTTCTCCACCGTGCCCTCGACTGTTTCCGACCGTCTTTTCACCCCCATTTCACTCCCTCTTGCGTTCTCCACATCTTGGCCATCTTTGTTCAACCAGATCTTCCCTAGATCTGTGAATCGATGCTCACCTCCTCCACTTCGCCGGAGCATCGCCGCCCCCCATCGTTTTTATGCTAATAGCTTCTATTTGTTGGCCGAGGAGCGTCGCCTCGAGCCGTGCTTTCTTCCTGAGCAGGTTAGGTGCGCTACCAAGCATCAGGGGATGCATTCAAGAGTCGTCGGAGGCACCTGGAACCCACGAGCTCTTCCGACCTCGCGGGGGATCTCCAGTGCGCCTCCGCTCACAAGACCCCCAGCAGATAGGGCTCCCTGCCAGGAACCTTCTGGGATGCTTTGGAGCAGCAGAAGCCGGCGGAGAAGCGAGATCTCACCGGAAGAAGCTCGCCCAGGCGAGCGTTCTTCCCCATTCTTCCAAATGTCTTCCCCGCCGTTGGATGAAGAACAAGATCCCAGGTCGATTATCCACCGTCTGATGGAACGAGGCCTTCACCGTCAGATCATCTGGGATGATCTAATCTCACGCATCCATCGACGAACTGGTACCAGCCGCTGGATGGGCGACGCGTGGCAAGTGGACGAAGCTCAATCGTCAGATCCAGCGCCTCTAGGGGTAAATTGCAATCATAACCCCTGCCCTTTTTGTATTTTATATTTAATGCTGTAAAATAAATATTTATTGTAAATAAAAATTTAATTTTTGTAAAAGGACCCCCGTGCTTCCTGTAATTGTAATTAGGTCCTTCCTCACGTGCAGTCCCAAGTGAGGCGCGTGATTTTTGCAAGTATCACCTGGCGATTTTTGAAAATTTGGAAAAAAGTTTGAAAACTTTAAATAAATGTTTATTTCAGTAGGTATTTTTGCACAGAGCCCCCTGTATTTATTTTATTTGCAAAAATACCACCTGTATGTCTTCTATTTATTTATTAAAAATACCTATGTAGCTCCTAAAAATCCACAAAAATTAGGTTAGATGTTTCATGTAGTGTACTTTCACTCCCATATTTTAAATTGCATTTTTTTCATTTAACCTAATTATTAAAAATGAAAAAGGAGCCCTTTTACACTGTTTAAATGAGAAAATACAAAAAAATTATAAAATGTTTTTGAAAAATTACAAAAAAATTATATATGGTATATTTTTATATATATTAAGTCCAGAAAATGAAAAAACCTAAAAATAAGAAAAAGAAAAATATAAAAATCATAAAGCTCCAAAATCCAACAAAAATTAGAAAAACCCTAGAAAAATACCAAAAAATATTTTTATCTTTTATAATAATATATATTTTATTATTAATGTATTAAAATTAATTTGGGTAATTTTGGGAATTATTTTATATTTTTAAAACCTAATTTATGTTCGGCCTATTTAATTAGTCCTGTATTAGGGACATTTTTGAAATTAAAAATACATAAAAATTAGAAAAATTCCAGATTTATATAAAAAAATATAAAAATATAAAAAAAAGGAAAAATACTATATGTAATATATTTTGAGCATTTATATATATATATCCATATATTATATTACTTCTCTCTCTTCTCTTATATATATCTCTTTATATATATATGTATTTATATATATATATATTAAATAATTAAAAATATAAAAAGAAAATAACAAAAAATATAAAATATAAAAACAAAATAAAATTTATAAAAACCAAATTAAAAAAATTAAAAAAATTAAAAACCCACAAAAACAATAAGAAATGGGCATGATCATTGAATTGAATAATTGCACAACCAATTTTCACTACATCACCATTCGCCTCCTAGTGTTCGACCTCTACTCATGCTTACACCTATACACACTTGCATGTAGAGTTATAATAAATTTAACTCCACATTTTTTATATTTATTGCATATATTATTGTGGGTTAATTGTTTATTGATCGGGATTCTATCTGAGGTCAACTCAGCAACTGTCGATCCACCTTGTGGAAAGACACGACCTAGGCAAAACCCTCGTTCATCAAATGGCGCCGTTGCCGGGGAGGCAACGGATTTTGTATGAATTTTGTGTGGTTTTTAATTCATTTATTTAATTCTTTGCTCATGTCCATTATTCATTTCTTTATTTGTTTTTTATTGAGATTATTGATTGATTGTTCTGACCCATCTCTTTTATTCATCTTTGATGCGAGGGACCGCCAAGCGAAGGAGGGCCTCCTAGGAGGACCAGTGCACCCAAGCAAGGCGGAGTTGTCTCTTCGACATCAACCAACAGGAGAGAGCATCAAAAGCAGATGAAGGAGAAATTTTGGATGGCAGTCTCATTTTATGCATTTTATTTTATTATGTATATTTATGTGAGAGAGTGACACTTGAATTGTAATAAAACAGGACTCTCACAGGTACACTCCGACTCCCGAGGTCCATTGCCCGAGGGATTGTTCCCTTGGGGGCCTCGATGGTTTTGACGCTTTTCCTTTTTTATTTTATTTTTATTATTTTATGTGAATGAGCCCTTAGCCATAGGAATTGCTTGCTCGTAGAATTAGGTCCAAACACCTTAATATATTTGCATGTACCTATAATGCGCTCTGGACCTAGATCAAATTCTAAACAGTCACCTACCCATCTTCAAGCCTACGTGCCGCAGCCCACCCTGCCAAGCGCTGCTCCTGAACTCGATGTGTTGAGAGGAGGAGGGGTGAGCCTAGACCGAACTCTTGGATTGAAGATCGATGTGCGACTTGTGGTGCTTCACGATAATAGCAGTTACTATCCTAGGGTAATTTCTTCGGCTTGCATTTGCATATAGCATAGGTTTCAAATTCTGTTATGCATCCCGCATGGAGAGAGCTGGAGGCACTGTAAGTCTTCTTACTTAGCATGCATCATCGATTTCCGACTTGCATGGCTTTTCCGATCTTCTCCCTTTATTTTTACAAACCTAGGATGCTTAATGGAAATTGGAACCTCGATAGGCACGTGCATTGAAAATACCCAAAAAAAGTAATAACCTAAATAAAATTGGGACTGTTAACTCTATTAGACCTAAAAATAAAATAAAATGGATTCCTTGTCTTGGGGAGTGCAACCCCCTCATTGTATGCGTTTTAAATTGCTTAAGTACACATTAAGGAGTAGAGCTCAAATCCCATCAAGCCTCCTAAGTGTTTGTACAGCTTTGTGATTTTCACCTCACTCTAAAACTGAAAAGATAAATGACCATCACCTGATGGTCTTCACTGTGTTGAGTAGGTGAATCGGGGGTTTGCCTTGTGTATGGATTGTCACTTGTAGTTCATTGCGTTTGCATTCATTATTAGAGTAGTCGGCCCCGTCTGTGTGAGTCATGCATTTTTCATCTTTGAGTCTCTCTACCTATCTTATACATATACCTCCTCATTTGCATTAAGTCATAATATTGGCGCTTGAGCTCTATCATTTCTTCGCCAAGTCCTTCGTTTCCCTCTTCTTCACCATCTTCCTCGTATCCACCGTACCACTTCTTCTATCCCCATCTTTTCCGGTTCGAGGAGAGTATGCTCTTCGGACCACCATGTTGACGGTGTTCCCGCCTTGTGTGGAACACCTAATTTTGTTTATATCCCGATCTTCTCGCCCGCCCTCCTCGTCCCCTCTGTGTCACTCTTCTACCACCCGTGATATTGGCGCGTAAGCTCAATCAGCTTCTCTACCCCATTGTGTTACCCTTCTTATCCACCTTCCTCGTGTCCCCCGTATCACCTCTTCCTTTACCCGGGAATGCTGTGCACATCGATGAGGCAGTACCTGATGATCCGTCTGATGGATTACTGACGCCTTTGTGTACACTCGCCTTGATGACCCTCGCAAGGTTGAGTCTTTTTCTGATTATTCATTGACTAGTATGTACCATTCCCCGAGGGTTATCTGCGGGAGGGTACATCACCTTATAGGTACTCGGTTTCACTTCTGGTGTCTCCTATCTGTTGGAGCACGAAGCCGAGTCTTCTGAGCTTTTTACTTGGTCTCCTCCCTGGTTGTGTCTTCGATCTGCGGAGCACGGAGCCGAGTCTTCTAATTATTCTCTGATTCTGCTCACCTTGACAACCCTCGCAGGGTTGAGCCATGACTTGCGGTATTCGGTGTATCTCCTGTGATCTTCCGACCTCATGACCACCGAACGCCACGATGTCTCCTATTCTCTATCTTCCATATCTTATTGAGACTATGATAGACCGGAGGAATCTGTATTGTTCCTTCTTCCTCCCAGTCTTATAGTATCAGCTCTGTTCCCTCATGCTGACCCTACGAGCCGATTGATTGCTTCATGCTACCGGTCCCCGCTGACCTGTCGATCTATTTAGCCCCGGTAGCGGACACCCACCTGACTGCATATCCGGGTGTCCTTCACTATTTGACTGCGTCCGCGTTCTCACAGGGAGACAATGGCGCAAGTACGATATTCACCTGTCAGATACCGTCCTATACTCACCCAGTTATTCACCACTTGTATATATGTGTGCCTTGTTCATTCTATCTCCTGTACGTCGTGTGTGCCCTAGATAGATCACCATATCTTTGTGTCTACACTTCGGACATACCTTGTCCTAAGTATGGGGGGGTACACACCACGTTGTTCTTTTACTGTTCAGTTTCGTCAGTCCTATTGTTGCCTACACTTAGGGATATCTCACCCTAAGTATAGGGGGAGTGATGCGTATATTCTCCACAATCTTTTCGTCTATCGGTATATATCACTCTTTTCTTCTTTTCTTCTTTTCCTTTTCTATCTGTTGTATCTAAATAAAAGGTGTCGCCCCTTTGTGTTTGTTTTCTGTACTTAGGACGTACTTTGTCCTAAGTATAGGGGGGTGCATCCCTGATTTGTTAATTCTTTGACCTGTTTATTCCCACCCTTGACCCTTTCTGCTTTGTGTACAGTCAGCTGTACTTAGGATTACTTGATCCTAAGTATAGGGGGGATGGCCAACTTCTCATTCGTTCATGTCTTATTCATATATATTCTTTAGACTTGTCTATACTCAGTATGAGTTATGTCTTCTCTTTTCTATTCGATCTATGAGGACATAGCTCAAGCTAGGTATAGGGGGGTCGTATATACTCTGTATATACTTTAGCCATAACTCGTACTTTAGTATTTCTTTAATAATATGGCTAATAATTCTTTAAATTCATTAAAACCTAATAAAAGTTGTGATTATTCCTCATATTCTTTTTGTATTTACTGATTAATAAATCAGGTGAAAATGTTTTTTTGCAAAATGTTTGAAGAATAGTTTAAAATCATTGTGAAAATCTTTTGAAAACTATTTTGAAAACATTTTGTTACATGTTTTCAACCTTTGTAAAAACATTTTGGTTTGTAAAATTTATTTTCTTTGTGTGAAATAAAACGTTTGAAAAAATATTTGCAAACGGTTTGAAAAATGGTTGCAAAAATATGTGAAAAATCTATATATGCTGTTTGGAAAACCTTTGCAAAATGATTTTCAAATGTGTGTACATGTCTGTAAAATGCTTGTAAAAATTAATTTGTACTATAGTTTTTCAAAATTGTTTGTAAAATGATTTTCAAATAAATTTGAGGAATAAAAGCATCAGTATATATATGTATAAATCAAAAATAAAATACATACAATTCTTTATCAATTGTATATACACCTAAAATAAATCACTTTGTTAAAACCTGTAAATTCTGTAAATCCTGTAAACATAAAAGAGGCACGCCCGTGTAAATAGCTGTACATATTTTATTTTATTTACAAAAATTCTTTGTGTAAAAATTTTCCGTTGTTTTCAAATTTTCTTTGAAAAATTGCATTATTCTTTGCATATTTGTAAATAGCATTTGCATAGCATTTATATTCTTTCATTGAGCTTGATGATTGAACTAGTCCAATAAAGTCGAAGATTGGATCTGGGTTGGACCTTACTGCACCTAACTGCACTGGAACCTTATGGGAACTAGGTTTAAGGTACTTCAGGTCTATTCAGACTTAATTCTTTGAGAAATCAGTGCTAGGTTCAAGTCACCTCTGTGGACTAACTAGAACTTTTCGAAACACACGTATGACTCTTGTCGGCCGTGACCTAACTTGGACACTTGCACCTTTCACTTGGCTCAACTCAGTTGGAGTGGTGAGGAGGTTGGATTTGCCAGTCTGAGATGCACACGGGTGGAAACATTCGTCCTCGTCTAGGGAGGGAAGTGCACCCCAACCTAGTCCAGTAGCCATGAGGTCTAACGACAGGAGAGTGTGGGTTGCAATAAAGCTTCAAAAGAGGGATAGTCTTCTGGATCAAGAGGAAAAAGTACTTATGTAAATGCTGTTGTAAATAGTATGTTGAAAAAAAAATGGACAGGCTTGAAAATAAAATAAAGTGCCTGCCGGAGAATGTAAATATGTTGTATAGAAAATAAGCAAGCTTGAGCATTAAAGTTATACCATGTGAGCCTGCAGCTGGATGACTTGACTACGCTGGTCTTGCATCCCAGGATAGGTGGCTACATTGGCTACCGTCCATTCTCTTCTCTACCTCCTCCTCTTGAGTTAGATGCCACTTGAACTTACAAGGGAATACTCCGCTCCTCGAGGAAAGAGCTGTTGGATTGGGGAATTATTGGGTTGTCAGTCTGGAGAAGCTAGTCTCTTTGTCATTTCAGTTGGGGAGAGCCACTATCACTTACACTGTACAAGTCAGCTTCATAGTCATAAGGGTTTGCGTATGACGTAGGCTAGTTCTGACCAGGCTATTGAGGTAGGTTGAACCGAGTTTTGTGACTCTCGAAGGCTGTTGTGTTTTAAAGCTGGTTCCCAACTAGGTCCACACACATTTTCACACCAAGGTCTAACCTGAGCTCCAAACTTTGATTTTGTACAAATGAGTTTAATAATCATGATCAATTTAATTTATTCTTTTTATTCTTTATTTTTGCTTTTTCTTTTCTTCTTATTTTTTATTCTTTTGTACTTATCGCATAAGTGTTTGCTAGGGACTAGTAAAGGCAAGTATAGGGGGTGATGAATCTCCATTTCATCACCTTTATTCTATCATTTTGGCCTTAAAAACCCCAGTAAATGCATGTAAATAGCATCAATTTGTATATAATAGCATTCATTATTTATTGTATTTATTGTACATAAAATAAGGTTTTTAATGCCAAAATTATAGAATAAAGAGAAGAAAAGAAAAAGAAAAAAATATTGCAAATATTTTATGACCCTAGCCCCGAGACCAAGGCCAGAATGGAGTTGGTCGACAAGGAATAAAGTAGGGGGAGATAAGGGCCAATAATACAATAAATACCACATTTATTTATTCATTCATTTATGCATTTTTTATACCTATTTTGTATATAATTATTTATTCATCAAATAAAGAAACTTTATACATGAAAGTTGTAGATAATAATGCAAATAAAAATACAAAATTAAGTTTGTACAAAAGGAATACACATTGTACATTTTATACACAGAATGAAAAGTCAGAATCTCAACTTCACAGACCCATATCTTGCAAATAAAAACTCAAAATCACCCAAAATCACCTTTAATTGTATATAGCTTTTCAAGAACTATTTAATAAAATTGGTTTCGTAATTTTTGGAGTTCATCTGTGAAAGTTAGGTTTTTGGCCTTCATTGTACAGTCTGCCTGATTAAAATATTCAATTTATTCATTGTTCATTATTTTTACAAATTTATATTTTTAGAATTTTGTAAATAATATATGTACATATTGAAATTAAAATAAAACCAAAAAGAATTTGTAAAATAAAATAAGTCTATGCAATATATAGGCAAAATACCTATGGTATGTATGTACATAAATAAAAGGGAAATAAATTCTTTAATTATTTTATTCTTTCATATTTTTATAATATTGTAAATATTACATATAATTTATTAAAAATACAAATCCAAAATAAAAACCAATAAAATAAATTAAATAAATAAAGTGTATATAAAATATAGGTAAAATACCTATAGGTATACCTACATACTACATACACCTATTTATTTAAATATGTAAATAAACTCATAAAAATTAAACAAAAATATATCTACACTCACAAAAATAAGTTATAAATTTATAAAATAAGAAAATAAAATAATAAAATAAAATGTACAAAATAAAAAAAATACATAAAATACATGTAAATACACTTATAAATACATTATTAAAATAAACCCATAATAAATTACATCAAAAAAATGAATAAAACTCATAAATAAATACTACATTAATTAATAAACATTTTTTATTTTATAAGCAAATTCTAATAAAATCATTTATTATGTTAAATAAATTATTTTCGAATAAGTTTCCCTGTTTTGTCCTGTAGTGTCCTAGGTGGACCAATCAGGATGCGGCCCCAGTTGACCCCTGGTCAACTGTCCCATCTGGGATCTGGTGCGTCAGAAGCATCTTTTCCCTGATATTCTTGCACTTTTCCCGCTCGATATAGTGATCAATCACCTTCGATCTCTTCGTGGAAGTTTCTCCTAGAATCATCATGATCCACGTCACCCTTGTAGATTGCTTGTACATAGCCTAGATTCTTTGATTTGAGCCGATCCATAAGGGCGCACCACCTTGTTTATAAATAACTCATCTTCTTCCTCCGAACCTCTTTGGCCATTTCCCTAGCCCTAGAGCTACAGCCTTCGGCCAAGCGTGCATCCAGGTGACAGATGGAGGTCCCCTGAAGGTTGTGGAAGCTCGTGGAGGAAGGAGATGCGCCCACGGCGGCGCTCCAGCGACCGTCCTGCTCCCTGGAGTTCCCCAGGTATAAGAGCTGTGCATTTACATTTCTTAGGTAGAATTTTATTTCTGCATTTCATTCTCGCATTTTATTTCATATTTAGATCCTTAGTGTAGCCTAGGTTAACCAATTTGAAGTTCGCCGGAGCTCAGCTCCGGCGACTTCTCCACCGTGCCCTCGACTGTTTCCGGCCGTCTTTTCACCCCCATTTCACTCCCTCTCGCGTTCTCCACATCTTGGCCATCTTTGTTCAACCAGATCTTCCCTAGATCTGTGAATCGATGCTCACCTCCTCCACTTCACCGGAGCATCGCCGCCCCCCGTCGTTTTTATGCTAACAGCTTCTATTTGTTGGCCGAGGAGTGTCGCCTCGAGCCGTGCTTTCTTCCTGAGCAAGTTAGGTGCGCTACCAAGCATCAGGGGATGCATTCAAGAGTCGTCGGAGGCACCTGGAACCCACGAGCTCTTCCGACCTCGCGGGGGATCTCCAGTGCGCCTCCGCCCAATCCAAGACCCCCAACAGATAGGGCTCCCTGCCAAGAACCTTCTGGGATGCTTTGGAGCAGCAGAAGCCGGCGGAGAAGCGAGATCTCACCGGAAGAAGCTCGCCCAGGCGAGCGTTCTTCCCCGTTCTTCCAGATGTCTTCCCCGCCGTTGGATGAAGAACAAGATCCCGGGTCAAAGATCCATCGTCCGATGGAACGAGGCCTTCACCGTCAGATCATATGGGATGATCTAATCTCACGCGTCCATCGGCGAACCTGTACCAGCCGTCGGATGGGCGACGTGTGGCAAGTGGACGAAGCTCAATCGTTAGATCCAGCACCTCCGGGGGTAAATTGCAAACATAACCCCCACCCTTTTTGTATTTTATATTTAATGCTGTAAAATAAATATTTAGTGTAAATAAAAATTAAATTTTTGTAAAAGGACCCCCGTGTTTCCTGTAATTGCAATTAGGTCCTTCCTTACGTGCAGTCCCACGTGAGGCGCGTGATTTTTGCAAGTATCACCTGGTGATTTTTGTAAATTGGGAAAAAAGTTCGAAAACTTTAAATAAATATTTATTCTAGTAGGTATTTTTGCACAGAGCCCCCTGTATTTATTTTATTTGCAAAAATGCCCCTGCCATGCTGTTTAATTTTTATGTCTTCTATCTATTTATTAAAATATGTAGCTCCTAAAAATCCACAAAAATTAGGTTAGATGCTTCATGTAGTATACTTTCACGCCCATATTTTAAATTGCATTTTTTGCATTTAACCTATTTATTAAAAATGAAAAAGGAGCCCTTTTTGCACTATTTAAATGAGAAAATACAAAAAAAATATAAAATGTTTTTGAAAAATTACAAAAAAAATTATATATGGTATATATATATATATTAAGTCCAGCAAATGAAAAAACCTAAAAATAAGAAAAAGAAAAATATAAAAATCATAAAGCTCCAAAATCTAACAAAAAATAGAAAAACCCTAAAAAATACCAAAAATATATTTTTCTCTTTTATAATAATCTATTTTTTTATTAATGTATTAAAATTAATTTGGGTAATTTTGGGAATTATTTTATATTTTTAAAACCCAAATTATGTTCGGCCTATTTAATTAGTCCCGTATTAGGGACATTTTTGAAATTAAAAATACATAAAAATTAGAAAAAATCCAGAATTATATAAAAAAATATATAAAAATTTTTAAAAAAAGGAAAAAAATACTATATGTAATATATTTTGAGCATATATATATATCCATATATTATATTACTTCTCTCTCTTCTATTATATATATCTCTTTATATATATGTATTTTTATATATATCTATATTAAATAATTAAAAATATAAAAAGAAAATAACAAAAAATATAAAATATAAAAATAAAATAAAAATTATAAAAACCAAATTAAAAAAATAAAAAAATAAAAAACCCACAAAAACAATAAGAAATGGACATGATCATTGAATTGAATAATTGCACAACCAATTTTCACCACATCACCCTTCGCCTCCCAGTGTTCGACCTCTACTCATGCTTACACCTATACACACTTGCATGTAGAGTTATAATAAATTTTAACTCCACATTTTTGATATTTATTGCATATATTATTGTGGGTTAATTGTTGATTGATCGGGATTCTGTCTGAGGTCAACTCAACGACTGTCGAACCGCCTTGTGGAAAGACACGACCTAGGCAAAACCCTCATTCATCAGGCCCTCTCTCCGGTGAGATCCATTGACTTTTTGGCCAACATCACAGCTGCACCCACGCGCGACTCGAGCTCATCGCTCGTCGGTGACTCGAGCATCATAGGCAACCGTCTCCATCATAGGTAATTTTATTTTCATCTTTTTGTCATTATTTTTATCTTTGCAATTTTTTTATTCCATCACATTACCATCCATATACCCACATTTATTCCACATCATCTTCATCATCATCACATCATCTTTTTCTCCACATCATTTGTTGTATTCCTATTTAAGAATACTAAAAAAATTAAAAAAACTAAAATCTAAAAAATTTAGAACAGAAAAAAATAAAAAAAACGGAGGGGGAGCAGCTCCAGCGCCGCCGCCCCCCATCCCTTCTCCTCCACCGCCGTCGGGACCCGCCACCAGCCTCCACCACAGCTGGCCGCGGCCCCCTCACACTGCACCACAATGGCCGTTCTCAGCCGCGCCGAGCTCCTCCAGCTCCAACCGCCATCACCGCCCGCACACGGTGGCCCCCTTCCTCCGCCCCAACGACTTAAGCCGCCTCCTCCGCGTCTCCGCCTCCCACCGTCCTTCCAACCGGCCACCCACTCGTCGTCTCCCCCCCAACCGCGCGGCCACGCCTCTCCCAGCGGCGCCACCCCGCGCCGCCCCGTCGTCCGTGGTGGGTTCACCACCTTCATGCCCTTCCTGGGGAAGGAGAAGGTCTACCCTTTTTTCTATTATTTTATGTAAAAATTGCATTTTTTATTTAAAATTTCTGTAATTGCATAATAGTACCTGTACATAACTTGCATTGTAATTTTATTTTCAGAATTGCATAGACAACCATGTATTCATGTTTTAATTTGGACATCTTTATAGCATACTTTTATCCAATAAAAAAAGCATTGTGTTGATCAACTAGTTCTCTACCTCGTGGATTTTTATTTATATTTTTATGGTCTTTGGGTAATTAACTTAAATTGTTTAACTGAAATTATGCATATTTTACACATTCCGTGCTCATAAATTGATACCTGACACATAGTTTCTCTAAAAATTCCACAAAAATTAGACATGAGTCCTTGATAATTGATTGAATTACTGTCCAAATTTCATCTAAAATATAGATGTCTTGTGCCTGAAATAAATCATAGAGTGATTTTTGTATTTGATTTTTAATTAAATCCACTTACATCATTTTTGCTAAATTTCAAGTTTGCTGGATTCTATATGAAACTATCTATTTGAGATAATTCACATTATGGATAATTTGATAACGTGGATTTATTAGGAATTAATTAGTCACTGTCACTCTATTTTCACTAAAAAAATCTATAAAAAATTCATATTTTGTCAAAAAATTTCAAAAAAAATACTGTAACTTCCTTGCATCATGTTTATATTTCAGTAAATGTTTCATGATTTTTACTTACTTTTTGTGTGAAAAATTGCGAAAATACCCATAAAAAGTGTGCATTTTTAATTTTGCATTTTTAACACATAAAATTCCAAAATACGTGTTTTGCATTCATCATTGGATTAGGATTCTAGAAAAAATATAATTTGACTAAATTAAACTGATTTGACATTAAAATTAATTTGGCCTTGTTTTGTGTCTTCTTAGTGTCTTAATTCAGCCGTATTTGCATTTGCATTTGTTTTTGCATTAAAAAAATGTAAAAAAATACGCACTGAAAATCTAGTTCTTAATTTTTGGATTAATCTCAAAGTTGTTCCTTTGCCTCCCTGTGTTCGACCCAGGACTTGTCCGAGATATAAATTAAGCCGAGACACTCTTCACAGAGATCTTCTCTCAGTTCTGATTGAATCGCTAAGTACACGTGCTACAATGTGCCCGAATTAAACAACGTACTCAGCGACTCGTCAGATGGCGTCGTTGTCGGGGAGGTAAATGGCTTAGGGATTAATTTAAAAATTTAGATTTAGATTTTCATTACTCGGGTAGTCTGACCCTCGAGCCACTTGTATTTATTCCATCTTTTTTTTGCAATTATTTTTCTACATATTTTTGTATATATTTTGTTTTTATCTCTCTAATATAAATTTTATTTTCCTTGCGAGGGCCCGGTGGACTTGGAATACATTGGAGGTCGATGGACGTGACGCGTGCCGACTGCTGAAGAGCGAAGAAAAGCAATTTATTGAGAGAAATTTTGTAAATTTTTGTAATTATTTTATTGTAATTATTTAGGTAGTTTTCTTTTTTATAACAGCTCTTGTTTGAGATCTCGCGCGTGTAAAAAAGACTTGGACATTCTTTTTGGTGTGTCAAGACCTGTTTCACTCTCCGGTGAGGGTGGGGCTCGACTTGAGTGGCGAAATTAAGGATTAGGCACGGTAGTATAGACACAAATTTGTTTGTGGCCATCGTAATTTAGGCCACACACATCTTAGAAGATTCACTTATCTTATAAGATTCATAATGAGACGCACATAGACGCGTACTACTTAGCTCAAAATCAAATCAATTCTTCCCCTCTAATAGTATACTGTTTAGGTGTGGTTTTCTCGATCTGCATGCATTTAGTATAAAATTTACAAATTCAGTTTTGCATAATGCATGGAGAGTGATGGGATTCACTATAAGTATACCTTCTTCTAAGCATGCATCATAGTTTCTCATTTGCATTCTTATTTCCGACTCCCTTCTTGTTTTATAACTTAGGTCAAAAAGGAAATTGGGACTGAACGGTAGACGCGTTTGTGTGTTCAGATTAATTTCAAGTGATAACCTAACTGTAAAATTGGGACTGATATGAGAAGGTCGATTTAATTAATTGGAATAAAAAGAACCCTTGTTCTCGGGTGCATAAAGCTCTCATTGTTTGTTTTTACTTGCAAGTGAGAGAAAGACAACACTAGGATAGAGTCAAGCATGGATTTCGTACTTATTACTGGTTCTTTATTTTTAGGCAATTAGCTACTCTTCAGTGAGGTATACGGGTAGCCGGTAAATGGTCCGGACTTCCTTAGCAGAGTGGGAGGTTTAGAGGATGCCTTAGTCCTCAAGGTACAGGTAGCCATATTTATACGATATGTACTTGCTCCTATACTGGCTGAAAGTAGGTCCAACTAGTCGTAAGAACCGGGCCAGTCTGTAGGAAAATACGGGCACCTAACAGCTCGTTAATCTTTCCAAGATTGTATTCTCACCAACTAAAATTGACCAGATAATTCGGCCGAACTCTTATGGCCATCACATGTTGAGTTGGTGAAATTGAGGGTCTGAATTGCATTTGTATTGTGTGAGTTCACTCCGCACATTTAAGTGCACCGTAGAACTAGCGCCTCATTGACTATCGTGTTCGAATCAGTTCTTTGACATCGACGATGACAGATTGAGGGGATATTTATTCGGACTTTGCGAATCTCTCGTTGAAACCTCCAAAAAGTACATCTTCAAAGGTCCAAGCGCAACTTGGACCAACCTGGGCTCATGACCCTCTTGAGCCCAGGATCACCCACTCTCGGGATGGTTACTCTCAAACCATTCCCTTTCTCTCTTCCCATCTCACCGAGGAAGACCTTCGCCATGGTGAGAATATCTTGATTCATAAATCCTCTTCTAATCAAGAATACCTTGCTGATTCATGACTTAAAGAATATACAAGAAAAATGCCTCTGAAGAAGAAAGAAGAGGAAGAAGAGAACCATGAAGACCCATTGAGAATGGTACTAGCTAGATTAGCTGCATCTAAGCAGCAACACGTACTACTCCGAGCTCAGTTAGGACAGCTAAATGTTGAGGTCGAACCACCAATGGTTGCGGCGTATAACCCCGGACAATATCAAATTCGGAACTAAATGAGTCCGGCCGAACCCACTGTTGATTTTGAGTTGAAGCCGCATTTTTCGAACCTGCTGCCACACTTTGATGGGAATGCTTATGAGGAGCCATATGCATTCCTAATGGACTTTGACCTCATCTGTGCTAACCTCAAACATCATAATGTTATCCAGGATTATATTAGGCTCAAAGTCCTTCCATTTACCTCGGGTGGAAAAGCTGACTATTGGGTAAAGAACTTGGGAGTTATAGTCACCACTTATGCCCAGTTCAAGGACCTGTTTCTGAAGAAGTTCTACCCGTTGAGTAGAACTAATATGATGAGGATGCGCATTATGAGTTTTTCCCAGTTACCCTATGAAGCCTTTTGTGATGCTTGATAAAGATTCAAGGACATCCTGCAGAAGTGTCCCTGTCACAATTTAGATGATAACATCTTGGTCCAGTCGTTCTTTACTGGTCTCAACCCTGAGATGCATGGTTTAGTGAGTGATGCCTATGGATGCAGTTATACATCACGATGAGCGGATACCGTCTGGAGGGTATTCAAGGAGATGGCTGAAACTAGCCGCTCACAGATGGCCTGCAGGGCCTATACATCGTCCCCTAGTTCACTCTCATTTGGAGGGGGAAAATCAGTTGTAGTTGATCTCTCTCAGGATGTGATCCCTAGCATGGGTTTTCTGGCAGACAAGCTTACTGTAGTCGAGAAGATCGATAGGAGGATTGATGAGTTAGACCGGAGCGTCTCTAAACTTCCAAAATAGATGGAGGAGTTGACTGAGAAGGTATCTAAGATAAGGATACCCGCCGAGACTTCACTTGCTGCTCTCGTTTACCGAGTTCACCATGTTCAAGAGCAGTTGGTGTCAGGGTAACCCCAGTCGTGGGAGCAGGACCAAGCCTATGCCCACTCTTTAGCAGCCACCCCCATTAGTAGAGACAGTCCAAGAGGAGCCTCCACCGGTTTGGGAGGTGAATGGAGTATGGTATACTCAGGACCCTGCCAGGCAAGGAAGCACGAGAGACCGACAAACCTACCAGCATCCCCCGACCTTTCATAACACCGCATTCACCTCTGCACCACCTCCTTCACAGCAGAGCCCTGGATTCCAGCCACCCCAACAGCAGCGGCATCAGTACCAGCAGTATGGCCGACAGTGCCATTACCAGGCGGGCCAGCAGGGCCCACAATCTCAGTAGATACCCCAGCAGCAGCAGCAGAGGCAGTACCCTAGCCAGCAAGGCCAGTCTTCCCGTTCTTCTTCCCAATCTTATCTCCTTCCTTCATCGTATAGTCCCATGGAAATACAACAACAGATACTCGACGAGCTCCGTTCCTATAGGAATGAGATTCATGACTTACGGGTGGATGTCAACCTCCTATCCAGATGGCGAGACGAGCAGACTGCCCCCTCTACCTCTATCCTGACCCAAGTTCAGGCTAACCCCAATAGCCTGAATCGATCTAGTTCTCAGTAACACTTTGGTCAGGTATACTATTCAGCATCTCCTAGATCTGAACATGAGATTCTTTTGTGTGACGAGGCTAACCACATGTCACTTAGGAGCGGAAGGACCGTGACCGTACCTGACCGGGCGAGGGACACGAGGAGGGGCATCTCTGGATCTCTACCTGAGGAGTATTCAGAGGATGATGAGGAGAGGCAGCATATTCCGGAGCCCCATCAGAACCATTCGAGGATTTTTATTCAGGGAGCCGAGAGGAGGAGGAGAGCACGTATGCAGCATCAGCAACATGGATATTCTTTTGAGTCTACGGAGGACCTTGCATCTCTGGTTGTGGCTGATACCACTCCAGCTTCTATTCCACAACCTCTAGTAGATAGTTTTAATTTCGATTCCATGTTGCATCAAAAAGATTCTTGTATGAAGAACTCTGTTTCAATTAATGCAAAGAATGATCTTTCAGTTCATGATTCAGACTCTTCATCCTCTATTTCCCTAGCTTCAATCCCTTTCCCCCATGCTCTTACAGCAAGAAAGCACTTCAAAAAGATTCAGAAAGATGACCCCGATATGGCACGGTTTTGTAAAGAAAACATCACTGTATAGGTACCATTTGATGAATATGTGGCTAACCATCCCGCATTCCAAAAATACCTTAAGGTGAGATGCACACCTACAAGGGTTAGCAGGAAGAAAGATAACCAAAATATAAAGACACATGTCTTATCAGTAGCCACAACCTATTGTCTCAAGAATCAGACTTTGCCAAGGAAAAAGAGAGACATGGGTACTCACTATGTGGAGAGTTGTATTGACGACATTGCGTTTGCACGCACACTCTTAGATAACAGTTCTTCGATCAACTTACTTCCCTTAGCATTATATCAGAAATTGGAGTTGGGATCACTTTGCAAATCTAGAGCTTTACTCCAATTCGCAGATCATTTAGTGAAGAGACCTAAGGGATAAGTGAAGAACGTAGTTATCTCGATTGAGGGGCAGAACTATCAGGTGGACTTCACAGTCTTGGACATGGAGACCCTCAATCATTGGAGAGAATCTCAGATCATTCTCGGACGGCCCTTCCTTAGGACCGCAGGCGCATCTTTCGATTATGGTATGGGAATGAAGAAGTTCCGTTCTCAAGGCGGAGAAGTCAACCTTGAGATGAATCAAACCAAGTGTCAGCGACCCGATTCAGAGAGTAGCACAGAGTATCCATCTTCAGAGGCAGATTGCAGTATGATTAGCACAGTTAGGATTTGGGGACATGTTCCTTTAGGACAGAGTGAGTCCCTTTCATCTGGAAAGGGCATAGTGGATGATGCAGTTTGCCAGGTGTTGTCTGATCTTGTGAGAGATGCATCAACCTATTCAAATGATGACATAGAGATCCAACCGGATCTGTCAATTCCATCCCCTTCGGAACGATCATGGGACATAGATGATGAGTCGGACGCGTCTTTAGCCGAATTACCATGCTTCTTTGGCGATCCGACTCCCCATACTTCTGACTTGGTGGTGAGTACTACTCGGCTTAGCCCACCTTCATGAAACACGGAACAAGATTCATATTTAGTTCAGCCAGATCTACTTGATGATACCACATTTCTAGAACTGAAATCACTACCTCCTACACTCAAGTACGCCTTTCTTGCAGGACCCAAAGAGAGATATCTTGTCATCATTATCTCAGACCTAACTTTAGGATAGGAATCTAGGTTGTTAGAAGTCTTGGAGAGGAACCGCAAAGCAATAGGCTGGACAGTGTCGGATCTCGTGGGCATCAACCCCGCTCTCTGCTCGCACCATATTTTTACTGAGGATAATGTGAGACCTTCCCGTGAGTTCCAAAGGAGACTTAACCCCAATCTACGGGAAGTAGTGAAGAAAGAAATTGAGAAATGGTGCAAGACAGGGTTCATATACCCTATTTCTGATTCCAAGTGGGTGGCCCCACTTCATGTTGTCCTGAAGAAGTCAGGAATTCAGATGGTCACCAATGATGAGGGGGTAGAGATCGCGATCCGAGTACCTACGTCGTGGCGTGTCTGTGTTGACTGCAGGCGCCTGAATGCTGCGACCAAGAAAGATCACTTTTCCTTGCCTTTTATTGATCAGATCTTGGAGAGACTCGTAGGGAAAGAGTTCTTCTGTTTCCTTGATGGGTAATCAGGCTACAACCAGGTGTCTATAGCCTCGGAGGACTAGGAAAAGACCACATTCACATGTCCATTCGATACTTATGCTTTCAAACGCATGCCATTCGGGCTCTACAATGCCCCGGGCACATTTCAGAGGTGCATGATAGCCATATTTGCTGAGATGGTGGGAGATTTCCTGGAAGTGTGGATGACTTCTCGGTCCATGGTGATTCTTCTGATACATGTTTATCTCACTTGGACCGAGTCCTCACGAGGTGTAGAGAGGTGAATCTGGTACTCTTTTGGGAGAAGAGTCACTTTATGGTGACGGAGGGTATCGTGTTGGGGCATGTCATCTCCAAAAGGGGAATGGAGGTTGACCCTGCCAAGGTGGAGGTGATCAAGAAACTCGATCCACCTACCAACATGAAGTCAGCGCGGTCATTCATGGGGCATATTGGATTTTTAGGAGATTTATTCATGATTTTTCAAAGATCGCCCGCCCACTGACTGAGCTCTTAGGGAAAGACACATAGTTCATTGTAGATCTCAGGTGTCTGGAGTCCTTTGAGCTCTTGAAGAGGAAGATTTGTGCCTCTCCTATCCTACAAGCTCTTGACTGGTCTCTCCCCTTTGAGATCATGACTGACGCTTCAGATTTCGCTATAGGAGCTGTGTTAGGACAACGGCGAGAGGGAATCCCATTTGCGATCCACTACGCGAGCAAAGTATTAGATCCTACACAGAAGAATTATACAGTGACTGAAAAGGAAATGCTCGCGGTAGTATGGGCCCTCGAGAATTTCAGATTATATATTTTGGGCTCTAAGGTGACAATTTACACTGATCATACAGCCATTCGATACTTAATGGAAAAGAAGGACGTGAAGGCACGTCTTCTTAGGTGGATTTTACTCCTCCAGGAATTTGATTTGAAGATTAAAGATAAACCTGGAGTGAAGAATGTTGTGGCTGATCACGTTTCTCGGATTGAACTTAAGGATTCTCCTGATCATGAGCGGATTAGAGAGACCTTCCCAGACGAGTCAATTTGTGTTATTGACTCACTCCCGTGGTATGCCAACGTGGTGAACTATCTTGTCTCCAAGCAAGTTCCCCATGGTTGGACTAGGAGAAGCATTGACCGACTCAAGTTGGATTCGAGTAGATACCACTGGGACGATTCTTTCCTTTTCTTTGAAGGACCGGATTGTGTTTGGAGAAGGTGTATTCCTCAGGAGGAGCACCAGAGTGTCCTCACATATTGTCATTCACTCGAGGCTGGAGGACACCATTCGGGAAAGAGAACCGCTCACAAATTACTTCAATGTGGATTGTATTGGCCGACCTTGTTTAGAGATGCTATCAATTTTGTTCGGTCATGCCCGATCTGTCAAAGTATGGGAGGGACAGTTGGATAGAGAGATGAGACGCCCATGCAACCGACGATTATTTGTGATGTTTTTGATGCATGGGGTATAGATTTTATGGGTCCCTTTCCCAACAGCCAAGGACATGAGTACATATTGTTGGCGGTTGATTATCTATCTAGGTGGGTGGAGGCTATCCCAACCCGAACTGCAGACAGCAAAACTTTATGTAAGTTTGTGAGAGACCATATTATTGCTAGGTTCGGGGTGCCAAAGTTTTGATATCTGATGGGGGTAGCCACTTCGTGAACCGAGATATGAGATCTTTAGCTAAGGACTATGGATTTGAGCATAGAGTTACTAGTCCTTACCACCCACAGTCCAACGGCATGGCAGAGGTTTCGAACAGAGAGGTGAAGAGTATTTTGGAGAAGTTGGTTCGTCCCGATAGGAAGAACTGGTCCCATCTCTTGGACCAAGTTCTATGGGCCTATAGGACATCCTACAAGACACCATTGGATACTTCACCATTTATAATGATCTATGGCAAGCCATGCCATTTGCCCACAGAGCTGATTCACAAATCCGAATGGGCAATTAAGCAGATTAATTGGAGTTGTTACCTAGGGAAACTTTGTAGAGACTTAAACTTGAACGAGCTCGTGAAAATCTGAAATAGGGCATATGACAACAGTTTGATTTATAAGGACAAAGTAAAGAGATGGCATGATCATCACATTAGGTGCAAAGACTTTGTCCTTGGACAAAAGGCATGGTTGTTCAATGCCAGGTTGAAGATGTTCCATGGGAAGCTCAAATCTAAATGGATGGGTCCCTTTGTTGCTAAGAAAGTGCATGAGAATGGATGTGTAGAGATAGCTGATCTCACAGATGGTGCACAATCTCATGTGGTGAATGGACAACTGTTAAAATATTTTGTAGATTCTAAAGAGCAATTGGTCCAAGTCGAGGTCATCAACTTCACGCAGAGTGAGCACATAGCAGATACATCGTATTCTTCATGAAGATGCAGCATCAAGATTCAATCTTGTACATTCTCTCTTCTTTGTATATTCTCCTGATCACATCGGTTCTCACACTTACTTATGTCCTATACTTAGGCTAACTAGAGCCTAAGTATAGGGGGAACCGATGCCCGCCATGTATATATACTCATCCATTTCTCCTTTTGACCTCGTCCGCCCCATTTTTGTTCTTCTTCTACTCTTAGGCTGACCATGACCTAAGTATAGGGGTGTGGATCGACTTCTATACTTTTTATTATTTTAACCATCCTACGCTTAGCACGAGCTATGCCTTTTTCTTGCTTCTTGTGCTCTGAGGATATAGCACATGCTAAGTATAGGGGGCGTGTATATATTACATATATACTTTACCCATAGCTTGTACTTTTGCGCATTTTTGTATATATTATACAATAATTATGGGGTGGGTAAAATTGAAAAAAAACTTTCTTTAAAAAAACACTTATTTGCTTTAAAAAAACTCTTTTCTTTCTTTGTTATTAAAAATATGTGTTTTTCAAAAAAACCAAACATCTTTCTTTCTTCCTTTCCTTTTCACAAAAAATCAAACAAACAAAAACAACAACAAAACAAAAAAAAACAAATAAATAAAATCACAAAAAAACTAACTAATAGGTTGGTTTGATCCCTGACACTTACACTTTCACACAAGACTAGTGATCATCAAGAACTCTTGGTTTAAGAGGTCTTGAGATTTTGAGTTAACCAGCCTTAGTCATTAGGGTCCTTGACTTAATTATTCACATTTCCCTAGTTTGAAAGATTTGTGTGCTATATTGTATACTTAGTCTCTACCTTAAGAATATGATCAGCACCTTACATACACGACTGCAGTTATGATGAGATGAGTTGAAATTTCACTTGAGGAACTGGGACGAGGGATTTGAGTTTGGACATGATTTGATGATACTCGAGGATGGGATAAAATCGATGAAGGCTTCATGAAACCTGAGTGTCAGCACCATTAGCCAGTATGAGAACTTGGTTCTTGTACTCTCTCTTGATATTTACCTATGTGCTAGGGTGTGATATAAAATAAAAAAATGGTTATCAGTGTGCGCCAACTCCTGGTAAAAGCAGCGGAGCTAGTCAAAATACTACAAAGCAATGAAATGTCAAAGAAAAGCTCTCATTCCACAAAGTCAAATATCAAAGAGCTTCCACTAAAGGCGAGCACTCCCAACCATTTCAAAGTGTCCACTTGGACCACCGCTATTAGGATCAGGAGTAGGGCTTGCACCAAAAAAGGGCTCTGCATCGTAAATGCTACAAGTCTGGGTGTAGAGGGTACGATAGGTACTCAAAAAAGGCACACCCCGGTGTACTCCCAGGAAAACAAGTGCAGACGGCTCCAACTTCTCCTGACGGACGCACTGATCAACACCAAAAAAATACATTGAGTAATAAGGCACTAGAGAGAATCCTTGTTCCAAAGAGAGAGAGAAGAAATGACACAATCATATGACCTCCATCAACTGGCCTTCCATCTACACTTTTAAGTCTGATAACTAAAGAGATGGTCGATTGGATGCAAGAAATGATTTATTCCCTAGTGTTGAGGATTGGGTTCTTAGGAGAGTCTTTTGGACTGGAACCTTGGGTGACGTTGTGACTCTACTCTTGTAACTGCAATCCACACTTAAGTCATATCTCTACTATATATGTATACAAAGAGAGTGATGATTAGGGAAATTGGATACCTTTTGACTAGAGCTGGGTTCAGCTTAGAATTTTAGGATCTCTAAAACCGAGAGTTCTTGAACAGATCAAGTCGTGTATTCACATGCACAGTCAGAGGTTATTCCAACTCATTAATTCTTTATTTGCTCGAGGACTAGCAAAGTTTAAGTATAGGGGGTGATGAATCCGCGATTCATCATCTCAATATTTTGATCTTAGCAAAATCTCCGAGTAAAACCCAAATAAATGCATATAAAATCAATAAATTAACAAAACGACTCTTGTAAATAAAACACACTAATTATTGTATATTAGATTGTACAAAATAAATTAACAATAAAAAGCCGCAAAATTAAAGGAGTTTTTCACATGTAAATAGCCCAAAAAACTTCATGTATTTTTAATAGTTTTATTTCAACTCCTTTTGGGCTAATTCTTTTTCTAACTTATTTATAAAAATGTATATAAAAATATAAAAATACAAAAAAATTTCACCTCAAATAAATGCTCCTAGACTCCAAAGAGAAAAAGCCGTAAAGTCCAACTTCCAGGCCAAATTCCCGCTCCGTGTGAACTCCAAACTCACCAAACTCACTTTTAAAGTTCAAGTTAGAAAACTATCTATTAAAGGAAGTGGGTTCATTAAAATCGGAGCTCATTTGCAAAAGTTGGGTTTTGGGACCAAAATGTACATTGTATATTTTGTATATATTCATTTTTTCCTCATTTTTTATTTTATCTTTCTCAATTAGTAAAATCCAAAAAATCATTGTTGTGTTATATTTTAATTATATTATTTTATAGTATTTTTTTGTTGTAAATATCTCTTATTAAAAAGACAAAAATATAAATTAGAAAAGTAAACAAAAAAATTATACATGGTGTTTTGTCTTCTTTTGTAAATTCTCCACTATTTCTCTTCTCTTTTTTATTTTATTGTATTTAAAGTAGCATACTTTATTTATTTATTTATTATTTAATTTCCATTCTTATAATAACCACCAATTCAAATATATTATTCCACCATTTTTTCCAACTTCCCATTCAACTCCATTAATAATACAACCTCCCATTCAACTCCACCACCTTAATAACTTCTTATTCTTTCCTCTTTATATACATCTTATTCTCCTCATTTTTACCTTTGATCCATCTTTATGTGAGGAGAGCCTAGTTCCTTGAGTTGAATCGGTGACAGCGACGCAACCGCGGTCGAGCGACGACGACCCTCTATCCGGTGAGATCCGTTGGCTTTTTGGCCAACATCGCAGCCGCACCCGCACGCTTCTCGAGCTCATCACTTGCCGACGATTCGAGCGAAGACCGTGCTCTTGTGAGCACATCATAGGCGACCGTCTCCATCATAGGTAATTTTATTTTCATCTTGTTGTCATTATTTTTATCTTTGCAATTTTTTATTCCATCACATTACCATCCATATACCCACATTTGTTCCACATCATCTTCGTCATCATCACATCATCTTTTCCCCCACATCATTTGTTGTATTACTGTTTAAGAAAACTAAAAAAATTAAAAAAAATTAAAATCTAAAAAATTTTAGAACAGAAAAAAAATCAAAAAAATAAAAAAAATAACAGTGGGGTGGAGCAGCTCCAGCGTCGCTACCCCCCATCCCTTCTCCGCCACCGCCGCCGGGACCCGCCACCGGCCTCCGCCCCAGCCAGCCGCGGCCCCCTCGCGCCGCGCCACAGCGGCCGTTCTCAGCCGCGCCGAGCTCCTTCAGCTCCAGCCGCCATCACCGCCCGCGCACGGTGCCCCCCTTCCTCCGCCCCAGCGGCTGAAGCCGCCGCCTCTGCGTCTCCGCCACCCACCATCCTTCCAGCCGGCCGCCCGCTCGTCGTCTCCCCCCCAACCATACGTGTGCGCCTCTCCCAGCGGCACCACCCTGCGCCGCCCCGACGTCCGTGGTGGGTTCACCACCTTCGTGCCCTTCCTGGGGAAGAAGAAGGTCCACCCTTTTTTCTATTATTTTATGTAAAAAGTGCATTTTTTATATATAATTTCTGCAATTGCATAATAGTACATGTACATAACTTGCATTGTAATTTTATTTTCAGAATTGCATAGACAATCATGTATTCATGTTTTAATTTGGACATCTTTATAACATCCTTTTATCTAATAAAAAATAGCATTGTGTTGAACAACTAGTTCTCTACCTCGTGGATTTTTATTTATATTTTTATGGTCTTTGGGTAATTAAGTAAATTTGTTTAACTGAAATTCTGCATATTTTACTCATTTCGTGCGCTTAAATTAATATCTGACACATAGTTGCTCTAAAAATTCCACAAAAATTAGACATGATGCCTTGATAATTGATTGAATTACTATCCAAATTTCATCTAAAATAGAATTGTCTTGTGCCTGGAATAAATCATAGAGTGATTTTCGTATTTGATTTTTAACTAAATCCGCTTACATCCTTTTTGCAAAATTTCAAGTCTCCTAAATTCTATATGAAAATATCTATTTCAGATAATTCACACTCTGGATGACTTGATAACATGGATATATTAGGAATTAATTAGTCATTGTCACTCTATTTTCACTAAAAATCTATAAAAAATTCATATTTTCTCAAAAAATTCCAAAAAAATTACTGTAACTTCCTTGCATCATGTTTGTATTTCATTAAAGTTTTCATGATTTTTATTTACTGTTTGTGTGAAAAATTACAAAAACACCCATAAAAAGTGTGCATTTTTAATTGTTGCATTTTAAACCCATAAAATTCCAAAAAAATAGTGTTTTGCATCATAACTGGATTAGGAGTCTAGAAAAACAATATAATTTGGCTAAATTGAACTGATTTAACATTAAAATTATTTTGGCCTTGTTGTGTGTCTTCTTAGTGTCTTAATTCAACTGCATTTGCATTTGCATTTGTTTTTGCATTAAAATAATATAAAAAATTACGCATCGAAAATCTAGTTCTTAATTTTTGGATTAATCCCAAAGTTGTTTCTTTGCCTCCCTGTGTTCGACCCCGGACTTGCCCAGGATATAAATTAAGCCGAGACACTCTTCACGGAGATCTTCTATCGGTTCTGATTGAATCGCTAAGTACACGTTCTACAACGTGCTCGAATTAAACAATGTACTCAGCGACTCGTCAGCTACTGATGCTATTCTTTTCTTAGCTGAGAGCATCTTTTCCGCTGATCTATGATGTATTTTTGTTGTGCTCGGATGTCCATCTCGGGTGTTGCTCTACGATGTTTGATCTTGATCTTGTAAAGCTTGCTTCTTTGATGTTTGTTAAATTGAAAACAAAAGTGATGTTCGTTTTTTATTTTGATGATGTTATTCTTTCATCTGAGAGCCAGTCCCCGCTGATCGGTGATGCATTTTTTGTTGGGCGTGGATGTCCATCTTGGGTGTTGCTCTATGATGCCATAGCTTGATCTGAGAGATGCAATGCTGCATTCCTGCTTCGATATGTGTATCATTGGAAACACCCCCTTAGATCTCCCTTGAAGGGAAGATTTCTAATGTACTCTTTGTTGGGTATTCATTTTGGTTTTCCTTTACGATTGGGGAGGCCATTTAAATGGTACAATTTACACATTATGCTCTCACACCCACCTCATTTGATTGCCCCTGTCTCGAGATGGACTGGAAACCTGTATTATCTCTCATTTGCTGGAGTATCTTCTCGAGATGCAACTGTTAGTATAGTTGTGAGGAAAAACTAATTTGTGGCTCATTTGATTCATTAATTTTGGACCCTTTACCAACTCATTTAGTTACTGGTTCATGAAAGGATCAATTACCTGGAGTACTTTGGGATGGTAAGCTGTTGCCTCCTTATTGGAATGCGCCTAAGCCTTGTGAATCCCAACCATACAGGATGGCCATGGACGGTGCAAGCTCATCGGGGGTGCACATTGGGGACGACGAGTCCCCTGTCCAGTGAGTGAAATGGACACCCGCGATGGACGAGTCTCTTCTTTAGATGTTCAAGCACTATTTTGACATGGGGGACTGGGTTGGAGGCTCATTCACACTGTCATCCTAGCATAGCATCATTGCACACTTCAACTTGCAGACTGAGAAGAACTGGGACAAAGCGAAGCTCAACAATCGATGGAAGACAATAGAGAAGGACTACACGATGTTCGTATACCTGTTGACGAAGAGCGATTGGGGGTGGGACCCAGTCTCTTGTACAATAGTCGCTCGTGATAAGGAGGCATGTCTTACGGTATGTAAGTACGTTCGACCGCAACATAGATTCCTATATCATTTTATAGAATTTCATCATGTATTGTTGCCTTCAGATTGACAAGGCCTACAAGCCCTATCAAAGGTAGTCCTTCCCCACAACAACTTGGTGGATGCAATGGCAGGAGACTACACAACAAAGGGTGCATTTGCCTTCTCTTCCCAGACTGCACCACTGAGTTCGTTTGTAGCCTTTTTTGTGGGGGAATACTAGGACACAACAATCTTTCGAGGATGAGCTAGAATGGGAAATTGATGCGCCCCATCTACTTGAAACATGGGGGCCAACTATGCAACCCCCTACGAGGAGATGACACAGGGATTCAGGGGTACATACCTCAGGTACGAAGCATTCTTGAAGTGATGGTACCCCCTAGCTTCACAAGTTGTAGCTGAGGATTTCGTTCATCTAACGGCACAAATGTTGGAGCTGCAAAGGGAGCAGATCCAAGTGTGGACCTCAAGGATCCCCATTAGGAGGTGGAGGAGATTCTTGATGAGTTGGAGTCGTTGTTTCTGGGCCTACTGCCAGAGGCACAAATCCGGATCACAAACAAGCTCCGTGACCCGTATGAACGGATAATATTCAACCGCGCCGATTTGGTGCTTGCTAAGATAGCTGCATGGGTAAGCATTCAACTCAACAAGGGTTAAAGAAAGAATTACCATTGTTAGGCCAATTTGATTTTCCTTTTATGATTGGAGAGGCCATTTAAGTGGTATAATTTACACATTATGCTCTCACACCCACCTCATTTGATTGCCCATGCCTCGAGATGGACTGGAAACCTATATTATCTCTCATTTGCTGCAGTATCTTCTCGAGATGCAGTTATTAGTGTAGTTGTGAGGAAAAAGTAATTTACGGCTCATTTGATTAATTAATTTTAAACCTTTACCAACACTTTTAGTTTCTAGTTCATGGAAGGATCATTGACCTGGAGTGCTTTGGGATGGTAAGCTGCTGCCTCCTTATTGGAATGCACCTAAGCTTTGTTAATCCCAACCATACAGGATGGCCACGGACAGTGCAAGCTCGTTGGGGGTACACATTGGGGACGACGAGTCCCTTGTCTAGTGAGTGAAATGGACACCCGCGATGGATGAGTGTCTTCTTTAGATGTTCAAGCACCATTTTTACAATGGGCAATGGGTTGGAGGCTCGTTCACACCGTCATCCTAGCATAGCATCATTGCACACTTCAACATGCAGACTGAGAAGAACTGGACAAAGTGAAGCTCAACAATTGATGGAAGACAATAGAGAAGGACTACACGATGTTCGTATACCTGTAACAAAGAGCGGTTGGGGGTGGGACCCAGTCTCTTGTACAGTAGTCACACCTGATGAGGAGGCCTGTCTTACGGTATGTAAGTACGTTAGATCGCAACATAGATTCATATATCATTTTATAGCATTTCATCATGTATTGTTGCCTTCAAATCGACAAGGCCTACAAGCCCTATCGAAGGAAGTCGTTCCCCCACTACAACTTGGTGGATGCAATGGCAGGAGACTACACAACAAATGGTGCATTCGCCTTCTCTTCCTAGGCTGCACCACCAGGTTCATTTGTAGCATTTTTTGTGGGGAATACTGGGACAGAATAGTCTTTTGAGGATGAGCTAGAATGGGAAATTGATGCGCCCGATCTAGTTGAAAAATGAGGGCCAACTACGCAACCCCCCTAGAAGGGAGATTGCGCTATTACAACAAAATTGACTTAAGTCAATGAATAATTTGAATACTTATTGCCATATCTTTTGATATTAAAGATATAACAACGAACATTATGTGCTGCCAAATTATATGTTATTTTTGTAATTAGTAACGGATGTCATATTCTTTAGTAAAGACTCATAAAATGACGATTTTTTCTATTGACTTATTTGTTAGATTTTTTACTATTTCCTAGTAAATTTAATGAGAATTAAAATAAGAGTCAATGAATAAGCATTATTATATGCCAACTACGCAACCCCCTAGAAAGGGAGGAGACGTGGTGCCCAAGGGAGCGGGTCCCGTCACCGACGAGGTGGTGGCGACACGGCAGTTATTGGGCGAACGGTCGGTCGTTGGAGCGGTTGACGATGAAAGACGAGGAGAGGGAGAGGACGACGGTGCGCAGGTGGAAGAAGGTCAGGGAAGAGGAAGGGAAAGGGGAAAGGTAGAGAGAGAAATAAAAAATAAAATTAAATAAAATAATTAGATTAATTTATGAATTAAGTAGATAGTTAACTCTGCAATTAACTAAATAATTAGTAAATAAATAAAAATTTTTATTTAATTTATTATAATAATAAAATATAAATAAAGTATGAAACTAATATAAATAAAATAATATAAATTAAAGTACATTGTACAATATATACCAATATGGTCCCAAAATCTAAATTTTGCATATTAATACCGATTTTAGTGAAATCATTGTTATTTAGTAAATAATTAAATAAAACGAACTTTAAAAGTGACTATTCTTAATTCGAAGTCAATATGATCGAGTTATGAGGTTCGGAAAATTTGCGTCACGGCATCGTGGCTTCGGGATTTATTGCCATTTTAACTTAATTTATATTTTATAATTTTTCTATTTATTTTTAGAAACACTTTGGAAAAGAAATTAAGTTAAAAGGAGTTACAGATAATTAATTAGAAAATCGGGAAGTTATATACATATTGTACATATAGACAATGAGACCCAAATACCAAAACTCACCCATTTTATTCCAATATTTTTTGATATTTTTAATAAATATTATTAAGTATAAAAACAAAGTTTAAAAGTGAGTTTGGTCAATTTGGAGTTTTCTATAAATAGTTATGAACCTTGGAAGTCTGCTTTTACGGCTTTTTAGGTTCAATTTAATAATTTTTTATATTGAATAATTTTTCTAATATTTTTAGAAATTAATTTATATTTTTGTGATCAACTTCTGTAGAGAAAGTAATCTGGTTTGAGATTTTCTTGGTGATAAATAAAATAGGTGATATATTTATAAGATAAAAAATATGCAGATATATTTTTTATCTAAGTTTTCTGATATTTGTATACATTATGATCCTTATCTACCCCTACTTGTTTGTTTTTCTGACCAAGTCAATATTGACCCGATCTCGGGGTTAGGATCAGTCTGTATATTTTATATACATCCTTCTTTTTCCTTTTATTTTTCATTTGTTTCTTTATTATTTTATTTTAGATAAAATAAGTGTTAAATATATAATATTAATAATTATGGTTCAAATGTCAATGTGGAAATTGGTGAGTATTTACATGTATTTTACCAAGGATTTTAGCCAAAATGAAATAATAAAGGCGATGAGTCACATATTCATCAATGTACAATCACAGACACTCATTGCTTCGGTCACACGTCGAATGTACATTCAGAATAATGAAAGCTCGCTTTAAGATAATCAATGAGTGATCGTTCAACAACTTTGAGAAGCAGGTAATGATAGTTATTGCATGTTGCATCATCAAAAACTTCATCCATGATGTCCAGGGAAAGGATCAAATATCCAGTGCATTTACCAACGACACAGCACAGGGTCGGGTCACTGCAGAGCCAATGACTAATGACGAGCACTTCGACAACAACTCCACGGGGGGCGATGTTAGGGTCTCGGAGGAAGACATCCGAGCCAGTGAGGTGTTGCTGACAGTTTGGTGATGAATCTGTGATTCATCACCTTTTTTCTTTCATTTTGGCTAAAATCCATGGTAAAATACATGTAAATAATCACTAATTCCAACTAATTATCATTCTAACCACAATTGCTAATATTATATAGTTAACAATTTTATATCCAAAATAAAAGAATAAAGAGAAAAAGAAAAATAGAAGAAAAAAAGGTTGTAGATATAAATATATACAGATTGATCCTAACCCCGAGACTAGGTCAATATTGACCTGGTCGACAAAATAAATAAATAGGGGCAGATAAGGATCCTAACCCATAAAAATATCAAAAAAATCAAGATAACAAATATAATTTACCCAATTTTCACAATGTAAATATTTCACCTATTTTATTCATCACTTATATCATCTCAAACTAACACACTTTTTGATAAAAGTTATTTAAAAAAATTATATTATTTTATGAAAATCTCAGAAAAATAATCCGAGGTTGATAACTATTTATAGAAAACTCCAAACTTATCAAGCTCATTTTTAAAATTCATTCTATACTTAGTACTGTTTATTAAAAATATCAAAAAAATTTGAATAAAACTAGTGAGTTTTGGCGTTTGGGCCTCGTTGTATATATGTACTATATATAAAAACATCTCGGATTTTTAATTAATTAACTATAAATCCAATTAACTTAATTTTTTTCTAAATATATTCTAAAAATGTATATAAAATAAAAAAAATATAATTTAAGTCAAAATGCCAATAAACCCGAAGCCTAGAAGCCGCTACCTAAATATTCTAGATCTCATAACTCGGTCGTAGAAACTCCGAATTGGACAAACTCAGTTTTAAAATTCATCTTATTTAATTATCTACAAAATGACACTGATTTCGCTAAAATCGAAGTTAATATGAAAAATGCGGTTTTCGAGATCATATAGTATCTTGTACAATGTACCATAATATATTATTATTTAATATATATTATTTATTATATTTATATGCTTTATTTGTATTTAATTCTTAAATTAAAATAAAATAGAAATTTATTTATTTATTTCATTTATTTTTTACTTTATTAATTTAGTAATTTTTAATAATTAATTAATTACCTAATTATATACTTAATTATATAATAAATTATTTATTTAAATAATTACCTATTTAATTACTTAATTATTATTTGATTATATTTTAAAACTATTTAATTATTAATCAAACTAATTACTAATTATTAATTTACTTTTATTAATTAATTTTATTAATATGTTTATTCTCCTCTCATTTTCTCTCTCTCCCTTTTCTTCTCTCTCCTACTTTCCCAATTCTTCTCCCACGTTCACATTCTTCCTCCCGATTCCTTCCTCCAACGTCATCATCTTCCCTTCTCGCCGCTAACTTCTCGCATCGTTCGCCCAACCGCCCAACGACCGGTCGTTACCCAACTTCCCCGCGGTGCGGCCACCACCGACGATGACCGAATCCTTCCAAATACTATATATATATATAGGAGTGTTCCTATGAGAGCAAAAAATTGTGAGAGCATGAGAGGGATGATTCTGGACCACATGATTCTGTTTTCTCTCTCATGGTCTTCTCTCTCCTGGGTGAATCATGTGGTCCAGAATCATCCCTCTCATGCTCTCACAATTTTTTGCTCTCATAGGATCACTCCTCTCTCTCTCTCTATATATATATAGGGAAATTATCCAATGAGCCCTGTGCCCATTTGAGATGAGATGAGCCCACTCATTTTTTACCATTATTTCCTATCTTTTTGAGCTTAATAGGTATTTGTTTACAAGTGTTATATCATATTCTTACTACTAGTAACTATTTTTAGGAAGAAAAACCCTTAAATTCATACAAAATGATTGTATTATTATTTGTATTACTAGTCTCATTTTTATTCTTACTAATGACCATTTCTTGTGAATCTAAGATTTTCTTTATATAAAATTAGTTACTAATAGTAAGAATATGATATAACGACTGTAAATAAATAAGCGTTGAACTCAAGATGATGGAAAATATTGGTAAAATATGAGTGGGCTCATCTCATCTCAAATGGGCACATGGCTCATTGGATAAGCCCCTATATATATATATATATATATATATATATATATATATATATATATATATATATATATATATATATATATATATAGGGGGGGGACCTTTCAAATGAGGTGGGGGATTTTCTGAAATTGTAAAAGCCACTGCGAATTTAGTAAAAACTCTGTAACAGTTTTGTAAAATATAAACTGCACATTGTAAAAAAATGAGTTTTGTAAAATATAGCATCTAAATTCAAATCAATATTTCCATCCATTATAATAATATTTTCATAATTTTATTTCACTATACATGTTATGTTAATATTTATTATTATATGTATGAAACAGGAAATTGTAAAATATATTAGGAAGATGCTTAAATTGAGGGTGGCTCACCATATATATGGTGATACCCCGCCTATATATATATATATATATATATATATATATATATATATATATATATATATATATATATATAGGGAAAAGGGAGTATGCTCCCTGGTTGTAGCCAACTTACATGCTCCCACCCCTTTTTCCCTGTATTTTTTTTATTTTTCTGAAATGAAACCTATGGGAATTTAGATCACAATATGTCACCATGGTGTCATATAAAATTCAACTTAATTTGAGACTTCTATCCCCTCCATCAAGACTGTCAAATTTTAACGGTCTCAGAATTGCTGAAATTGACCCCCTTCAGATGGAGGGCATATGAGTCTCTGTTTCTGACCAAATTGGAATGACATGTTAAGGCGATATAGTGATGAATATACATTTTTTTTATTTTCAAAATAAAATAAAAAACTTAGGAAAAATAGGGGTGGGAGTAGCCTCCTTTTACCCATATATATATATATATATATATATATGGGGTAAAATGGGGCTGCCCCCAGGGAGTAGCCAACTTGGCTACTCCCACCCCTATTTTTCTCTCATTTTTTTATTTTTTTGGAAAATAAAAATTTGTATATTCATCATTATATCCCTCTCACATTCTATTAAAATTTTGTCAGAAACAAAGACTCCTAAGCCCTCTATCCAGACATCATTTTTTTAACGGTCGCAGGATTTTTTAAAACGACCATGTTTGGATGGAGGCCGTAGGAGTCTCTCTTTCTTACGAAATTTTAATAGAATGTGAGAGGGATATAATGATGAATATACAAATTTTTATTTTCCAAAAAAATTAAAAAATGAGGGAAAAATAGACGTGGGAGTAGCCAAGTTGGCTACTCCCTCGGGGCAGCCCCATTTACCTCACATATATATATATATATATATATATATATATATATATATAGAGAGGGCTTATCCAGAGAGCACTGTGCCGATTTGAGAATTTTTAGGCACGCGTAATCATCCGTGTGATGATGATCCTGTGGTTCTACGTAAAATTGATTAGTTTCTAAATTTAGCGCTAAAAATGAATTACCATAACCACCCACCGCATATAACTCGCAATTTAATTCCCTTTTTTTGAGTTATAATTGAGTACTCATTAATTGCCGCATTGTTTTTTCTAAAAATAACCATGAGAATCTCCTCCTTCCTCCGATGACAATCAAAATACGACTCACGTTGAGTTGCTGAAATAAATACAAAGTTATTTTTCGTAATACAAAGTTACTGATGCCATTGCAAACATTACTGAAATAAATACAATGTTACTTTTTATGTTGTTTTTTATTCTTAAAAAATTACTGTTACGTTTGTATAAGTTACTTGCTACTCGTAGTAACTATTGTCCATACAATAATTACTAAATAGATAAATTACTAATGTCCATACAACAATTAGTAATTACAAATGTTGATATTACTGAACTCATTCTGATTCTTACTGATGATATAGTTACTTGGTACAATGTTACTTATCATGTATGTTTTTTGTTCGTAAAAAATTACTGATAATGTTTGTATAAGTTACTTGCTATTTGTTGGGTGTTACTTGCCTTTCATTCATTCTTACTAATAACACTTGTACAAAGTTACTAATGTCAATACATCAATTACTGATTACAATTGTCCATATTACTGAACTCAACGAAATTATTACTGAAGTGTATTAACTATTTTGTATACAATAATTACTGAATAGATAAATTACTAATGTCCATACAACAATTACTAATTACAAATGTTCATATTACAGAACTCATTCTGATTGTTACTGATGATATAGTTACTTAGTACAATGCCACTTTTCATGTATGTTTTTTATTCGTAAAAAATTACTGATAACTTGTGTATAAGTTACTTGCTATTTGTTGGGTGTTACTTGTCTTTCAATCATTCTTACTAATAACACTTGTACAAAGTTACTAATGTCAATACATCAATTACTGATTACAATTGACCATATTACTGAACGCAATGAAATTATAACTGAAGTTGTAGTAACTATTATCCATACAATAATTAATGAATAGATAAATTACTAATGTCTATACAACAATTACTAATTACAAATGTTCATATTACTGAACTCGTTCTGATTGTTACCGAAGAAATAGTTACTTAGTACTTCTGAATAATTGTTAGATAATTGAGTTGTAATATTACTGAAGCTATACGCACAATTACTGAAGATTCATGTCCATGTTACTTACTCATTGTTATTAGTTACTGAAATTATAGTTACACATCAATTATGTACTCAGTAAATGTATTTGTTAATGACCTCTTTTATTAGTTACAGAATGATTTGTTCTTAATATTATTGTCAAATATGTTCTTCTCGCTTCTTTAGTCAATAAGTATGCAACGATCATCAACACTTCTTGTTTTTTTCTTCCACGAAACATAAGTGTCCAGACATCTGGCAAACCTGAAATAATAAATTGTCAGTAGCATTTGTAAGATGAATCAATAACTATGTAAGAGAAATATATACACATGAATTTTAAGAATTACATCAGTAACATATTATGTTGGAAGACGATACATTTATTTAAGTAATATCTTTATCTATTTCAGTAAGAATAAATTCATACACAAGTAACATCTAATGAATTGTCAGTAATATCCCTAATATGAACCATTAATCATGAAAGATAAAATTATGTCCATGAAAAGTAAGAATTATATTTATAAAAGTAACTCGGTGCAAAGCATAAGTAATTTGATGAGTTACTCCAGTAACTTTTGATACAATATCAGTATCCTTATGATTTTTTTAAATGTTTTCAAATTAAAACTCAATATCCAAACACAAATAATTGATTATCATTCCTTCTGAGATTTCATGATACAAACCCAATCGCAAGTCAATATCATTTGAAATTGAAATCGAAAGAGAAATCATACATCGCAATTCATCTTTGCAAATCCCACTTTCTCATGATCCAGAAACATAACAAAAAATCAAAATCTGGTCTATAAACAGTCAGATTCAAATCAAAATGTCCAAAAAAATTAATTCTTTCTACATACTATCAGATTCAAATCAAAATACGAAAATAAAAATCTACTCGAAATATAATACCTTGCAATAGATAAAAATGTTCGCCTCTGTTTCCACGATTGATCGCCTCACTTTGCAAAACGCTAGATCCAAAAATGCCAGATCAATCTCCTCTCGTTGAACTCTCAATACACGTTTCCATAAACGTATACTAATTATAGAATTGCTTAATATTTCCAATTAGAGGAAATTCCATTTTGGTTACGGTTCCTATTTTTTAGGGATTGAGAGATACAAATCTTACGGCTGGAATTAGAGGCCCATTTTATCTCAAATGGGCACAGTGCCCTCTGGATAAAAATCCTATATATATATATATATATATATATATATATATATATATATATGAGAAACTTCAAATGAGGCGGGGTCTCACCATATATATGGTGAGCCACCCTCAATTTAGGCATCTTTCTAATATATTTTAAAATTTCTTGTTTCATATATATAATAATAAATATTAACACAACATGTATAGTGAAATAAAATTATGAAAATATTATTATAATGGATGGAAATATTGATTTGAATTTAGATGCTATATTTTACAAAATTCATTTTTTTACAATGTGCAGTTTATATTTTACAAAACTGTTACAGAGTTTTTACTAAATTTGCAGTGGCTTTTAAAATTTCAGAAAAGCCCCCACCTCATTTGAAAGGTCCCCTATATATATATAGGGATTGGGGGAGCCTACACCCATGTGTAGGTAACTTACCTACACCCACCTCTTGTTTCTTAATTTTTTTGATTTTTTTTGAAATGGATCTTTAGGGGATTTACTTAGAATATTAAATGGAATATGTGTTTCAAATTTCATGTAAAACAGACATTCCTAACAGCTCCGTCGGAAGGAGCCGATTTCAGCAAATCTCAGACCGTTAAAATTTGACTGTCATGATGGATAAGTTAGAAGTCTCAAAATAAGTTGAAATTTGATTGACGATATGGTGATATATTGTGATCTAAATTCCCCAAGGAATTAATTCAAAAAAATAAAAAAAATTGATGGAAAAAGAGTTGGGTGTAGGTAAGTTACCTACACATGGGTGTAGGCTCCCTTTTCCCATATATATATATATATATATATATATATATATATATATATATATATATATATATATATATATATATATAGGGTCATATGTGGCTGCCCCCTAGGGGCAGCCAACATGGCTGCCCCCGCCTTATTTGGGCAAAATTTTTTTTTTTTTTGAAAAATAACACCATTTACATTCATCCCTATATCCCTCCTATATACCATTCGAATTTCGTCAGAAACAGAGACTCCTACGGCCTCCATCCGGACAGTAATTTTTTAACGGTAACAGGATTTTTTTAAATCGATACCATCGAGATGGAGGCCGTAGGAGTCTCTGTTTCTGACGAAATTCGAATGACATGTAGGACGAATATATGGATGAATATACATGGTTTTATTTTTCAAAAAAAAATAAAAAAACGCCGAAAAATGGGGCGGGGGCAGCCATGTTGGCTGCCCCTAGGGGGCAGCCCCATTTTTTCCATATATATATAGAGAAAAGGGAGTATGCTCCCTAGTTGTAGCCAACTTAGCTACTCCCACAACTATTTTTTCCTCATTTTTAAATTTCTTTGGAAAATAAAATTTTGTAAATTCATCATTATATCCCTTTCACATTCTATTAAAATTTCATCAGAAACAGAGACTCCTGCGGCCTCCATCCAAACAGGGTCAATTTAAAAAATCCTACGACCGTTAAAAAAATGACGTATGGATGGAGGGCTTAGGAGTCTCTGTTTCTGACGAAATTTTAATAGAATGTTAGAGGGATATAATGATGAATATACCAATTTTTATTTTCCAAAGAAATAAAAAAATGAGGGAAAAATATGAGTGGGAGTAGCCATTTGGCTACAACCTGGGTGTAGCCTCATTTAACCCATATATATATATATATATATATATATATATATATATATATATATATATATATATATATATCCGGACCCCTTTACCTTGTCGTATCTGTAATTTTTCTCCCAGTTCCACCTCCGAGTTCTGAGAGAGGGAGAGATGAGTGACAGAAGCTTCTTCCCTACTCGTCGAGCCGCCGTGAGGGAGAGCGAGGATTGTGTGCGATCATCTGTTCCGTCGTGATCCGGCGAGAGCCCAGTCTCCGCGTCCCGTCGATTGTCGTGTCACAGGCCATTACCTGTGGACCACCGACGAGTTCCAAGCGACTACCTTCCGTCGTCGATCATTATTCCGCTCCTTCACCCTTTCCCGGTTAGCCTCCTTCTCTGCTTATCTTCCTTCTCCTGTCTCTGATTCTCTTCATCATCTGCCATTATTATCCTTCATATTCCTCAGCTTTCTCTCCTATTTGATTCCAAATCACCTCCGATCCATTCCCAATTCCTCATTAATAATCCCAAGTCGAATTTAGTTCACTTTATATTTTATTCCATTTGATTTTCGGATCTACAACACATCATCCATTTCCATTTCTGATCGAATAGATCGGAGATCCTTATCATCTGAATTTGAATCTAAAATAATAAGCCACTTCATCTTTTAGAGATCGAAAGCCGCACAAAAAATCGTTTGAGACAATATGATAACTACAGTGAATCATTGCTAACATTAGTGAAAAGAAAAAATCCAACAGGATAGGTCCGCCACCTAAACTTGAATCCTCATCTGGAGAGAATCCATATGCCGCTGGAAATTTGGACATCAAATCCACATCGAGGTTTTCTCAATCGAACTTTTAACCGAATTGCTATCGACATGTGAGGAAATCAAAGAAGAATATTTTCAATCTCCTTGAGATCTGTTTCCATTGTGAACAACCTCAGATATCTATGAGCATCTGCAGACGATGGAGCATATCTGTTCGACCAGCAGTTGAACACCTGCAGCCTTCGATCAAACGATACCGAGATCACCTATAGTCGAGCATTGCAGTCTGTCGCATCTGATCGAAGACGATCATCACAGCTCGAGAATCAGCATCCGCGATTGATCGTACTTGCATATTCAGATTTGGGCTTTTTCACTGTGGTCACCCGATCCTTGCTCAATCAAACGGTCGTGAACGCACCAAGTGTCGACGCTAGATCGCGTTCACCGACCCCACCGCTTGAACCCCTTGGCAGCGCACGTGTTCCGCGTATGCGCAACCAGATTTTTCTGGATAAATTGCAGGGACGGCTACGACCTTCTGTGAATTATAATCAATTGCAAGTCTGGATTGAGCACGTGTAGGGAGATATTCTAGGACAATTTGCGAAAAAGCACTCCAAGCTTTAATAAATTCCATCCACATCCTTGCAGCAGGAGACAGCTTGTGATTGAGGCACGTGATTGGAATATGTTTCTTGGAATAGTTGCGCAGAAACACCTCGACTCGCTAACCTTTCCACGCATACTCTATAATTTCCAAACTCTTACATTTATACCCCCAAGATCCTACATATTACATGTGCTCAAGAAATATTGAGAAATTACACAAACTACCGCCTACTTTCCATTAATTACACAAATACCCTAAACTGGATATAATCCCTATACCAATAAACCAAATTAAAATATAACAATATAATAAAAATACCATATACTATACTATATACAGTATTAAATAAATTTTGAAAAATAAAAAAATATTTTCTATTATTAAATAAATCATTAAAACACTAAAAAATATATAAAAACTTTTTAAAAAATATAAAAATATCAAAAAACTTTAAAAAATCTAAAAAATATTACCTACAATGTACTTTACTGTATTTTACAGATTAACCAAAAACAAAATAAAAATCAAATAGTAAAATCAATAAAAAATACAAAAGTCATTAAAACTTGAAAAAAATCATAACTAAATAAATAAAAACCACCAAAAATCATAAAATATATCATATTAATGATAATTTCGCATACTTTCCAATAAAAATAAAATAAAAATATTTTCATGATTATTATTTTAAAAATAAAAAATACTCTACAGTTTTCCATAAAAAAATAAGTTTTCAATATTAAAAATAAAACAAAGTCCTTAAAAATTATAAATACCTTTTAAAAATCTATAAAAAAATAGTAAAACAAATTAAAACATAAAAATAATAAAAAAACCAAAATAATTACAAATAATTTTATAAAATAATAAAATTACAAAATTCCTAAAATTTAAAAAATGTAAAATTCATTAAAAATCAAATGAAAATCCAGAAAAATCCTTAAGAATAAATAAAAAAATTAAGAATCCCTATTAAATCTTAACCTCTTTAGTTTTCCCCTAGTTTTCTAACAGTTTGTCTCCCTGAGTTCGACACTCCCGTGCTTAACCGTAATACACTAAGTTTAGGAGTATAAATAAAAAATAAAAAAAACAAAAAATTAATCTTTTCTAGTAAAACTCACCTGGTCGATACAACGATCGTGAACTCTTATCTTTCTCTTTTGCAGGAATCTGAAGAAGAAATTAGACCAGTGATTTACGAGTTTTTCATTTGGCAACAGTTATGTGGGAGAGCGCTTAACTTTCTTGTTGTTTCCATTTCGTCTCTCTGTCTTTTCTTATTAATGTTTTGTGTCCCACTGCCTAGGACAATACATCAATAATATATACATAGATTATTGAGAAAAACTTTATGTCCAATGATGTCAATGGATTACAATCATTATTTGTTGCTAATTTTCTCGTGATAATGATTTCATATACCGATGATGATTACACATTTTTCAAAGAACCATTTCGTGATGCGGTGCCGATCATTGCTGAGCAGTCACGGCAGTGGTGCGGCTTAACCGACGGAACCGTCAATGCTGGCATGAATGCAGGAGATGCGATCTGAGAGAAAACTTTTCAGATAATTACTTGTCCTTTTTTAAAAACTATACAATGCATAATTCTTTCATGGCTCTTTTCCTTATTTACTGGTGTTCGAATTTTCTTGGGAACCCTCCATAGTTATGGTCTTACTTTGTTTTGATCAACCTAAGATTCATGGATGTAGATGCATCTACCTGGACGATGCAGACCTGCTCTTCGAGAGTTTGCACATACACGAGGACGTCGAGGATTGTTTGTGGTATAGGTGCCCGAAAGGGGTAAATTCTTCCCATTATTTTTATTTAAATTATATTCATCCATCCCAATAAGGATGGCTATCAAATCACATAATTCCGTGCAGATATCTTGTGGATACAAGGTCAAGGCATCGACGTTGACCCCGACAGACGAGTCCATACGGGCTGAGAGGAATTTCTCAGCAGATTTAATAAATGTGCTTGAATTTACAGAATAATTCTTCATAGAGAAGCTGGATGAAACCCAACTTCAGCTATAGGAGAAGCAAAGAGAGATCGCCCGGATGACGACCGGATCAACTTCCACGCATGAGATTACAGACAAACCATTGTATGATAAGCATGTCATAATGTAATAAATAATGCAAAATGAACTTTGGTTTACTGGATTTTGGATATTTTATTTCTTATTTCTGATTGTATCCATTTGTTGTTGACAATTATATGTCACCAATTTGGTGAATATATTTCATTTCACCAATTAAATCAAATAACAATCAACAACTTTAATTAACTTTTAGCCAGTCGAACAGATAATAGACCTTATTCCATCTTATTCTCCTTATTCCTATACTCCAGCCGAATGAAGAATAATCCCTTATTCACCTTATTCTCATTTCTTATTCTTGCTTATTCTCGAACCGAACGCCCCCTTTAGGAACTGAAATTTTTGCATACACTAATACTCAAGTATATGCACCACAAGAATATGAATAATATCAATCCCAAAAGAAACACTTATGGGATTATATTATGATAGGAATAGATTCCCCATTTAGATCAAATTGTAGACAAACATAACGTTGATAAGTATATCGTGCATGCATGGTATGTCACATCCAAGATAATTATAAGCACAAATAAAATGGTTCAACCATACCTAAACAGAAGAATTTCAACATGAAACAATCCTCAATATTTGCATGAAAATCACATGATTGATTGCTGATGAATGCGAAATCTACCTCTTTAATAATCGGTAATTGAAGTATAGGAGGCAGAAATCGGTCGATCAAAATACCACAAACTTTGAATGTTGTGGAATAATTTTTACTTGGCAAGTCTACCAAGGTCGAACATAGGGAACATCGATTCTTAATTGCACGGTTTTAAATTAAATTAAATAATTAATTAACATTGGGTTAATTTCTGTGTTGAGAAAATGTACAATACAATGAGATGCAAATGTGATGCAAGGAAAATTAACAGAGGAGATTATGCCCAGGATCTGTGATTTGAAACGTGTTAAATCCTTCAATAATATGATCAATAAGTCATCAAAATGACATCACAGATCGAAAGAAATTATGTCCAGAAATATTTATCAAAATAACTCCAGAAGCAGGCAGAAGGAAAATAGTTCTGAGAGACAATCCTGCAAATTACTAGGATAAGACAAATGATACTATTGATAAATCATTAATTTCTGATCGAAGCCTCAATAAAATTGATCCTGTAAAAGAATGAGAGATCAATATCTATCCTTCATAAGAGCACCCCTGTAAGAATTGATTCATCAATTTATCCATGAAAATGCAATACAAATATGTCAAATTTTAGCCTGCAAGAGTCAATCAAGATCCTCAAATAATAATTATCAATAAACAACCTCAGATCTGTTCACAAGCTATGCTAATCGGTAGAGCATAAAAATAGCTTCAAAATGACATATTATATGCTCAAAACGGAGTTCGTATGAAAAAGATATTGACATGAAATTTCAGGGACTAAATTGTAATTAAAATAACGTTTTTGCTTCAAATAGGTCCCTGGAGGGGCTTATCTGCAATTTATAAAAGTCGGAGGGGCTTATCTGTAATTTATAAAAGTCGGAGGGGCCTTTCTATAGTTTACCCCTAGCGGGGATTTATTTGCAAACTCTGAAAATACTAGGGGCCTTGATGCAATTTTTACAAAGCGCACGTGCGTCGCACATGTGCCAGAGGCTCGGAGGCCATCGCTGAGGCTCGGGGGTCCCGAAGCTAAGGCTCGGGCGCCGAGGCAGAGGTTCGGCGGCGAGGAGGAGGATTGGGCGCCGAGGCGGAGGTTCGGGCGGCGGGGCTCACGCTCGGATGCCCAAGCCTACGTGGCGTCGACTGGAGGCTCAGGGGTCCCGAGCCTCGAGGTTTGGAGGTTGGCTCCGAGATGACACGTGGCGGCTTGAGGACCGTCGGATCAAGGGTTAGCCCTTTATCCAACGGTACCTATAGGTTGGCGGAGGCGCTGCGCGGGCGGAGGCGAGGCGATGGGCGCGGGCGGCCTAAGCTGGAGCCCGGGCCAGGCGAGGCGGGGCGGAGCATGGTGGTTGGAGGGAGAGGCGGTGGGCGCAGGCGGCCTACGGTGGGTGAAGGGGCGGCGAGGCGCGGAAGCCTTGGCGGCGACAAGGTGGAAGGCGCGGTGGAGGGGCTGACGGAGCTGGTGAGGCGCGAGACGGTGGAGCTACACTCCTACGGAGGAGGAAGAGCGGGGCGGTCGTGGCAGAGGCAACGAGCGGTCGTTTCCTGAAGGGGGTTAGCATAGAATAGAAAAGGGGGAGCGGGTCTTCGTTCGGAGATGCGATTGTGGAGAGAGCCGGGCTACGGCCTGTGCAAGGCCGGAGACGAGTGTTCTGGGGAGGAAACTGTGCTTGACGATCGCTAGACCTGAGCTGAAGCGTACCTCGATGGGGAATGTTGCGACAAGGCTGCAAGGCCTCGGATCTCGCCGCAGGAGGGTTCGACTAACTTTGACGCTATCAATGTCGAGGAAGTGGTCGTACAATCCTTTCTGCTTGTAATGGTGGATGATATGCGAGGCCGGAAGGAGTGGGCTTTATAGGAGGATGGCGGTGCGTGTAACGGGCGAGGAGGGAAGGCGATCGTAACGGCCGGTGAGCGGCGCGACCGTTGTGCGAGAGGGAGGTGGGTGGTACGGCGGTTTCAGAAGAAGAAGGGGTGGTTTGGAAACGGCTGCAGGAAGAAGAGGGTCACGTGCGTAGCACGTGACCCGGGAGGTGCAGGGAGAGAGAAGTTGGGGGGGGGCACGTGGAACGCCTAGGGGCTACCACGTGGAGTCCCCAAAAAAATTTCAAATTTAAAGAGGAAAAAAATGAAAAAGAAATAAGAGGAGACCTCGGATCGAATAATTTCTTTCACGAAAGTTGTTCATCTCGACGAGATCTACAACTTTCTTGAAGGATCCGGGAGCAAAAGAGGTCATCTGGACGAAGTGGAATTTTAGGTGGTTTTCCATGTGTATAGAAAATCAGGATTTTGGGGTTTTGCAATTTTTTGGAGGTTTTAGAGAGGACAAAAATTCTATAAAAAAATATGATAAAATACAAGAAAAATATTTACACACTAATCTTATTTTTTTGGATTTTTAATAAATACGAAAATAGGAAAATAAAATAAAAGTAAGAAACGCACATTTTTTGCACAGACCGACAACAGACACTTAGACTCAGTCAGTTTCTTTAATTTCAGTTTTAATCTAGATTTGGATTCTTATGTCGCTTAATAAAACTTTCATCAAAGAATACAAATGAAAAAGAAATAAAGTTAAAAGGATTATTATGTACATAAAAACTAAGGTCAAAAATAGCAAAAAGTCAAAATGCGCAAAAGAGGCCCAAAACCCAACTTTCACAAATGAGCTCCGAATTTTACGAAATTGGTTTTGTTTTGAAGGTATTTGAAAATGGAGTACTTTAAAAGTGAGTAGACCAAAATCGGACACTGTTGTGGGAGATATGCTCGTTTTAGTCTGTCAGATGTGAAATCGGAATTTGGGATTATTTGACATTTATTTGAGTTAGTAATTTTTTTTGTATTTTTATTAAGGTTAGTAATATCTACACAATGGAGGTGGTTTGGGGTCAATTGAGTTAGGATGAATTAACTAAAAATAAGAGAAGTTAGCGGCTTTTTGGGCTAATTTACACTTGGGATTTTTAATGCAATTATGCATGATGAAATGCAAATATTATTTACACATGTATGAATGCTAATGATGCTTTATTAATGATTAAATGCATGTGAATGTTGGGGAACAAAGCCTAAATGACCAATTTTAGCATGATGAATACGAGATTCATCATACCCCTATACTTAGACCATGCTCGTCCCCGAGCATGAAAGAATGAATGACTTAGTTGAATGCATGTGCATGTGAATTTTCAAGGCTCAATTCATAGAAAACCTTTAATTTGAGTGATCCTAAGATTCTGAGCTCAGCCAAGCTTTAATCAAAAGGAATCCAACTCATCTAATTTTCAGATTCTCTGTTTGTACATAAAATATAAGGATATGATTTTTAGTGTATTGCATTCATGAGAGTCAAGTCTAGACATCACCCAAAGTTCTAATCCAAGAGACTCTCCTCTAGACCTAATCCTCAACACTAGGGAATAAGTCTATTCTTGCTTCAGTCAACCGTCTCATTAGTTTGTCAGACTTGAAAGTGTAGATGGACAGCCAGATAAAATGGAGGGCACAGGATTATGTCTGATGTTCTCTCCCTTTCATTGGAACAAGGTTCCTCTCGAGTGCCTTATTACTCAACACAAGTATATTTTTATTTTGTTGATCAATGTGTTCGTCAAGAGAATTTGGAGTCGTCTGCACTTGTTTTTCTGGGAGTACACTGGGGTGTGTCTCTTTTGAGTATCTAAGATACCTTCGACACCCAGACTTGTATCGCTTACGATGCAGAGCCCTTTTTATGGTGTCAGCCCGACTCCTTGGTCCTAATTAGTGCTTGGTCCAAGTGGACACTTTGAAAATGTTTGGGAGCGCTCGCCATAGGTGGAAGCTCGTTTGGAATTTGACTTTGGATGATAGAGCTTTTCTTTGACATTTCTTTTTCTTTTCTTTTGTTGGCTAGCTCTACTGCTTTTACCAGAAGTTAGCGCACACTGATCAATAATTTTTACTAAGTTTCAACACACCCTGGCACTTAGGTCAATATCAAAAAGATAGCATATGAACTTGTTTATATACTGGCTAGGATTTTGCTGACACTCAGGTTTTCTGAGCCTTCATTAACTTTATCCCATCCTCGAATATCATTAAATCGGGTCTAAACTCAAATATCTAGTCCAAGTTCCTCAAGTGATAACTCAACTCGTCTCATCAATTATGTAGTTTGTGAAAGTGATTGTGCTGATCATATTCTTTTTGAAGGTAGAGATGAAGAGTGCAATATAGAGCTCAAATCTTTCAAACTAGGGAAGTGTGGATAATTAAGTTCAAAACCCTAATGACTAAGACTGGCTAACTCAGAATCTCAAGATCTCAGAAATCAATTGTCCTAAAAAATCCTCAAGCCTTGAGTGATAGTGAATGTGTCAGGGATATATCAACCAAGGAATGCATGAAATGCTTGATGAAATGCAAGACCATGAGTGTTTTTTTTTCAAAAAGTTTTTTTTTGTTTTTTTTGTTTTTTTGTTTTTTTTGTTTTTTTTGAAAAAACAGGTACTATAAACACTACTTGTACCCATCCCCGATGTTAGATGAAGACAATTAAAGTACGAGTTATGGATAAAGTAGATAGAGTATATACAACACACACACATACCCCTATACTTAGCTTGTGCTATGTCTCCATGGCACAAAGTGAAATGTAGACATAGCTCATACTAGGTATGGATGGATCAAAAATAGAAAGAGAATAAGTGAAGTATACGCAATGAAATCGGTCCCCTTAAACTAAGTATCGGGGGACCGAGAGCGGGTAGATTGATATACATAAGAGTATTGGATCCAGAGAGGTGGTTTATCTGGGCAGATCAAATCTTTCGTCAAAAGCTATGCCCTGAGTGAAGGAGATCTGTTCAACTTGTACTAATTGATCGTTGGATTTGACAAAATATTTAAGTAGCTGACCGTTGACTATAGGTGTTTGCGTGATATCTGCGGTCTCAGAGATCTCAACACTACCATTATTGTGTACCTCTCTTACAATGAAGGGTCCCGTCCATTTTGATTTCAATTTACCTTGGAAAATTTTCAATTTTGCATTAAATAACCAGACTTTCTGCCCTGGGATAAAGATCATTGTTCGAACGCTCTTTTCATGCCATCTCTTTACTTGATCTTTGTAAATGGTGTTGTTTTCATAAGCCTGATTTTGGATTTCGGATAGTTCATTCAAATCCATCTCTCGGTTCTTCTTTCCTTGGCGATAGTTCCAATTAATCTTTTTGATTGCCCATTTTGATTTATGCACGAGTTCTGCGGGCAAATGGCATGGCTTTCCATATACCATTCGAAACGAGGAGGTACCCAATGGGGTCTTATAAGCCGTCCGGTAAGCCCATAGAACTTGGTCCAGTAGTTGGGACCAGTTCTTCTTGTTAGGGCGGACGAGCTTCTGTAAAATTCCTTTAACCTCCCTGTTTGACACCTCGACCATGCCATTGGATTGTAGATGGTAAGGAGTAGCTACACGGTGCTCGATGTCATATTCCTTAGTCAACTTCTTCACCTCCCTGTTAACAAAGGGGCTTCCCCCATCATATATTAAAATTTTTGGAATTCCAAACCTCGAAATAATATTATCTTTTAAAAACTTGCAAATAGTTTTGCTATCTGCTGCTCGAGTCGAGATAGCCTCCACCTACCGAGGTAAATAATCTACCGCGAGAAGAATATATTCAAATCCCTGACTATTAGGGAATGAGCCCATAAAGTCAATGCCTCATGCATCGAAAACATCACATATGATCACTGGTTGCATAGGCATGGCATCTTTGGAACCAATGGTCCCTCCCATTCTCTAACAGACAGGGCACGACCTGACAAAATTGTAAGCATCTTTAAACAAGGTCGGCCAGTAAAACCCACATTGCAGTATCTTCTCAGCGGTCTTTTTCCCAGCACGATGTCCTCCCGCCTCCAAGGTGTGGCATAGATTGAGGATACTTTGGTATTACTCTTGAGGAATACATCTTCTCCATATGCAATCCGGTCCTTCTAAGAAAAGGAACGGATCCTCCCAATGGTAGTGTCTCACTTCAGATATGAGTCGATCGATTTTATTCTTGGGCCAACATTGAGGAACGTTCTTGGTCACAAGATAATTTACCGTGTCGGTATACCATGGGAGTGAGTCAGTAGCATAAATTGAATCATCTGGGAAGGTTTCACAGATGGATTCATATTCCGGTATTCTGTTATGTTCGATCCGTGATAAATGATCAATCATGACATTCTTAACGCGGATGAATCCATGATTCATTAACTTTTCTGTTGCATTTTGTCTTAAAACCCTTAAAAAATACAAGTAAATCATTAATTCCCATCTTTTAAAAAATCCCCATTCATGAATAAGTAATCACTTTTAAGCATAAAAATCATGTAAATAAATAAAGAACAAAGAAAAAGAAAAGAAGACAGATTGGATATATGTATATATGTACAATATGAATTATAAATACAAATATAACTGCAAGGTATATTTATAGCCTAACCCCCACGACCAAGTCAGCATGGATTGGTCGACAAATCAAAAAGTAGGGGGAGATAAGGAAAGAAAACCCTAAAAATAAATTAAGACATACCTCATATACCTCTCACTATTTATCAAATAAATACAAAACTTCAATAAATTTTATTTAATTCATATGTAAATATTTTTCACCAAACTCTATTCTTAATTATTTCTAAAAATGTATGAAAAAATATAAAAATAAGTTAAAAATATTACCCTGTAAATATGCCAAGAAATCCAGCCTTTAATTTGTCAAAATCTCAACTTCCGAACATCATAACTTCTTCATACGAACTCCAATTTCACTCTACTCACCTTTAAAAATCATAAAATAATATTATTTAATTAATAAAGATGGTTTCACTGAATTCAAAGTCCGTTTGCAAAAAAGTCGGTTTTGGGACCAAATGACAACATGGTTTCTGGGTTATTTATTTTATGTAGAATACATTATTTATATTTTTATTAATTTTATAATGTCTAATTATTTTCATGATCTTGTAATTTAACCCTAATTTATTTCAGAATTTTTGAATCTTGTTTATTATTTTAATAAAATCAAAAACCCTAAATTATAGGTAAAAATGAACTGGCTAGATAATACCTGTATTTATTAATATATGTAAGTTAATTTATTAAAATCCATAAAAATTCACACAACTCTTACTTATTGTTCTAATAATTAAGAAAATATAAAATTAATTTTAAATATTTATTTATTAAAGTAAAAATTCAAACCTATTTATCTATACATATTTATTAATATAATATTTATATTTCGAATAATATTTATTATTTATAAAACGTAATTTTTCCATAATTAAGATTATTTAATTATTTACATTTCTTGTATTTATACCAATTTAAAATAACCTTATTTAGTATTTATTATTGAATTTTCATGCATTTTAAACCATTTGGCCAACCAGGTGCTGACACGTGTCAGCACCTGGTTCATCTTCCTCAAGAAGGATGTTAGCCTTTCTGTTCTGGCCAGCCAACTTCACCAAATTTCCAAGCGCACATTTTAACCCTTTCAGGCAACCTAAGCCCTTGGATCAATTCCCTAACAACCTTCTACCTCGCCAACCATTGGATCTGTCTTGGGGATCACGAAATCGGTCTATAAAACCTTCAAAGTTCGCCATTTGTAATTAACTCATCCACAACCAACTTCAGTCCAGAAACCAATGGCCGACTCCCATTCTTCCTAGCCTCGCTCCACCTGATTTGGAGGTGACAGCTCCAATCAAGCAAGCCCGCGTGGAAGAGGGATTATCGGGGAGGAGTTCCAAGGTGCTCGCCATCCCTTGCATCGCCGCCGCGTGCACGTTCAGCTCCGGTGAAGGTCAACCGTCGAGAAGTCTTAGAGGTAAATACACCTCTTCTTCACAGACCTCTGTCTCCAACTTTACCACATTTTATCTCGAGTTTTGTGCCACGATTAGCGTGGCTAATCCCGTGATTAGTTGGTTTAATCATTCCTTTTAGACGCAAATCAAATCGCAACTCCATTTCATTTCAAAATCGAAGCAGATCTTATTCTCAATTCATTGATATCATTCATGTGTTTTTCTTATAAGTCTGGAGCACCATCTTTGAACTTGCAAAACCATAAACATTCGGCCGATTCATTGTGAATCGAGCACACAAAATTGTAACTTGCAGGTTCTTCTTTCATTTGGAGCAAATTCAAGACATCTGGAGCCATTCTTCTTCACGAAATCACGATTCAAAGAAGCCGCGACAACCTCTCATCAGCTCCATCTCAACGGGACTGCCACTTTCATCGAGCTGTAGCCGTCGATCGGAGTCATCTTCACCTGACTTCCACCGCGGGCGAGCTCGAGGGTTCGAGGAGCTAACCATCTAGCCCCACTGGAGATCCAAAGTCACCGCCAGTTGCTCGCGAAAATTCGGAGAAGGAGAGCCCATCAGCAGCATGTATAACAACTTCAAGAATCGCAAGAACACGCCACGCTACAGGCTTGCGACACGTGGCGCGCGTGGGGGCGTCAGATCAGCGCCGAATCAGCTAATCTTCGCCGTTAATCTAAAGCGTTAGAAAAATTGCATAAAGAGCCCAGAAGAGTTACTGACTTTCAGCTCCCCTCCAAAAAGTTCCAGATATTACATTTAAGTCCCTCCGCAGGGACTTGAATGTAAACATTTCTATTTTCTTTACATTTCAGTCCCTGTTAAGGACCTTATTGTAGAACTTTTTTAGACTTTTTCATGCGCTTATATCCCTGGGATGTAGGGGATATTTGGACCTAGTTTTGACCTAAATTTTCGTAGATTTTCTTGGGGTAGTTACACAACTACCTCCGCGATTTTTTCATTAATTTTTCGTGTATTTTTCTCGTGTTTTTATCGTGTTTTAATTCATCGCAAATCGACTCCGTTTTGTTTTGTTTTTGAGTGCTTGTTCGAGCCCGTTGCTCGTCCCGTTCACCTACTATATAGTATCATCTATTTTCACCTATATTCCACCTATTATATAATAAATAAATTGTGTGAAAAATACCCCTTTGAAAAATAAATAAAAATTGGAAAGATTAAAATCAAATAAAAAATAAAAAATCAAAATTCAATAAAAGTTGTAGTTTTTTTCGTTGATCGCTTTAAGAAGAGATAAAATAAATCACGAAAATATTTTCTCTTAAAAAATCAGAGTACCCTATTCTGCCTCCTTGTGTTCGACCCAGGCACACTTCCCTGGTTAAATAATTAGTGTAGGTTTTTTTCATAAAATCGAATTTGTTTGATCGACTGGGATCTTTTTGCGGCTTTTCTACAACCAACAACTTTTTCTTCTAAAAAGCCGTAAACCGAATTTATCAGCATCAAAATGGCGCGTTGCCGGGGAGGCATTAGAGTATTTTGATTTTTTACATACTTTTGTGATTTTATTTTCTCTCTTCTTTTTGTTTTATTTTTCGTAGTTTTTCTTCGGTTTTTCGTACGATTTTTTTCTCGACTCGTCTTTCGATTATCTTTAGCCGCTAATCAAGTTTTTTAGGGCATGCAGGATCAGCCGGTTTCTTAGGAAGCCAAGACAGTTGAAAGAGCAGAGGCTGACTCCTTCTTTACAAGTCGGCTGCAGAGGGCAGAAATTGATTAATGTAATTTTGTAAAAGAGAGAGAAGAGAGAGAGAAACTGTATTGAACTATAGTAGAAGGGGTCCACTAAGGGCATCCCGACGTGTAATTCCACCCCCCCCCCCATTTTTTTCGGGATCTGATTCGTCGGATACCGTATATTCGAGGATCAGGGCACCCACCACTGTTTTCTCTCCTTATCAGTTTTCCCGCAGTTTTTTTTCTGATAGATGCTTGCTTAGTTTTTTTATTCGATCTGATTGTACCTATGCAGTTAGTCTTAAGACTCGCAACCTAGGTGCATGATTTTAGGATTTATATAAAAAGAAAAAAAATCGGTAGATGTTGGTTTGAAAAAATCCAAAAAAACTACAAAACCACAAAATAAAATCGGGACTGCTAAAGATATCTGACCTAAAAACCATAACGATTCATCTGATTTGGGAGAGTAATCCCCGCACATCTTCTCAGAGTGCGCAAGCGAGAGACGACCCATAAGGTTAGAGCCAAAACCCTGTATTTCCCGCGAAATACTACTTAGTCTATACACCTGATCACTGTTCCTCAGTGGGTACGCTCGGGTAGCCGGAAAAGGTCCGGGTTTACTTAGAAGAGTGGGAGGTTTAGAGGACACTGCGCAAGGCTCCGTCTTCAAGTAACACGGGTAGCCATAAACGGTCCGTACTTACTCCCATACTGTCTAAGTGCGAGTGATTTTCTGTAAAGATTCGGGCCAGTGTTTTGGAGAAACTATCAGGCACCTATCAGCTCGCATCAGCTCGCGATAACCGATCGGACTTGTTTGCTCATTACAACCCTAAAACCGACAATATAAAAGACCGAACTCTTACGGTCTTCACCGGGTTGTGTTGGTGAAAGCGGGGTTTGCTTTGTGTTTGCTCGCGGGGCGTGAGTTACCGCAGCTGTACTCATTTTTCCCTCTCCTTTGAATCGAAAATCGTGCTCTCCCAATCTTTCTCTTGACATCGAAGATGACGTCTCGACAGCTTTTCTGCTCAAACTCCGTGAGCTTTTGACCGTCCACCGTCGTTCGTACATCTTCATAAGCTCAGGATGACCCTTTTCCCGAGTTGGTCCCATCTGATCTCGAGGAGAGTCAGACCCAGACTCCCTCGCCTCCTGTTGAGGTAGACCCTTGCCTCAATAAATCTAGATATCCAGCCGATTTTTTGTTGAGTTCTTACTAGAGTTTTTCTTTCACAGACGATTTGAATCAGATGGCTCGCGGTAAAGGACCAGCAGATGAGAGGCCACCAGCTGAGGAGCATCACGAAGGAAGACCAAATTCCACAGATATCACGACAGGGATTCTCGACACGCTCCAACAGATGAATATACAGACTTGAGAACAATTCAGAACTCAGAATGAGTTGCGGGCTGAAATAGCCACGCTGCGAGCAGGGGTCGGGAACCAGTTACCGCCTGCAGTGGTTCCCACTACTTTACGGGATGAGCATGACCCGGGCGCTAGAACGCTCCATCACTGGATTCGGCTACCGCCGAATCAAGGGCCATACGAGTTGAGACCGTCCTTCATATCACTGCTTCCCAAGTTCTACGGGAATGCCGCAGAGGAGCCGTTTACCTTTTTACAACAATTCGAGATGATTTCTGGTACGGCTTGCTATCCAGGAGTTACACAGGAGGCTGTATGCCTCAAGGCCTTTCCCTTTGCCTTAGCCGATAAGGCACTTTACTGGCTGAGTCACCTGGGAAGGGAAATTTCTACATGGGAAGATCTGAAGTCCACATTCCTACATAAATATTTTCCTCTGGGGAGGACGAACATGATGAGGAGTCAGATCTCCAATTTCACACAGCTTCCACATGAATCCTTCCATGAGGCATGGGATAGATTCAAAGACCTTATGGAGAGATGCTCGCATCATGAGATACCAATGAAGGTGCTAGTACAAAATTATTTTGGAGGATTCCAGCCGGATATCCAGGGGCTCGTAAGTGCCGCATGTGGCAGCAGCTATTTGAACAAGGATGCCGAGTCAGTCTGTGCCATCTTCGAAGGGATGGCTGAGAACTCGAGAGTCGTTGACTCTACTCGGGCATTTCAGAAAGCCCCTTAGCCACCACATCACCGAGAGCATCAGAAGGTGGCTAACATCTCAGATTCCGAATCCAACACCAACATGGGATATATTAGCGAGAAGTTAATGTTGGTGGATGTGATTCAGAAACAAGTCCAGGACGTACAACCGTTGCGAGAGTTGGAGAAACTCTCATCTCTACCTCAGCAGCTGAGTGATCTTTCGAAGAAGGTTTCTGAGCTTCAGCTTCAGTACCAGCAGAGCCAATCTTCTTTGACCGCACAACCTGCACGGAGGACTTTACCCGCTCCACCCACCTTTTAGATTCACTACGTACAGAGCTAGCCAGAGACTTTGCAGATTGATTGGCATGAGGATCAGTCTCATGCCAATTCCTGCCAGATCACCAGTGCTGCAGAGATGGAGGTTGAGCCACAAGCCACTCTCGAGATTAACAGGATTTGGTATACTCCGATTTAGCAATCGAGTATACCGCATCATCAGCAGCAGTAGTACGGTCATCCGCAGCATGGACGTCCACATTTCCAACACCATCAGAATTTCATGCAACAACAGTCTCACCAGAATGTTTATCATCAGAGACCACAATCACACCAGTATCTTGCTCACTATTCACAGACTTATCCGTATTAGCAGCCGCAACAATCTTCCTCTACACCACAGAGATACTCTCAGCCTTCCACCTCTCAGCAATACACGCCAAGGCAGGAGAGAGGAGCAAGCCAGGGCCACCACACCGAACTAGAGATGTCTTCACAGGCCCATGCACTCAATCAGATCATGGATATGCTGAGTACGCTCCAGATTGCGCATAAAACCGAGATGGAGCAAGTTAACCATCGTCTGGACGAGTTAACCGCACCGAAGACCATTCTTCCAGCCCAGCCTCAGATGAACCCAAACAACAAGAGGAGGCATCCAGATCAGGTAGATATTACAGGTAAGATCTCGTTTCCTGAATTTTTATCTAACGTCATTCGTCTCAAGAGCGGTAGATCACCACAAGCACCTGCTAAAGTAGAGAAGAGGGCACTAGAGGAGCAGGAGCAAATCCATGAGCCGCAAGAATCTGACGCTGAGGAGGAGAACCAGCATGTTGATGAGGACCACTTTCCAGATCCGAGAGACAGGAGCGATGTCGATACAGTTGACATGGACACTGGTGAATCAGACGATGACATCACACCAGACCAAGCAGATACTCCCGAGAAAAACATTTCTTCCCATGTTTTAGAGAGTTTTGTACATAATTCTGAAACTCTCGATGTACAAGCTGATTCCAATATGAATAAAAGTCTGCTTTTCTAATTCCTGACATTGTTCCTTTTCCTGATGCTCTGTATGGAAAAGGAAAGAAAAATAACAAAAAGAATGATGTGACTCCAGAGACCGAGCATTTATTTAAAGATCACATCTTTTTGAAGATTCCACTTCACGATGCCTTGGATCATTTTCCTACACTCAAGAATCAGTTGAGGAACAAATGCACTACATGTAGGAAAAAGAGATCAAGAGTTGAGAAGCATATACTGACCAAGGCAACATCGTGTGCGATTCAGACCAAGGTACCTAAGAAGAAGAAAGATTCTGGAGCTCACTATGTCAATTGTCAGACTGAAGACACTACATTCTATCATACTCTCTTAGATAATGGTTCCTCGATAAATTTACTTCCATCCTCTTTGCTTGATAAGCTCAAGCTAGGTCCTCTCTACAAATCACGAGCGATACTTCAGTTTGCAGATCGATCTGTGAAGAGACCTAGAGGTGTGCTGAGGAACATTATCGTGACTGTTCAGGGCTTGCAGTTTCCAGTGGACTTTACCGTCCTAGACATGACGTGCCCTACACAGTTACACCTTGCTCCAATCATTCTCGGGAGGCCCTTTTTTCAGACAGCAAGAGCACTCTTTGATTATGATGCTGGGAGAGTATCATTCCGCACATACAATGGAGAGATACACATTGAGATGGAGAGAGGATGCAGCAGTCCCAAATCAGTATTGTCATTTATTTCAGAGGACACCATCCTTGCAGAAGATTGTCAGCACATAGATGAGACACAGTTTCCTGATCTTGAGAGCGTTTATTTTGATACCCACGATATCCTACACGAGGATAGGGTAGATCACTTAGTACCTAGTTCTTTAGATGATTGTTCACATGCAGAGACAGATTTCATATCAGATTCAGATGAGCAATCACTTGCAGTAGACATCTCAGTGCAGCAGATTGAGAGTACACATATTACAGCACGAGAGTCAATTGATTACATTTCACAGATTATACAGTCTATTCTGCGTAGAGAGTCGGATGGTGTGATGCTTACACATATAGACACCTTCTGTAGTCCGACTCCAGAGACACATATTACAGAAAAAAGAGCTATGCCATGTACAGAGTTCACTTATAGAGGAGGCTCTACTTTTTTAGCCAAGGATCAATACGCATATAAAAAGCAGAAGATTCAGTATGACCCTGGTTGAAGTGATCTATTTTGTACAAGATTCATGATCATCCTTTCACTTCATCTCATCTTGCACAAATTCTTTTGAGCCATTTGATTCTGGAGATCCGCAATACTTTTATATTCCTCGTAGACCGCAATCATCCCCATTTTTGCTCGTCTTCTATGCTTAGGATACCATATCCTAAGTATAGGGGGGACCGATTGTTCGCGGATTCACGTTTTATATTTTGTTCTGATTCTTTTGTATATCCTTTCTTTTTCACAAATCACTGGTCTCTGATTTTTGGCTACACTCTTTTCTATACTTAGGATGCCTTATCCTAAGTATAGGGGGGATCGAGTGATTTCGATGAGTTCATATTCTTTATTCCTTTTGATCTTTCGTTGTATATTCTTTTTACTCAGTCATCCCATTTTTGCTCTCCCGTTACACTTATGATGACCTGATCGTAAGTATAGGGGGGTTGACTAACTTGTTTTCGTATTCTTTTTCACCCACTTTTATATAGCACGAGTTATGTCCTCCTTTTTCTCTTTCGACGCTATGAGGACATAGCACAACTAAGTATAGGGGGGTGTGTATATATTGTATATATACTTTTATCCATAACTCATACTTTTATGTATTTTCTATAGCTATAAAATCCATACAAAGTGGGTAAGGGTTAATTTAAAATCCACTTATATATTTATTTATTACTTATAAAATCCTTGTAAATAAGTAAAATATGTTTAAAACTTGTATTTAAAATATGTAAATGAAATATGTATTTAAAATTTGTATTCAAAATTTGTATAATACTTATTTAAAATCCTATTTATTAAAACATGTGTAAAAATCATTTAATCCTTGTAAAATCCTTTATAGATAAAATCTGAAAATACATTATATTTAACCCAAATAAAATATATCTTATAAAACTCATGTAAAAATGTGTTTATAAAAATCATAAAATCCATAAAAAATACAAAGTCCTAAAAGTCATAAAAATTACAAAATCCTTAAAATCCATAAAAATGAGTAAAATTTCAGAAAATATATTTCACAAAAACATGGTTGCATTTGCATTCGCATTTTTCAGAATAAGTTTGATTTCTGGAACTAAGGATTGAGTCTAGCCTAAAGGATGGAGCTTGATTATGGCCTTTAACTTTCGTTGTAAGGAGCCTGGTTAGGATCTGGAATTTAGACTCTTCAGGTCTTTTGACTTAAAATCTTTGGGTTCCATAAGACCATATTCGGGAAATCAAGTCATATGTGCTTAAGTAGACCATTTGGTGTCATCCGTACAACTCTACACCAGTGAACCAATCTTGAACATATGCACTCTGCACTTAGCTCAACTCGCATGGAGTTACGAAAGGCAGTACATCTTGGTAGTGCTTTTCTATCCTTATCTTTGCGGCATTGACGTCTAAAGACGGGAGAGATTGGGGTTGTGATAACCGTCTAAGTGACTAAGGTAAAGGTACAGAAATGGTCGTTGTGACCTCAATCACTCAGATTAGGTATATCAAGAAAAATCGAACCACTAATAGAAATAAAATCAATCAAACACTCAAATAGCGGTCCAGCTATGAGATTAACCTGGTATAGCACCCAGGGTCGAACTCAAGGAGCACGGGTTGGCCAAAGGCCTACGAAGTAGTAAAATAAAAATAAAAGACAAGTATTTTTAGTGATTTTTATTTTTTTTTTTGGATTTTTAAATGTGAAGAAAATAAAAGAAACACAAAATCAATCACACTTTGGCTAATTATTTAATGTGTCAAAAACCAAGCAAAAATTCAAACAAAAATGTTTTTATGTTTTTTAGGTTTTTTAGTGTTTTTGGTTAATTTTTGATAATTTTCTGATGTATATTTTATTTTCTAAAAATCAAACAGTGATAGAAAAGCAAGGTACTGTCCAGCCAGGACCAAAATCCCTAAATAAAATATCTAAGGATCTCAAGAGGGCCTGGAGGTATTTTTCCTGTATACTAGACAAAACAAGGAAAATTTGAGTACCAAAATTATTGTTTTTGGGTTTTTAAATTATTTATTATAATTTTTATGAGGTTTTAGGTGTTTATGAATTTTAAGGGCTTTTACTTAGTGAAAAATAGCCAAAATTGGCTAGAAATTAAAAGAGCACAAAAGAAACAGTACCTAATTTTTATGGAATTTTTGAGGGGGTTTTTATATTTTTTTGGGATTTTTAAAACTAGACAGTGGCTGAAATAAAGGTTTTTGAATTTTTAAAAATAACAAATAAACTCAAAAATGTCCTCAAAAATTCTCAAAAATCCTACAACATGGCAGGAGCCATGTTTCAAATTTTCATCGAATTTGGAGGTGATTTGGTATTTTATTCAAAAATCAAAAAAGGGCACTGTCCACAGGGACTGAAGTGCAAATACCCGAAGTTCTGGGGGTCCAGGTGCAATTAACCCAGCAACGCACGCGCGCGGCGCGTGCCTGGGGCACTCAGGGACCTTTTGGTAAGAAAAACAAGTCCCGAGGACCTTTTGGTAACTCGTACCAAAAGTCCAGGGGTCTGTGTTGCAAATAACCCACTAAAAGACGCACATGTGCAATTAAAACACTCACAGGGGCGTATATGCAATTACTGAAAACATTTCATTCATTTACGAGCATCCAGAACTACAGGGCTAATGTTGCAAATACACCAAACATACACGTGACGAAGCACGTGGCTCACACAAACAGGGGCATAAGTGCAAATAACAAAAGTATGAGGTCCAATGTGCAAAATACCCTAAAACTAAACAACTGACGAAAGTAATTACAGGACTAAAACGAAATAAAAACAAGAGCTGGGCCTAAGGGTAATTTACCCTTTATTACGCGGGCCGTCGGATGCGCTCCACGTGGATGATCTGATGGGTACGCTGGTGGGCGCTCCAGATCTCCTCTCCAAGGATCGGACGGTGGCTGCTCCTCCTGGAATGGACGGACGAGATGGCAACTGGAGGTCGAGGCTGATCGGACGGCTGGCGAGGATCCTCGAAGAACAGGTGGCCGGCGAGTTTCGCCGGCCTCGTGCGAGTGCTGTGGTCCTCGTCTGCTGCTTCCGGAGATCGGAGAAGATGCGCGATGAAGCTCCGCAGCTGTTGGTGGTCTCCGATGGCCCAGCCGAGCCCTGGAGGGGCTCCGGCGAGGTCGGCGGAGGAGAGCTCCTGGCATGGATGTAGGGAAGCCTCAGATGGCCTCCTCTGGACCTGCAAAGTAGCTCAGAAGCTTCGCGGGTCGAGGGCAAAATGCCTCGACCCGGTTAGGCGGCGTGAAGGTGGTCTGTGCGTCGGAGCGGATGAATCCCGGCGAAGCGACGGCGATGGGATTCGAATCCCAGCTCTTGTGCGAGCTGGGTTGAACGGAGGGGCGGAGAAGGTGCGTGGAGGAAAGGCGGAGGTGATGACGGATTCCGATGATCGAAAGGATGCGCGAGATGGCCGGAATCGACGGAACACGGCGGTGGTACGATTTGGGGCAAACTAGAAATTAAGCTAAATAGAGAAGCTAAGGGGTTACCTGGGCGGATGGTGAGACTATGCTGGAGCTGAGGTAGCTCCTGGTCGTGGCCTCAAGGGGTGTCTCGGCCCGAGGCTCAAGCTCCTGCTCTGGGCGGAGCACGGCGGCGCTAAGTCGCCGGATCAGTGGAAACCAGCCCCTCTCCTCGCTGCGACACGGGCAACCGAGAGCTGTCACCTCAGGGGCTGCTGTGGAGGTCACGGGACAGAGAATGGGGAACCAAAGATAATCAAAGAATGCGGCGGAGCTGGGTATTTAAATGGCTGGGGGTCCGAAAAGAGGAGCTCGGGTAGGGTCATGGAGGCGTGCGGACCCCGAGGTAGATGCTCGACGAGGGTGTCGGATGTGGGAGGTGTCAAACGGAGCCGGGGTTAGGGTGTTAGGCAATCAGGTCGAGCGGGTATAAAATGGAGAAATCGGGTTGGCCGCTCGAACCCGTGGGAAGTGGTCCTGGGGGGGCCAGTTGACCGGGTGGTCAACATCCCCAGGACCCAATGAGGATGGGCCACGTGGCCGGATTTTGAAGCTCAAATTCAAGGTAGCTAGGGCCCGATTTTGTAAAAACCCAAAACATGAAATATTTTTATTTTATTTTTTTCTAATTTTTGGTGATTTTTAATTAATTTTTGGAAATAAAAATAAGGTGTTTACAATATATAGCTATACATAGGTATATATACAATATGTTGGTTTTTGATTTTTGATTTTTAATTATTATTTTTGTACAATTTTATTCCTATTTTATATTTTATTTATTTATAGAATAAAATGAGGAATAAAAGGGTATTTTTATTTTGTTTTTATTATTTATCTACATAGGTAAAATAAATAGATATATACATTTATATACATGGTATATATATACAAGGTATTTTTGTATTTTTAATTTTGTAATTTTTATTTGATTTTTGTTTTGATTCTTTTCATTTTATTTATTTACAATATGTAATATAGGATATTTACAAAAAGTTTAGAAAATAATTTTATTTATTTATAAGGTTAAATAAACAAGGAAGCAAGATCTATGTACATGGTGAAAGGATATTTTTGTTCTTTTTGATTTTCACATTTTTATTTTGTTTTTAATATTTTCTAAATATATACAAATATTATTAAGCATATTTTTGGGTGAGGAAAACATTTTTATTTTATTTACACCAATATTTACACATGAGCCCCTATCTCCCTCTACTTGGCTTTTATGCGGTCAGGCCCATGCTGAGCCCTCCCTTGGGTTAGGTTGCTCAATATTTATTCTAAATATTTCCCTCTTTTTCTTTTTGATCTTTATTCTTTTATTTTTGCACAAAAACATGCTAATTATAGGATTTTACACATTGCATGCTTTTGCTAATTATACCTATTTACAAATATCTACATGCATTTGCATAGGTTTTTGTAGCTAAAATATAAGAATAAAGAGTGATGAATGGGTATTCATCACCCCCCTATACTATACTTTGCTAGTCCCTTAGCAAACACTTATTGAAAAAGAAGTGAAAAAGAAAGAAAAAGAAAAAGAAAAAGAGGATGTACATGGATCAAGGTTGATTATTAAACTTGCCTTCATTAAATTGAGGTATGGAGCTCAATCAGATCTTTGGATTATTAATGTGTCGGAACCTTATTTAGACTTAAGCTTAAAACCTAACAGCCTCTAAGTTCCACCAATCTATAATCAAGACTCCTCAATGCTCCAGATCAGAACAAGTCATCAATCACAAACCCTGAAGACCATGAATCTTTTCTTGTCCTGTGAAAGTGAGGTCTAAGCTCTCCACCTCAGAAATGGCAACTTGACAACCCTCCCTAACAAGGTAACTCTATGACCTCAATCTGGCCACTCTTTCCTCGAGGAGCGGGGTATTCCCTTCTAAGTTCAAGTACAACCGGCTCAAGAAGAGGGGGAAGAAGAGAATGGGTCAAGGCCAGTGTAGCCAGGTACCCTTGGGAGCTTGACCAGTGTAGCCAAGTCTCCCTGCTGCAAGCTACAACAGGTGGATCATGAAACCAAGCTTTGCTTATTGCACTTATATACATACTCCGGTGGGATTATCATTTTCTCTCAGACCCACCACTTTTTTGGAGTTCTTTTCTTTTTGCACATTTTTTTTTCGAGTGCATCTATACAACATATACATGTGCAGCATATTCCTCTTGAGCCAGTAGACTATCCCTCTTTTGAAGCTTTATTGCAACCCACAACTCCCGTCGTTAGACCTCATGGCAACCAGACCAAGTTGAGACGCACTTCCTTCAATATAAGAAGAAGAGAGGTTCCGCCTAGAAGTACTACCCTCATATGCTACCCCAAGCCAAGGAAGACTGCCTCCTCACCACCTCATCCGTAGAGAGCTCGGTGCATAGTGCGGTTGTCCAAGTAAAGCCATAATCTATATGAGTCATGTGTTGTTGTTAAGTGCTCTATTTAGGCTCATTGAGATGACATGTGATCATAGCCTAGTGGACTCAAAGAATTAAGTCACCATGGACCTGAAAAGCCTTAAACCTAAGCCCTATAAGGTTCCTCTTAGAATTAGGTGGATTAAGATCTTAGTCAAGCTCCATTTCTCAATTTGATTCCAGGCTGGTTTAAATGTCAACTATCATAAAAAAAAACTATATACATATGTACAAACAGATGCTTATTTACACAATATTTTACAATCATGCAAAATTTTTGAAAAATGTTTTGAAATCATGAATGGATGATGCATGAAGTGCAAGTTTTGCAAAAAGGTATTTACACACATTTACACAAGATTTTTGCAAACTTTTTGATTTTCAAAACATTTTGGAAAAATTTTGTACTATATACATAATTTTGATACAAAAATATTTACACAAGCTTTACACAAAAGATTTTTGAAATCATTTTTACAAAAATAATTTATACACTAGCTATGTATGTGCAAATAAAAGAAGATTATGTACATGAAAATTTTTAATTTTTGTGGTTTTTAGCCATTTTTATTTATTAACACATTCACACAAAGTACGAGTTATGGCTAAAGTATATATGAAATATATACACCCCCCCTATACTTAGCTCGAACGATGTCCTCAGAGTCAAGAGCGATGAAGAAGACATAACTCGTGCTATGTATAGGGAAGTGAAAAGAAAGGCTACACAAAAGGGAAATGAAAAGTCTAGAGGGACTCAGGTCTCCCCCCTATACTTAGGATTAAGTAATCCTAAGTATAGTAGGCTGTACACGAAGGGAAAACCGAGTGCGGAATGTACAGGGTCTACCCCCCCTATACTTAGGGTAAGATATCCCTAAGTATAGGCAGCAAAACAGGGGCAGACAGAAACAAAAGAAATACCCAAAAGGTCTCACATCCCCCCTATACTTAGGGTAAAGTGCACCCTAAGTATAGCATAATCACAAGATAAAGAAAGGGATGTGAGACTAAAGAATGTGGTGATATGGACATCTGGATCTATATACAGCGGAAGATCAGTGAAACTCAGGCGTGAGATGCATTAGATGTGAGTCAAAGACCACATCTCACGCAAAATGAATAGGGGCAAGATCAACGACCCGCGGCTCATGATCTAGGAATGGCTTGAGCCGCTGGCCGTTCACTCGAAAGGTACTCTCAGAAGACAACTCAGATATGTCGATGCTACCGTTGTCGTGTATCTTCCGAACCAGATAAGGTCCTTTCCATTTGCTCTGTAGCTTCCCTGGAAATAATCTAAGCCTCGCATCAAACAGCCATACTCTCTGTCCAATCTCAAAATGTTTGTGGCTGATATGAGAATCATGCCACTCCTTGACTTTCTCCTTATAATGTAGGCTGCTTGAGAAAGCTGCATCTCTAAGCTCCTCCAGGGCAGCTAGCTCTGCCCTCCTCTGGTCTCCCATACCATATGGATCCATGATAATGTCTGTAACTGCCCAAAGTGACTTGTACCTCAGCTCAACAGGTAAATGGCATGGCTTGCCATATACGAGGCGAAAGGGAGATGTGCCCAAAGGTGTCTTGAAAGACGTCCTATATGCCCACAAGACCGAGTCCAAAAGCTGTGACCAATCCTTTCGGTTAGGGCGGACGACTTTCTGCAGAATAGTCTTGATCTCCCTATTCGACACTTCGGCTAGACCATTCGTCTGTGGATGGTAAGGTGTAGCAACACGATGGTCTATGCCGAACTTGCTAGCAAGTGCCTTTACCTGGTCGTTGATGAAGTGAGATCCCCCATCAGAAATCAGAACTCGTGGCACCCCGAACCGCGTGATGATATGCTTCCTCAAAAATCTGCAAACTGTCCTCGCATCAGCGGCTCGGGCGGGGATAGCCTCCACCCAACGACTCACATAATCGACGGCCAACAGAATGTACTCAAATCCCTGACTCTTAGGGAATGGACCCATGAAATCGATGCCCCATACGTCAAAAACCTCACAGAAGTGAATGGGCTGCATCGGCATCATATCACGCTGTCCACAAGTGCCCATCCTCTGACAGTCAGTACACCTCTTCACGAACTCATCTGAGTCCTTGAAGAGGGTAGGCCACCACAAGCCAGATTGGAGCACTTTCTGTGCCGTTCTCCTCCCAGAATGATGTCCTCCTGCCTCAAGCTTGTGGCAGTAGGTGAGGACGCTATGGTGTTCCTCCTGAGGAATACACCGACGCCAGACGCTATCCCCTCCTTCGTGGTAAAGGATGGGATCCTCCCAATGGTAGGACTTGGCCTTCGCAAGGAAGGTCTCAAGCCTCTGTCTGGGCCAATCTTGTGGGACTTTCCCAACAACGAGAAAGTTCACAATATCGGCATACCATGGGAGTGAGGCGATAGCAAGGATCGCCTCATCTGGGAAGGTATCTCTAATAGGATCAATATGCTCAGAATCCTCAGGCTGCTCTAGTCGGGAGAGATGATCCGCCACCACATTCTTGACTCCAGGCTTATCCTTGATCTCAATATCGAACTCCTGGAGTAGAAGGATCCATATAGTCAGTCTGCCCTTGGCATCCTTCTTTGCCATGAGGTACCTGATGGCGGTGTGATCTGTAAACAAAGTCACTCTAGATCCGATGATATATGATCTGAACTTATCCAGGGCAAACACTACGGCTAGCATCTCCTTCTCTGTGACTGTATAATTCCGCTGGGCGGAATCCAATGTGCGGCTAGCATAGTGTATAGCAAATGGCACTCCATCCCTCCTCTGTCCCAGCACTGCCCCTACGGCAAAATCGGAGGCGTCCGTCATGATCTCGAATGGGAGAGACCAATCTGGCGGCTGGAGGACAGGAGCCTCAATAACGCACTGCTGGAGAGTAGCAAACGACGAAAGACACTTGTCATCGACAAGGAACTCGGTGTCTTTCGTCAAAAGGTCGGTCAACGGTCGGGCAATCCTGCTGAAATCATGAATAAATCTCCTATAAAATCCAACGTGCCCCAGAAATGACCGTAACTGCCTCAGATTGGACGGTGGTGCGAGTTTCCTAATGACATCAACCTTGGCCGGATCAACCTCCATGCCCCTGTTGGAGATGATGTGGCCAAGCACCGTCCCTTGAGTCACCATGAAGTGACTCTTCTCTCAAGATAGCACCAGGTGATACTCAATACATCGCTGGAGTACTCGATCTAGGCAGTCAAGACAAGAATCAAATCCGTCGCCGTAGATCGAGAAATCTTCCATGAAGACCTCCAAACACTCCCCTACCATGTCCGAAAAGATCGACAGCATGCACCTCTGAAAAGTCGCAGGGGCATTGCATAGCCCAAATGGCATGCGTCGAAAAGCATATGTGCCGAAGGGACAGGTAAAGGTGGTCTTCTCCTGGTCCTCAGGAGCGATGGCCACTTGGTTGTAGCCCGAGTACCCATCCAGGAAGCAATAATGGCTCTTCCCTGCCAGTCTCTCAATGATCTGATCAATAAAAGGCAGGGGGAAATGGTCCTTCTTGGTGGCTTGGTTGAGTCTCCTGTAGTCAACACAAACCCTCCAAGAGGTGGGTACTCGTGTAGCGATCTCCTCTCCTGACTCACTGATCACAGTCGTGATGCCCGTCTTCTTGGGCACCACATGCAAGGGGCTAACCCACTTGGAGTCGGAAATGGGATAAATAAAACCTGCGCCCCACCACTTCGATATTTCCTTCATCACAACCTCTCTCAGGTTGGGGTTTAGACGCCGCTGGAACTCACGCGACGGCTTTGCCCCATCCTCGAGATAGATATGGTGGGACACACTGATGGGCTAATCCCATGGAGATCTGCTACGCTCCATCCGATCACCTTGCGGTTCTTTTCAAGAACCCCCATCAAACGGGATTCCTGCTCTCCAGTCAACTCGGCGGAGATGATGACTGGGTACATCTCTGGCTCGCCCGCAAGGGATCGATACTTCAGCGAAGTAGGGAGCGGCTTCAGCTCTGGAATGCTGGGCGCCAGCAAATCTGGCTGCGGAAGAAACTGAGTGAAAGCTGCAAGGTCGGCCAAATCTGCCTGGGAGAGTGAAAGCGTACTCTCTCAAACTGGATCGGGAGAAGGCGGCTCAACTGTACTGTCTCTGGTCTGCTCTGCCTCTACCTCCTCCTCATCTGTAGGCTCAGGTGGAATCAGGTCTGGCATCTGATCATCACAATCGGCCCAATCAAACTCTGAATCTGAGGGATCTGTATCAACCGCGGTGCCATCAGTACCACCGGAAAACAAGGTGGCCTCAGCACCACCATCACTAAACATCGTGCTGCGATCAAGGACCGGCTCTGCTGCCTCAATGGTATCCTGAACCAGGTCTGTGCTCTCCAGGCTCTCCTCTGCTGTCGTCTCTGCATCAGCTGTATCTGAAAGTGAGAGGGTGGTCTGTGTCTCAAGGTCTGCCCAAGCTGCCTCATCATCTGTGATCACAAAATCACAGTCCTGGTGGATGTCTGGCTCTGCGTCCGTCAGCTGCTCTGAATCTGTAGTAGCCTCTGAGCGTACTCTATCTCTAGCTTTGTAGTCCCCGACCGTCTCTATTTGTATACTCTCGCCCTCGACGCGAAAGTACACCTTCCCGCTATCATGATCAGTCACCGCCTTAGCTGTGGCCAAGAACGGACGACCAAGGATGATGGGGGTATCGGCCACTGACTCAGGGATCTCCATGTCCAACACTACGAAGTCCACGGGGAATTTCAGGCCCTGAATCGTGACGATAACGTCTCGTAATAACCCATTCAGCCTCTTGACAGATCGATCAGCAAACTGAAGGACTGTCCTGCTCTGTCGAAGAGTGCCCAGCTCGAAGCGGTCGAGAAGGGCTGCCGGAAGAAGGTTGATCGACGATCCGCTATCGAGAAGAGTACGGTCGAACCTCTGCTCACTAATCTGGCATCTGACATACGGGGCCCCTGAATCTGGCCTCTTGGCTGGCAGTCGGTTCTGGATCGCAAAGCACGTGGCTTTGGTCAGCACATGGATCTCGGAAGTGTGGTTCCTCCTCCTCCTCCTGACTGTAGTCCTCTCTCTCAAAGATCGCTGGAGAAGGGGGATGTGCTGCAAAGCCTCCTGGAGGGTCAGCTGGATGTGGAATCGATCAATCATGCTCTGGCTGAACTCCTCAAGCTCTCTCTTTTTTGGATCTTTTTCTTTTTTCTTCCCCTTCCCCATCTGAAGGGCTCTAGGGAAGGGGATCACAGGGTCCTTCTCAGATGAAGGACTAGGAAAAGGTCTAGGCGGTTCAAGGACCGGATCCACACATACATCATGCACCACAGTGGGACCAGAAGAAAGTAAACCTTTTCCTTTATTCACAACAGAGTTCTGAGATACAGGAATACGAGGAAAAACATCATCTCTATCTGTACAAACACCGGTGGCCTCAGTACCACCGTGGGCTGACTCTGCTGCTGCTGCTGCTGGTAGACGTCGTGCGGCCTCAGTACCGCGGGCTGGCTCGGCTGAACGGGTGGCATCAGTACCACCTCCTAGATCTGGTGAAGTGGCGGCCTCAGTACCCCCGGTGGGATCAGCATCCTTGGTGGCCTCAGTGCCACCGTCATCGTCTGGAGCGGCCTCAGTACCGCTCTCCTCCTCCTCCTGTGGCGCCTCGGGATGAAGCTCAGATGAGGTGCCGCCGCCTGCTGGGGTCCTACCGCTCCTCAGTGTGACAAAATCAACATCAAATAGATCCGAAGATGTATCATCAAATGGGTCACTAGGAGTGGCTAACTCAGTATGTACTACCTGCTCAGATTTCCTCTTGAGGTTGTTCGGATTCGGCTCGATCTGGGCTGGTATGGCGGCCTTCCCTCTCACCAGGTCCCGCATCTCCTGGCGGAACTCATCCATCTCCCGTCGGAATGTGGCCTGCTGGTCCGTGAGGAGGCGGGCGATGTCATCCAAAGCGGGGCTCTCGTGGGAGCCCGACGGGTGGCCTCTCTGTGGGTGAGGCCGTTGGAACTGCTGTGGCTGGTGCTGGTAAGAGGGATATGAAGGAGGGTGCTGCTGCTGATATCCCGGGTGAGCCTGCTGCTCACGTCTCCACGACTGTCCCTGCTGCTGATAGGGACGCGGACCGAAGGATGACTGGTGCTGCTGATATGCTGGGGGCTGCTGCTGCGGCTGGTGGTGGTCTCTCTGCTGGGAGTACTGCCCTCCCTGTCCAGACGGCTGCTGCTGGGGCTGGGTACCACCACTCCCCCACCTGAATCCGGGATGGTCTCGTCGGATCCCAGGCTGGGGGCGATCATACCAAATCCCATTGACATCCATCAACGGCTCGGCATCGAAGGGGGCTGGCGGGAGTACTGCCAGAGGCTGGTCCGGCTGGTAGACCACCATCTGCATCTCTGGAGATGGTGGGGACTGGTAGGTGGGCTGCGGCTGCTGGTACGGCTCCGCCTGTACAAGATGGACCTGTCTAGGCTGCACGTGGGTGCTGGAGCGCTGGGACGAGCTGCTGCTGCTGCTGGTGTCGCCTCGCGACTGAAGACGGGGCTGAGAAGCCGTCTGTGCCTCCTGGAGACACATGAGCTGTGTCTTCATGTCGCTCAGAACCTGTGCCATCTGCTCCATCTGCGTGATACCCTGGCACTGCTTCTTCTCTATCAGCTCCATGCGGTCCAGCTTCTCACTGATAATGCCCATGTCCGCAGCTGAAGACTCTGCCTGTGCTGCTGCGGCTGCGGACGAACTGGATGGACCTGCATCCACCCGTGCTATCATCTGGTACTGCACGGGTCCTGGCTGATGTGGCTGGGTCTTCTGAGTGTACAACCTGGTCTGAGACATCACCATATAGTTCTCAGCCATCTCCTCGAAGATGGCCCAGACCTGGTCGTGGTCCTTGGCGAAGTAGGACCCGCCGCAAGAAGCATTCACCAAGCCCTGTAGCTCTGGTGTCAACCCGATGAAAAAGCTCTGAACTAGGTTCGGCTTGGAGATGTCGTGGTGCGGGCATCGATCCAGGAGCTCTCGAAACCTCTCCCAAGCCTCGTGGAACTGCTCGTTGGGGAACATGGAGAAGTTGCTGATCAGGGCCCTCGCTGCATTCGTCCGCCCGAGTGGATAGTACTTGTTCAAGTACTCGGTGCGGAGCTGCTCCCAGGTATAAACAAACCTCCCAAGGTGCTTCAGCCAGGTGGCTGCTCTATCTGCCAGTGAAAACGGGAAGGCTATCATCCGGATCGTGTCCTGATCCACATGCCGGTCGTGGACAGTACTGACAAATCATCAGGAACTCCTGGAGGTGGAGGTGGGGCTCCTCAGTGGCGAGTCCGTGGAAACGAGGAAGCATCTGCAGGGTGTTCGGGGGGAACTTGAAGTCCCCCACGATAGCAGGTACCACCACCCAATGGTGCATCAGTGTAGATCCGGGGTTGTGCAACTCCCGCATCGGTCTAGGTGGTCCTCCTCCTCCTGCGGCTGCTGCCGCTGCGGCGGCGGCCGCGGCTGTTGCTGTTGCTGCTGCTGCTGCGGCTCGTGCCTCTGCATCTGGTCCGTCCTCAGGCTCGCTCTGCTCATCTCGCTCTGCTCTGAGCCTCTCCAACTCTCTCCTCATCTCAATCATAAATGCTCCCTGATCGCGTAACTGCTGCTGAACTGCATCTAATGAGGCGATCAAGGTGGAGTTGATCGCTCCCTGATCCATCACAACATGCTCAGTGCGGGAACGATCCTCAGAACTGCCGGCCATGGCGACGTCTGCAAAACCAAACGAGCCCAACTCAGGTGCTGTCAAATGTATCAATCTCTCCTCGGGCTCGTGTCTCTCAGGTAGATCAGAAAGGGGGTCGAGGGGGAACAGGGTGGAATCGTACTCGGGCTCGGAGAGCGGGTCTGGGCTCTCGCGAGCCAACCTAGATGATGAGGTAGACGCGCCCGAAAGCGGTGCAGCCAGAGGCTGCCTAAGAGACCGTCTACCCATCATCTTGATCTGGCGAGTAAGGCGGATGAGATCTGGAAAAATTACGATCAGAAAACAAACCCCCGGTTCACCAACGCAACGCGAGCTGAAGACCGTAAAAGTTCGATCAAATTATCTTGTCGATTTTATTTTGGTGAACAAACAGAATATCAGAGCGCTTACGTGACCTGTTGGGATATCCGATGCTAACCCAACCGACTGGCCCGCACGGAAGAGTCGGTAGTTAGTCGGGACTAGCAACGGGGGGCTCTACCTAGGGTGCGGGTCACTCTCTCGCGCATCCAAACCAAACAATGAGGGGGTTGCTCTCCCCAAGACAAAGTTTTTAGGGTGAGCGGTTTTTAGATCAATAATTTTAGCAGTCCCAATTTTATGGTTTCACTTTTTTAATATTTTTCAAAGCAAATAAAAGGCCTAACGAATTTTTCGATTCTCCTGATTATTAAGTCCAAAACAGTGGGGAGAAGACGAAAAAGCCGATGCACGATAAATCAATGATGCATGCAAAGTCAGAAATGCGTACCTGTCTCCAGCTCTCTACATGCAATATGATCCGCGCATAAAAGTAAAGACAGAAATAAAACTAACCTAAATGATGCAGCGGTAAAACCGAGTCCTAGACGAGCAAGTCTAGCGAAGAGCCGTCTAACCGGTCACCGACCTCCAAGCCAAAGAGTCTGGTCTTGGCCCGTCCCTCCTCTGTCCGACAAATCGGGGGTAGGAGTAAGCGCTTTACAGGACGGGCTGCGGCACGTAGGCTACGGAGGCAAATGAATTGGTTATTTTTATTATGTTTTTTAAGTAGGTCCAATTAATCGATCTATGGGAACAGATATGCAATTAGGGGTGTGGATCCTACTAGTTACAGCACATTCACCAGAAAATCCTAAGTCTAGGGGCTCGAGCAAAACCGCGAAAAACCGGAAAAGACAGAAATAAAAGAAAAATAAAACCGCGAAGAAAGCCACGAAAAACCGCGAAGGTCCTAAAGGGTCCCGCGAGCACACCGGTGCTCGGTGAAACAAACCCGCTACGGTCAAGTCACAAGAGTGTCCAAGTCCTGTCCCTGTATTATTACAACAATAATATAAATGAAATAAAAACCTAGTCTAACCTCACCCACTCAACTCTCTTCCTCTCGCTCTCTCCTGCGGCTTCGTAGAGAAAGAAGCCGCCTCCAAGTTCTGCGGTTGCGCCGGCTCCTCGAAAGTCGCCTCCGCGGTCCTCGGGCCCTCGCAAGAAAAAGAGAAGAGTGGTCAGACCAGCAAGAATAATCAAATAATAAGGAAAAAGAAATGAAAATAAAGGTAAGGGTATATATGCAAAAAAGGAAAATAAAATTAACACACAAAATAAAACAAAAAGAAAATGAAAAATAAATCAAAATAAAACAAAAAGAAAATAGAAACAAAAGCCGCGAAAAGCCGCGAGCTCCGAAGAGCCGCGAAAAGCCGCGAAAACAAAAACGAAAATAAAAGTAAAACTACTAAGCCGTGCTCCCCGGCAACGGTGCCATTCTGATAACCGTCTAAGTGACTAAGGTAAAGGTACAGAAATGGTCGTTGCGACCTCAATCATTCAGATTAAGTATATCAAGAAAAATCGAACCACTAATAGAAATAAAATCAATCAAACACTCAAATAGCGGTCCAGCTATGAGATTAACCTCGTATAGCACCCAGGGTCGAACTCAAGGAGCACGGGTTGGCCAAAGGCCTATGAAGTAGTAAAAATAAAAAATAATAAAAGACAAGTATTTTTAGTGATTTTTAGTGATTTTTATATTTTTTTTGGATTTTTAAATGTGAAGAAAATAAAAGAAACACAAAATCAATCACACTTTGGCTAATTATTTAATGTGTCAAAAACCAAGCAAAAATTCAAACAAAAATGTTTTTATATTTTTTTGGTTTTTTAGTGTTTTTGGTTAATTTTTGATAATTTTCTGATGTATATTTTATTTTCTAAAAATCAAACAGTGATAGAAAAGCAAGGTACTGTCCAGCCAGGACCAAAATCCCTAAATAAAATATCTAAGGATCTCAAGAGGGCCTGGAGGTATTTTTCCTGTATACTAGACAAAACAAGGAAAATTTGAGTACCAAAATTATTGTTTTTGGGTTTTTAAATTATTTATTATAATTTTTATGAGTTTTTAGGTAATTATGAATTTTTAGGGTTTTTACTTAGTGAAAAATAACCAAAATTGGCTAGAAATTAAAAGAGCACAAAAGAAACAGTACCTAATTTTTATGGAATTTTTGAGGGGGTTTTTATATTTTTTTGGGATTTTTAAAACTAGACAGTGGCTGAAATAAAGGTTTTTGAATTTTTAAAAATAACAAATAAACTCAAAAATGTCCTCAAAAATTCTCAAAAATCCTACAACATGGCAGGAGCCATGTGTCAAATTTTCATCGAATTGGAGGTGATTTGATATTTTATTCAAAAATCAAAAGAGGGCACTGTGCACAGGGACTGAAGTGCAAATACCCGAAGTTCTGGGGGTCCAGGTGCAATTAACCCAGCAACGCACGCGCGCAGCGCGTGCCTGGGGCACTCAGGGACCTTTTGGTAAGAAAAACAAGTCCCGAGGACCTTTTGGTAACTCGTACCAAAAGTCCAGGGGTCTGTGTTGCAAATAACCCACTAAAAGACGCACATGTGCAATTAAAACACTCACAGGGGCGTATATGCAATTACTGAAAACATTTCATTCATTTACGAGCATCCAGAACTACAGGGCTAATGTTGCAAATACACCAAACATACACGTGACGAAGCACGTGGCTCACACAAACAGGGGCATAAGTGCAAATAACAAAAGTATGAGGTCCAATGTGCAAAATACCCTAAAACTAAACAACTGACGAAAGTAATTACAGGACTAAAACGAAATAAAAACAAGAGCTGGGCCTAAGGGTAATTTACCCTTTATTACGCGGGCCGTCGGATGCGCTCCACGTGGATGATCTGACGGGTACGCTGGTGGGCGCTCCAGATCTCCTCTCCAAGGATCGGACGGTGGCTGCTCCTCCTGGAATGGACGGACGAGATGGCAACTGGAGGTCGAGGCTGATCGGACGGCTGGCGAGGATCCTCGAAGAACAGGTGGCCGGCGAGTTTCGCCGGCCTCGTGCGAGTGCTGTGGTCCTCGTCTGCTGCTTCCGGAGATCGGAGAAGATGCGCGATGAAGCTCCGCAGCTGTTGGTGGTCTCCGATGGCCCAGCCGAGCCCTGGAGGGGCTCCGGCGAGGTCGGCGGAGGAGAGCTCCTGGCCTGGATGTAGGGAAGCCTCAGATGGCCTCCTCTGGACCTGCAAAGTAGCTCAGAAGCTTCGCGGGTCGAGGGCAAAATGCCTCGACCCGGTTAGGCGGCGTGAAGGTGGTCTGTGCGTCAGAGCGGATGAATCCCGGCGAAGCGACGGCGATGGGATTCGAATCCCAGCTCCTGTGCGAGCTGGGTTGAACGGAGGGGCGGAGAAGGTGCGTGGAGGAAAGGCGGAGGTGATGACGGGTTCCGATGATCGAAAGGATGCGCGAGATGGCCGGAATCGACGGAACACGGCGGTGGTACGATTTGGGGCAAACTAGAAATTAAGCTAAATAGAGAAGCTAAGGGGTTACCTGGGCGGATGGTGAGACTATGCTGGAGCTGAGGTAGCTCCTGGTCGTGGCCTCAAGGGGTGTCTCGGCCCGAGGCTCAAGCTCCTGCTCTGGGCGGAGCACGGCGGCGCTAAGTCGCCGGATCAGTGGAAACCAGCCCCTCTCCTCGCTGCGACACGGGCAACCGAGAGCTGTCACCTCAGGGGCTGCTGTGGAGGTCACGGGACAGAGAATGGGGAACCAAAGATAATCAAAGAATGCGGCGGAGCTGGGTATTTAAATGGCTGGGGGTCCGAAAAAAGGAGCTCGGGTAGGGTCATGGAGGCGCGCGAACCCCGAGGTAGATGCCCGGCGAGGGTGTCGGATGTGGGAGGTGTCAAACGGAGCCGGGGTTAGGGTGTTAGGCAATCAGGTCGAGCGGGTATAAAATGGAGGAATCGGGTTGGCCGCTCGAACCCGTGGGAAGTGGTCCTGGGGGGGCCCAGTTGACCGGGCGGTCAACATCCCCAGGACCCAATGAGGATGGGCCACGTGGCCAGATTTTGAAGCTCAAATTCAAGGTAGCTAGGGCCCGATTTTGTAAAAACCCAAAACATGAAATATTTTTATTTTATTTTTTTCTATTTTTTGGTGATTTTTAATTAATTTTTGGAAATAAAAATAAGGTGTTTACAATATATAGCTATACATAGGTATATATACAATATGTTGGTTTTTGATTTTTGATTTTTAATTATTATTTTTGTACAATTTTATTCCTATTTTATATTTTATTTATTTATAGAATAAAATGAGGAATAAAAAGGTATTTTTATTTTGTTTTTATTATTTATCTACATAGGTAAAATAAATAGATATATACATTTATATACATGGTATATATACAAGGTATTTTTGTATTTTTAATTTTGTAATTTTTATTTGATTTTTGTTTTGATTCTTTTCATTTTATTTATTTACAATATGTAATATAGGATATTTACAAAAAGTTTAGAAAATAATTTTATTTATTTATAAGGTTAAATAAATAAGGAAGCAAGATCTATGTACATGGTGAAAGGATATTTTTGTTCTTTTTGATTTTCACATTTTTATTTTGTTTTTAATATTTTCTAAATATATACAAATATTATTAAGCATATTTTTGGGTGAGGAAAACATTTTTATTTTATTTACACCAATATTTACACATGAGCCCCTATCTCCCTCTACTTGGCTTTTATGCGGTCAGGCACATGCTGAGCCCTCCCTTGGGTTAGGTTGCTCAATATTTATTCTAAATATTTCCCTCTTTTTCTTTTTGATCTTTATTCTTTTATTTTTGCACAAAAACATGCTAATTATAGGATTTTACACAAGGCATGCTTTTGCTAATTATTCCTATTTACAAATATCTACATGCATTTGCATAGGTTTTTGTAGCTAAAATATAAGAATAAAGAGTGATGAATGGGTATTCATCAGGTTGCGATAGTTGCTTCGGATGAGGGAAGGATCTGCTGACACAATTTTTCGAAGACCTCAAGAAAGGGACGGAATAAAAAGATGCTATATTCGTCGAGGCACAAAAAGATGAATGCAGTGCAAGCAAATTACAAAGTCAAATCAAAGAAGAAGCCACCAAATAAGACCACAATGTTCTAAGCTTCCACCAAAAATGCCTGCACATCTTAGTGAAGACTTAGCTACACCGGTTGAGCTTCACAAGGAGATGCGTCTACACTGATCGCACTCCACTTCTTTTCTCATTCTTCTACTTTCTCTCTATACTCGATTGTGGACATAGCAGAACTGACCTCAGAAGGGAATACCTCCGTCCCCGAGGAAAGAGTAGCGGGATGAGGAAGCCATAGAAGTGTATAGCCGGGATGGAAGGTTTCTTCGTTTCTCTAAGCAGGAAGAGCTAAATCAATTCACACACTGTACAAGTTGACTTCAAGGATGATAGAGTTTGCGATATGAATAAGTGAGTCTGAACTAGCTGATGAAGTGATCTTGAGTAAGGATTTGTGGAACTTGAGAACTGTTGAGGATAAAATCCTAATCCTAGTTAAGTCTCCGACAAAATGCTTGTTTCATGCCCGATCGAGCTCTGTCCTTTGTTTGTTCTCGTGAATTAGTTTAGGAAAACAAATTCATTCTAACTTTCTTTCTTTTTCACTTACTTTTTCAAAATAAGTGTTTGCTAAAGGACTAGCAAAGTTTAAGTATAGGGGGTTGATGAATCCATGATTCATTAACTTTTCTGTCGCATTTTATCTTAAAACCCTTAACAAATACATGTAAATATTCATTAATTCCCATCTTTTAACAAATCCTCATGAACAAGTAGTCACTTTTAAGCATAAAAATCATGTAAATAAATAAAGAACAAAGAAAAAGAAAAGAAGGCAGATAGGATATATGTATATATGTACAATATGACTTATAAATATAAATATACCTGCAAGGTATATTTATAGCTAACCCCCGAGACCAAGTCAGCATGGATTGGTCGACAAACCAAAAGGTAGGGGGAGATAAGGGAAGAAAACCCTAAAAATAAATTAAGACATACCTCATATACCTCTCACTATTTATCAAATAAATACAAAACATCAATGAATTTTAATTAATTAATATGTACATATTAATCACCAACCTCTTTTCCTAATTATTTCTAAAAATGTATATAAAAATATAAAAATAAATTAAAAATATTATCCTGTAAATATGCCAAGAAATCCAGGCTTTAATTTGTCAAAATCTCAACTTCCGAACATCATAACTTCTTCATACGAACTCCAATTTAACTCTACCCACCTTTAAAGTTCATAAAATAATATTCTCTAATTAATAAAGGTAGTTTCATCAAATTTGGAGTCCGTTTGCAAAAAAGTCGGTTTTGGGACCAAATGACAATGGGGTTTCTGGGTTATTTATTTTATTTAGAATACATTATTTATATTTTTATTAATTTTATAATGTCTAATTATTTTTATGATCTTGTAATTTAACCCTAATTTATTTCATAATTCTTGAAGCTTGTTTATTATTTTAATAAAATCAAAAACCCTGAATTATAGGTAAAAATGAACTGGCTAGATAATACATGTATTTATTAATATATGTAAATTAATTTATTAAAATCCATAAAAATTCACACAACTCTTAATTATTGTTCTAATAATTAAGAAAATATAAATATAATTTTTAAATATTTATTTATTAAATTAAAAATTCAAAACCTATTTATCTATACATATTTATTAATATAATATTTATATTTCGAATAATATTTATTATTTTTAAAAAGTAATTATTCCATAATTAAGATTATTTAATTATTTACATTTCTTGTATTTATACCTATTTAAAATAACCTTATTTAGTATTTATTATTGAATTTACAAGCATTTTAAACTATCTGGCCAACCAGGTGCTGACATGTGTCAGCACCTGGTTCATCTTCCTCAAGAAGGTTGTTAACCTTTTTGTTGTGGCCGGCCAACTTCACCAAATTTCCAAGCACACATTTTAACCCTTTCAGGCGACCTAAGCCCTCGGATCAATTCCCCTAACAAACTTCTAACTTGCCAACCATTGGATCTATCTTGGGGATCAGGAAATCGGTCTATAAAAACCTTCAAAGTTCGCCATTTGTAGCTAACTCATCCATAACAAACTTCAGTCCAGAAACCAATGTCCGACTCCCATTCTTCCTAGCCTTGCTCCGCCTGATTTGGAGGTGACAGCTCCGACCAAGCAAGCCTGTGTGGAGGAGGGATTATCAGGGAGGAGTTCCAAGGTGCTCGCCAGCCCTTGCATCGTCACCGTGTGCGCGTTCAGCTCCGCTGAAGGTCGACCATCGAGCATCTTTAGAGGTAAATACACCTCTTCTTCACAGACCCCTGTCTCCATCTTTACCACATTTTATCTCGAGTTTCGTGCCACGATTAGCATGGCTAATCTCGTGATTAGTTGGTTTAATCATTCCTCTTAGACGCTAATCAAATCGCAACTCCATTTCGTTTCAAAATCGAAGCAGATCTTATTCTCAATTTGTTGATAGCATTCATGTGTTTTTCTTATAAGTCTGGAGCACCATCTTTGAGCTTCCAAAACCATAAACATTCGGTCGATTCATTGTGAATCGAGCACACAAAATGTTAACTTGCAGGTTCTTCTTTCATTTGGAGCAAATTCATGACAACTGGAGCCATTCTTCTTCATGAAATCACGATTCAAAGAAGCCGCAACAACCTCTCATCAGCTCCATCTCAACGGGAGCGCCACCTTCATCGAGTTGTAGCCGCCGATCAGAATCATCTTCGTCTCACTTCCACCACGGGTGAGCTCGAGGGTTAGAGGAGCTAACCATCTAGCCTCGCCGGAGATCCAAAGTCACCGCCAGTTGCTCACGAAAATTCGGAGAAGGAGAGCCCATCAGCAGCATGTATAACAACTTCAAGAACCGCAAGAACACCCCACGCTACAGGCTTGCGACACGTGGCACGCGTGGGGGCATCAAATCAACGCCGAATCATCTAATCTCCGCCGTTAATCCAAAGCATTAGAAAAATTGCATAAAGAGCCCAGAAGAGTTCCTGACTTTCAGCTCCCCTCCAAAAAGTTCCAGATATTACATTTAAGTCCCTCCGCAGGGACTTGAATGTAAACATTTCTATTTTCTTTACATTTCAGTCCCTGTTAAGGACCTTATTGCAGAACTTTTTCAGACTTTTTGTTGCGCTTTTACCCTGGGCTGTAGGGGATTTTTGACCTAGTTTTGACCTAAATTTTTGTAGATTTTCTTGGGGTAGTTACACAACTACCTCTGCGAGTTTTTCATTAGTTTTTAGTGTATTTTTCTCAAGTTTTTATTGTGTTTTAATTCGTCACAAATCGACTCTGTTTTGTTTTGTTTTTGAGTGCTTGTTTGAGCTCATTGCTCGTCCCATTCACCCACTATATAGTATCATCTATTTTCACTTATATTCCACTTATTATATAATAAATAAATTGTGTGAAAAATACCCCTTTGAAAAATAAATAAAAATCGGAAAAGATTAAAATCAAATAAAAAAATTAAAAATCAAAATTCAATAAAAGTTGTTGTTTTTTTAGCTGATCGCTTTAAGAAGAGATAAAATAAATTATGAAAATATTTTCTCTTAAAAAATCAGAGTACCCTATTCTGCCTCCTTGTGTTCGACCCAGGCACACTTCCCTTGTTAAATAATTATTGTAGGTTTTTCTCATAAAACCGAATTTGTTTGATCGACTAGGATCCTTTTGCGGCTTTTCTACAACCGACAACTTTTTCTTCTAAAAAGTCGTAAATCGATTTTATCTGCATCCAACGCCAGGTTTGTCTTTAATCTCCAAATCAAATTCCTGAAGTAATAGTATCTACCTCTGGAGTCATGCTTTTGCGTCCTTTTTGTCCATTAAGTATCGAATGGCTGAATGGTCTGTGTAAACTGTCACCTTTGATCCTAGAAGTATAGATCGAAACTTTTCCAAGGCAAAAACTACAGCAAGCACTTCCTTTTCGGTCACAGTGTAATTTTTTTTGAGCAGGATCTAAAACTTTGCTTACGTAGTGAATAGCATATGGGATCCCATCTTTTCGTTGTCCTAACATAACTCCTACTGCGAATCAGATGTGTCTGTCATGATCTCGAAGGGAAGAGACCAGTCGGGAGCTTGTAGGACGGGAGTCTCAATGATCCTCCTTTTGAGTAGTTTGAAGGCTTCAAGACACTTATGATCTACTAGGAACTCAGTGTCTTTCCCTAGGAGGTCAGTTAGCGGTCGGGAAATTTTTGAAAAATCCTTGATAAATATCCTGTAAAATCTGACATGCCCTAGAAAAGACCGTACTTGTTTCACATTTCTAGTGGCTCGAGCTTCTTGATCACATCAACTTTGACAGGGTCAACCTCCATTCCCTTCTTGGAGATGACATGCCCCCAATACAATGCCCTTTTTTACCATGAAATGGCTTTTCTCCCAAGAGAGCATCAGATTCACTTCCCTACACTTTTGGAGGACTCAATCCAGGTGCGCTAGACAATCCTCGAATGAATCACCATGGACTGAGAAGTCATCCATGAAGACCTCCAGGAAATCCCCAACCATGTCGGCAAAAATCGCAATCATGCATCGCTGAAAGGTGCCGGGGGCATTGTAAAGCCCAAAAGGCATTTGCTTGAATGCGTATGTGCCGAAAGGACATGTGTCGATGGCTACCTGATTGTAGCTCGAGTACCCGTCTAAGAAACAAAGTATTCTCTCCCTGCCAATCTTTCCAGGATTTGATCAATAAAAGGCAGCGGAAAGTGATACTTCTTCATTGCAGCATTCACGCGCCTGTAATCCATACAGACACGCCACGACGTGGGTACCCGTGTCGTGATCTCTTCTCCCTCTTCATTGGTGATAATTTGAAGTCCCGACTTTTTCGGAACTACATGCAAAGTTGACACCCAATTGGAGTCGGAGATGGGATATATGAAACCAGCCATACACCATTTTTCGATCTCACTCTTAACCACTTCTCATAAGTTTGGATTCAATCTACATTGGCATTCACGAGAGGGTTTAGCATTATCCTCCAGGTAAATATGGTGTGAGCACAGGGTTGGGTTTATCCCAGGGAGACTAGACAATCTCCAGCCTATAGACTTGCGGTTTTTCTCCAAAACATTAAGCATGCGGATCTCCTGCTCTTCGGTCAGATGTGAACTGATAATGACCGGAAACCGTCCCTTTTCTCCTGCAAGGAAGGCATACTTAAGCGTAGGGGGCAATGGTTTGAGTTCAGGTAGGTCAATGATGTTGCTCGAATATGCTCCACTCAATTATATTTCTTGTTGTGATGTGGACGCTTGCAGTGTATCAATATTGGCCACCATCGTGGGTGTTTCTGGGATCGGATCGCTAATGATGGAATGTGGTGTGGCAAGCGTCGCGTCCAATCTATGTACCTTACTTAGGTATTGTCCATAAGGAGAATGGACTGACAGGTCCAGAGGGGCCTCTGAGTCTCCTAGAGTATAGGTAGATGCATGAATGAGCTGGCAGACTAAATCATCAACAATTTCCTCTCCAGACGAGGTTGATTATATCCTAGCGGTTGGATTTTGTCTCCAGGGACCAACTGTTGCTTTTGTATATTCTGTCTCAATTTCTGATTTTTCAGACTCGATGCTCGATCAGTGTCAGGTCTTTGAAACCCAGTTTACTGCATTTTAAGTTCAACTTTTCCAAACTAGATTCTCTCATATGTATAATCAAATATAGCTCATGTGGTCCTAAGGAAGGGTCGCCCTAGTATCATCTGGTAATCATTCCAATTTCTAGAGACATCCATGTCAAGTATTGTAAAATCTACTGGGTAGTTTTGTCCCTCTATGTTGATGACAACGTTTCGAATCTCTCCCCTAGGTTGCTTAGTTGATGTGTCTGCGAATTGAAGTACAGCTGCAGATTTCTTAAGGGGACCTAGATTTAGATGCTCAAATAGGGTTGTGGGCATGAGATTGATGGATGAACCATTGTCTAATAATGTTCTTGCAAACTTGATTTCTTTGATGTGGCTAGTGACAAAGTGAGAACCCGTGTCTCTTTTCTTCCTTGGCAGCTCATTTTTTATAAGACGATATGTGGCAACTGAGAGTATGTGTTTCTTTATTCAGCTAGGAGTATGTTTGCTGGCCCTTGTTGGTGTGCATCTCACCTTAAGGTACTTTCGAAAAGTCGAGTCTCTTTCTATCATCTCATCTAGGGACAGAGTGACCTTAATATTTTCCTTACAGATGTGGGTCATCTCATCATAATTTTTTTTGTTTTTTATGTTTTTCTTCTTTCCTGCCGTAAGAGCACGGGGGAAAGGGATTGACTTGTTGTGATCAAAAACATCACTTTTATTGAATGAAAAATTATTTACAGGACTCGGACTAAAAACATGGAAATTGGTGGTCAAATGTTGCGGATGTCTTGGTGGCGTGTCTTCGTCAGACTCGGACTCTGACTCTCCATTGTCTCCAGTTGTGTAGTATATCATGGGTGGTGTGGGTGGGTCTTCTTCTTTCTCCTCTTGTCTTCCTTTGTCAATTCCCCCAGGGTTGTGTGAATTTGCCGACACGGGGGCTATGTCTCCATGTTCCTTCACTCGATCAGGCATGGTTACTGTCCTTCCGCTCCTAAGAGAAATATGATAAGCGTTATTATTTGTTGAGAGATCATGTTTAGATACGTAATACTCAGAGATTAGTACTGATTATGTCCGAGGCTATTTGGGTTAACTTGGACTTGAGTAGGAATCATAGTCTGGGGTGCGGTCACCTCATCTCTCCATCGAGTGAGTCGATTTATGTTGACTCTCATGTCATGAAGCTCGTCCAGCACTCTCTGGAGTTTCGGAGAGATAGATGAAGAGGAGGACCCCTAGCTCTGCCTTGCCTGAGGCTGCTGATATTGTCTGTATTGGCCCTGCTGGCCTTGGCGTTGGTTCTGCTATGGCTGAGGTTGCGGGTTCTGATAACCCGTCCGGTAGTATTGTCGCTGCTGCAGTTGAGGCTGGTATGTGGGTTGGGCTTGCGGTGGACGAGGGTTCGGAGAAGAGTTTTGGTCTGAGCGGTTGACCGGTTCCAGGTTATACCAAACTCTGTTTATATCCATGACTTATGGAGGTTCCTCGTAAACAGTTTGAGTAGAGGTTTCTTCAGTTTGATGGGACAAGACCTGGTCTCCACCCCAATGGCTCTGTTGCCCTACCCCTTGACCTTGAATGTAGTGAATTTGGTGTATGGGTGTGGGGGGTGAAGTCAGGGCAGGTATCTTAGATACCATGTCAGCCAATTCCTCCATTTGTTTAGGCAATTTAGCCAATTTCTCCATATCAGATGATTTATGGAGTTCGTCCACCTTCTTATAAATCTGCTCGACCATAGTTAGCTTATCAGCAATTATTCCCATATCAGCACTCTGATCGGTTGTCAGATTATTCACCATCTTTTTGGAGCCGGCTATGTAAGCCCGGCTGGTGGTTTGTGCACGGCTGGATTCAACCAATCTCTCGAACACCTTGTAGACGGTGTCCTCGTGACGTCCCATGTAGCTTCCTCCACATGATGTACTTACTAACCCTTGGGTCTCAGGGTTCAGCACACTAACAAGATTTTGGACCAGCATCATTTTACTTATCCCGTATCCTGGGCATTTCTAGATTAAGTCTGTGAATCTTTTCCAGGTTTCATGGAATGGTTCGTTCGGGTGTTGGGTAAAGCTCGTGAGCTTGATCCTCATCTGATTGATTCTACTAACTGGGTAGAATTTCTTTAAGAACGGAGTCTTGAATGTGGCCAGTGTAGTGACTATTTCCCCTAGATTTTTCAGCCAGTAAGCCGCCTTATCAGTCAAGGCGAAGGGGACAGCTCTCAACCTTATGTAGTCCTGGCTAACCTTAGGGTGGCAGAGGTTAGCACAGACTAACTCAAAATCACGGAGGAAGATATAAGGTTCTTCATGATTATTCCCTCCGAACCTAGGCAATAGTGCAAGGAAATGCGGTTTGTGTTCGAACGCATCCTCAGGGGGTACCAACATCAACCAATTATAGTCATCATCCAATTCAGGGAGGTACGTGTCTTCCATAGCAGCCTCACCTTATCGCATTACTGCTATCCATGCCCTAAGCAGTTCATTGTGTTGTTCGGCAGCAGTTATCCTAGCCAAGATTGCCCGAATGGGGTCATTATCGTTCTCATTGTCAGCAGGATTCTTCTTTGGAGGCATTGTGATTCACCTTCATAAGAAAAGAGTTCAGTATTAAATGTCGGAATTAAGTAAAGCTTTGTTAAGGATAAAAATTTCCTTAGTGGAGGAGTGAAATGAAGGGTTAGTCTAGGATTGACTGGACCCTGAAGGAGGAGGAGTGCAAAAGATGATGACCCTAATGCTAAGAGGAGTCGAGAAGAGAGTCTTCACGAGAACGCATACACAAAGCAAACACAAGTCAAATTTTCAGATTCACCCACTCAACACAGATGAAGGCACTCAGGTTCGACCGCTTATCTTTTCAATTTTAAATTAATGACAAAACAATCTTGAAAATTAAGCGGGGTTGTTAGGTACCGAAATATTTCACAGAGACTGTCCCGAGTTCATACAACTAGTTGCACCTACTTTCAGCCAGTATAGATGTAAGTACGGACTGTTCAAACAGCTACCCATGATACTTGAGGACGGAGCCTTCCGTAGTGTCCTCTAAACCACCTACTCTGCTAAGGGAAGTCAGACCGTGAAACGGCTACCCGAGACCCTCACTGAAGAGTAGCTAATTGTTTTTAAAAACAGTAGTCTTTGCAAAATTTCTCAGTTTTGGCTCTATCTTAAGTGTGCATTCTAGTCCTTACAAACATTGAGTGGGTTTCTCTCCACCAGACACAGGTTAATTTTATGTCAGTTTTATTTACAGTCGCCTTGATTAGCAGTCCCAGTTTTAAGTTAAGGTTATCACTGTAGTTTATGTGAGCACAAAAATTCAAGCCTAACGAGCAGTCCCAATTCCTTTAAATCCTATGTTTTAAAACTTGAGAAAGGAGAATCGGAAAAGCCAATGCAAACGTAAATCAATGATGCATGCTTAAGAGAAAGACTTACAATGAATCCTCGCGTTCTTCATGTGGGATGCAATACAAGGAATTAAAATTTACACTAAATGATATGCACAGATGAAAAACGCCCTAAGCAGATAGTTCTATTAGCGGGAAGAATTGAATGATCTATAGTGCGTTTAATTAGTGAAAGTGTGGCCTAAGAATTACGAGCGCAATCAATGATAAAGAAACAATCATATATATGCCTAAGACCTACGCCACTCAAGCTGGGTCCCAACCACACAGAAGGGGTTGAAACAGACCCGACACACCACATAAAAGTTAAGTCTAAATTATTACAAGGGTTCAGAGAGAGGGACCCTGAGAATACTACAAAAAATTAAACCTAGACTAAGCTCTTTCTCACAAAATAAAAATCAGTCTTCTTTGCAGATCCTTTATTTAAATTCCAAAATTAGCTCCGAGTAATCTGCAAAGAGAGAAAGTGCGGTTAGTATCAGAAGAAGAAAAGAATTGCAAAAGGGAAAATGCAAAAAGAAAAAAATGACGCAAAAATTAATTTCACAAAAATTAATTACAAAAAATGATTTAAACCTCTAAAATTCGTCGTTCTCCGGCAACGGTGCCATTTGATGAACGCGAAATCTACCTCTTTAATAATCGATAATTGTAGTATAGGAGGCAGAAATCAGTCGATCAAAATACCACAAACTTTGAATGTTGTGGAATAATTTTTACTGAAAAGTCTACCAAGGTCGAACACAGGGAACAACGATTCTTAGTTGCACGGTTTTAAATTATATTAAATAATTAATTAATGTTGGGTTAATTTCTGTGTTGAGAAAATGTACAATGCAATGAGATGCAAATGTGATGTAAGGAAAATAAACATTGGAGATTATGCCCAGGATATGTGATTTGAAACATATTAAATCCTTCAATAATATGATCAATAAATCCTCAAAATGACATCACAGATCGAAAGAAATTATGTCCAAAAATATTTATCAAAATAACTCCAGAAGCAGGCAGAAGGAAAATAGTTCTGAGAGACAATCCTGCAAATTTCTGGGATAAGACAAATGATACTATTGATAAATCATTAATTTCTGATCGAAGCCTCAATAAAGATGATCCTGTAAAAAAATGAGAGATCAATATCTATCCTTCATAAGAGCACCCCTGTAAGAATTGATTCATCAATTTATCCATGAAAATGCAATACAAATATGTCAAATTTTATCCTACAAGAGTCAACCGATATCCTCAAATAATAATTATCAATGAACAACCTCATATCTGTTCACAAGCTATGCTAAATGGTAGAGCACAAAAATGGCTTCAAAATGGCATATTATATGCTCAAAACGGAGTTCGTATGAAAAAGATATGATGACATGAAATTTCAGGGACTAAATTGTAATTAAAATAAAGTTTTTCCTTCAAATAGGTCCCTAGAGGGGCTTATCTGCTATTTATAAAATTCAGAGGGGCTTATCTTTAATTTATAAAAGTCGGAGGGGCCTTTCTACAATTTAACCCTATCAGGGGTATATTTGCAAATTCTGAAAATGCCAAGGGCCTTGATGCAATTTTCACAAAGAGCACGTGCATCACACATGCGCCAGAGGCTCGGAGGCCTTCGTTGAGGCTCGGGGGTCCCGAAGCTAAGGCTCAGGCGCTGAGGTGAAGGTTCGACGGCGAGGTGGAGGATCGGGCGCCGAGGTAAAGGTTCGGGCAGCGGGGCTCAGGCTCGGATGCCCGAGCCTACATGGCGTCGACTGGAGGCTCAGGAGTCCCGAGCCTTGAGGTTTGGAGGTTGGCTAGGGGATGGCACGTGGTGTCCTGAGGACCGTCGGTTCAAGTGTTGGCCCTTGATCCAACGGTACCTGTAGGTTGGCGGAGGCGTTGCGCAGGCGGAGGTGAGGCGGTGGGCGCGGGCGGCCGAAGCTGGATCCCAGGATAGGCGAGGCGGGGCGGAGCACGACGGTCGGAGGGTGAGGCGGTGGGCAGGGGGGCCTACGGTGGGCGAAGGGGCAGCAAGGTGCGGAAGCCTTGGCGGCGACGAGGTGAAAGGCGCGGTGGAGGGGCTGACGGAGCCGGTGAGGTGCGAGACGGTGGAGTTGCACTCCTCCGGAGGAGGAAGAGCGGGGCGGTCGTGGCGGAGGTGGCGAGCGGTCAGTTCCTACAGGGGGTTAGCGCAGAAAAGAAAAGGGGGAGCAGTTCTTCGTTCGGAGGTGCGGTTGTGGAGAGAGTCGGGCTACGACCTGTGCAGGGCCGGAGATAAGGGTTCTGGGAGGAAACTGTGCTCGATGATTGCTAGACCGGAGTTGAAGCGTACCTCGGTGGGGAATGCTGCGATAAGGCTGCAAGGCCTCGGATCTTGCCGCAGGAGGCTTCGACCAACTTTGACGTTGTCACCGTCGAGGAAGTGGGCGTACTATCCTCTTTTGCTTGTAATGGCAGAGGATATGTGAGGCCGGAAGGAGTGGGCTTTATAGGAGGATGGCGGTGCGCGTAACAGGCGAGGAGGGAAGGCGATCGTAACGGCTGTTGAGCGGTGCGGCCGTTGTGCGAGAGGGAGGTGGGCGGTACGGCGGTTTCAGAAGAAGAAGGGGTGGTTTGGAAATGGCTGGAGGAAGAAGAGCGTGACCCAGGAGGTGCTGGGAGAGAGAAGTTGGGGGGGGGGGGGGGCACGTGGCACGCCCAGGGGCTGACACGTGGAGCCCCCAAAAAATTTTCAAATTTAAAGAGGAAAAAAATGAAAAAGAAATAAGAGGAGACCTCGGATCAAAACATTTTCTTCACGAAAGTTGTTCGTCTCGACGAGATCTACAACTCGTGAAGGACCCGTGAGAAAAAGAGGTCATCAGTGTGAAGTGGAATTTTTGGTGGTTTTCCTTGTGTATAGAAAACCGGGTTTTGGGGGTTTTGCAACTTTTTTGGTAGTTTTAGAGAGGATAAAAATTCTAGAAAAAATACGATAAATACAAGAAAATTATTTACACACTAATCTAATTTTTTTGTATTTTTAATAAATACAAAAATAGGAAAATAAAATAAAAGTAAGAAATGCACAATCTTTGCATAGACCGACAACGGACACTTAGACTCGGTCAGTTTCTTTGATTTCAGTTTTAATCTAGATTTGGATTCTTATGTCGCTTAATAAAACTTTCATCAAAGAACACAAATGAAAAATCAATAAAATTAAAAGGATTAATTATGTACATAATAACTGAGGTAAAAAATAGCAAAAAGTCAATGCGCAAAAGAGGCCCGAAATCCAACTTTCACAAATGAGCTCCGAAGTTTACGAAATTAGTCTTGTTTTGAAGGTATTTTAAAATGGAGTACTTTAAAGCTGAGTAGACCAAAATCAGACACTGTATGTGGGAGATATGCTCGTTTTAGTCTGTCGGATGTGAAATCATGAATTTAGGATTATTTGACACTTATTTGAGTTAGTAGTTTATTGTATTTTTTATTTAATAAAGCTAGTAATATCTACACAATGGAGATGGTTTGGGGTCAATCGGAGTTAGGATGAATTAACTAAAAATAAGAGAAGTTAACGGCTTTTTGGGCTAATTTACACTTGGGATTTTTAATGCAATTATGCATGATGAAATGCAAATATTATTTACATATGTATGAATGCTAATGATGCTTTATTAATGATTAAATGCATGTGAATGTTGGAACAAAGCCTAAATGACCTATTTTAGCATGATGAATACAAGATTCATCAATTGCAACACAAAATCAAGAAATATAATCAAATAGTCTCCCATGAGGGTCTGAGACAAGGCCAATGCTCTATTTGATGTTAAAATCACCAAACAAGGGAAAATATATGCAGTAAAATAATATATCCAACTTGATAAATATACTTTCAAATTGAAGGAAAACATCCAATAGTAAGAACTCTAAAGATTGTTCTCTCTAATGTTGTTGTGCTATTACAACAAAATTGACTTCAGTCAGTAAATAATTTGAATACTTATTGCCATATCTTTTTATATTAAAGATATAACAACTAACATTATATGCTGCCAAATTATATGTTATTTTTTTAATTAGTAATGGATGTCATATTCTTTGTTAAAGATTCATAAAATGACGATTTTTCTATTGAATTATTTGTTAGATTTTTTACTATTTCCTGGTAAATTTAATGACGATTAGAATAAGAGTCAATGAATAAGCATTACTATATGATTCGTTGTAGGGAATATATTAGTGAATATGATATTCGTTGCGATTTTAAAGAATGGATCATTGAATAATATTTCATTATTTTATATTTAATTACATAGGATATGGCAATGAATATTAAATTATATCTTATCTTAGGATAATTTTGTTGTAGTGTTTCTTCTTCTTCTTCTCTTTCTCTCTTTAATTTTTTTCGTGTGCTATTGATGAATCTCCATTTCATCACCTTTATTCTTTCAATTTGGACTTTAATCCCTAACTAAATGTGTGCATATAGCATTAATTTGTACAAAATATCACTCAATAATTGATAATAAATACTGCATTCATATATGTATTTAATTCCAAAATATAATAATAAAAGAAAATAAAGAAAAATGAAGCGTCAAAGATATTGAATGACCATAGACCCCAAGACCCAGTCATCGTAATGACTTGGTCGATACGAAATAAAGTAGGGAGAGATACGACAAAGAAACTGTACATAATACAACTTGAAAACCCTAATTTTATTCATGAATATATTGCCTTTTGACACCTATTTTATTTTCCAATTTTTATAACCCAAATAAAAACTCCTCAACATGAAAGTTGTACATAAAATTATAATGAAAAATACAAAATTTATTTCACACAAAAATAATACAGAGTGCACCCGGGACACATAGAACAAAAACGCTTCAAACACAACTTTCCAAACATGTATCTCCTCCATACATACTCAAAATTGGCCAAATTCACCTTTATTGTTTATAAAATTTAATTATCTATTTAATGTAGATAGTTTCATTAAAAATGGAGTTAAGATGTAAAGTTGGCTTTGGATCCCTATTGTACTATATACATGTATATTATATTCAATATATTCGTTCTTTATATTTTAGCTTCTATATATGTTTATATATTGTTTAATACTATTTGAAATACATGTAAATAATAAACATAAAATAAAATCATTGAAAATTCATTAAAATAAATAAAGTAATAAAATATATATGTAAACTATGCATATGTAATACATATACATATTTATTTATGTAAATAAATAAAATCATATAAATACAATAAAAATATGTAAATGTGTAATTAAATAAGTTATAAATATATAAAAATATGTAAATACAATAAAAAAGTATAAAATACAAAAAATAGCCCAAATTACAGGTATATATGCCTATGTATATACATATAAATATTAACACCTAATATTTAGTGTTGTAAAAATAAATAAAAATATCTGTAAAATACTACATAAAATAATAATTATTTTTTGTGTTTTGACCAAAATTTAGTAAAATCGATTACTAATTTTAAATGATTTATTGAAGGAATTATTCCCTTAATTTCCTTGATTGTTCCACGTGGACTAATTAGGCACTCTGTGAGTTTACCTAGGTCAACTACACGATCTTTGCCCTTTCTTCTGTCAGAACCACCTACCACCGCCTCTTCTCCATTTTTTGATTCATCTATGGCTCGAGGATGCTAGCTTCCTTCAACAAACCGCTGTAGGGAACGATCGAGAATCACGCCATGCCCTGATCGTCCCCATTCGATCATGCAAACTACCAAAATCCCGTGATCTTTACCTTCCCCTTCTTTATTTATAAATAAACCCAGGTCATCCCTCTTTTGAGTTTTGGTCCCGAATTCACCTCGTACCCCAATAGGAATCAATCGAGTAGAGTCCATAGTGACAGGAGGATGTCGTCGACCCTTGTCAATATGGATAAGGGGTTGAACATCGACGGTCCAAGACATCACCGAGATAGCCGATGTTAAAATGTATGTCGATTGGATTATCGTGCGTTACAAATAAATGTGTCATTTCATTGTTGACGGGCAATCGGAATCGGTCGAGAAATAACCACATGAAAATTTTGTCAATTTTAATCAATGCAGTTTTATGTTTATTTTACTTGGGCAAGTCCCAAGGTCGAACACAAGGAGGCAAAGGAATAACCTAGAATTGTGTTTATCAAAGTTCATGCATGTTTTTCGAGGCGATCTTTTTTTTGTAATTTTTAATGCAATTAGGGATGCAATATGCAATTTTAGCCTATTTTAGGGACTAAAATGTAAATATCGATCAAACGATGTCTAAAAAATATGAAACTTGGCCAAGATGATAATTACGATAAATGAATGTAATGTAATTTTTTTGGAATTTTTGGATGCAATATGAATTTTTTATGAATTTTGAAATGCAAACAAAGTGAATTTCAATATTTATTTATAATAAATATTAAATCGAATTATTTTTAAGGAATAAAATTATCTAAGATCTATCACTATGTAATGGATCTCAAAAAATCCTAAACCTCAAGAATGTGAGATTTAATCCCTATTAAAAATCAAATATTGAATTATTCAAAATGATTTTTACAAGGTAAACTATGCATGCAAATGCAATTCTTTCTATGCAAAATGTTAAACACAATTAAGTCTATAATCCGTGATTTTCGGGAAATTTTAAAGCAACGATTAATCATTTATGAGTTTCAGAGCATAAACGGGGCAAAATATGCAAATCTCCACAAAATATTTAATTATTAATAACCATTGATCACAAAAATGTCCACAATATGTCAAGATGTAGAGAATTAAATGAGGAACAAAATGTTATTTTTGGATAATAAAAATATGCAATGTAGCTATCCAAAACAAAGGGGAAAGACAAGGGTATAAATGCAATTACAATAAATAAGCAGAAAGAAAATATGCAGAGGAGGGACTATTTTCTAATTACCAAAACTCATGGGGGTTCTGCCACAAAACTCCCTGGGGGTCACGTACCGTGCACGTGACCTGATCGGCGAGGGCTGATGCATAATTAGGATAAATTCCAAGGGCTTCATTGCAAATCTCTCACGGATCATGTGCCGCCCAAGTGCGGTGGCAAGATTGGTTGGAGGGTCAGCACAAGCATCCACGTGGCGTGCACACGTGCTGCGGAGTGACCCGGGGCTCCTGGTCTGTATCCGAGGCTAGTCGATCAATCTGAACCGTCGATAAAGATATATCTGACGCCTGAAGCTTTGGCGTTGTCTGGACGGTCAGATCCTTTTGTAATGCTGATCGGACGGCTGAGATGGGCCGACACACGGACGACGAGCGTCGGTGGAGAGGCAGAGTGGCGGAGCTCCGATGGACCTTCTAGAGCAGGAGGGGGCGTTGATCGGTGGAAGTCGCCCTTGGAGTCGAAGTTGCTAGCAACGACGTAGTCAATGAAGGTCGATGGCAATCTTCTTGGAAGGGATGTGCAGTCGTGCTTCGAAGGGGGCAATGGACTGGATGATATCCGGTGGTTGTCTGAGATATGGTTATCGAGGTTTGTTCGACGGCGTGGTGATGATCGTGCGATGTTCGAAGGATTGATGATAAGCGGAGGAGGATTCGATGATGGCGAGTGGCAAGGTGGACAGAAATGATATTCGAAGATGAGAGATGAGGCGAAGGAGCGGGGAGATACCTGAAGGAGGGGGCTCAACGGTGAAGCCAGAACTGAACAGCGGCTTGGAGGCGGAGCTGCGACGAGGACGATAGTCCTCGGATCACGCCGATGGAGGTGTTTTGCTTGTTGTCACATCCGATGAAGGAGGTTCTCTCTGTGAATGGAGACCGTCCAAAGGGGAAAGAGCTTCGGAGGAAGACGATGAGCAGTGGCCGTCTGATCGGTTGAGATCGGACGACCACGATGGTAACACATGGTAACCGATGGAAGCCCAGGCGGAGCACGTGCTGGGCACGTGCGCAGAAGGCACGTGCCTCGCACGTGCGAGGCTTTTTTTAATAATTTTTTTTATAAAAAAAGAAATGTAAAATCCCAAAAAATGGGTGACACATGGCGGCTCCAGGAGCTGCCACGTGTCAGTCTCACATAAATCGTAACATAAATAGAAAGAAAAATAGAAAAAGAAATAGTAAATGACCTCGGATCAAAAAAGTTTCTTCACGAGAATTTCTCATCTCGATGACATCTAAAACTTTCATGAAGATATCAAAATCAAAATTGATCATTTGCGCAAAGTGATATTTTTGGGGTATCCCATGTACATAGAATACCTTGATTTTTGGATTTTATAATTTTTTTCATTTTTAAACCTGATAAAAATCTGGAAAAAATATGATAAAATCAAAGATAAATATTTACACATTAATCTATTTTTTTGGATTTTTATTAATTAAGAAAAAGAAGAAATAAAATAAAACATGAAAAAGACCAATTTTGTACAGACAGTTAGTGAAGACTCGGACTCAGTTAGTTTCTTTGATTTCAAGCTCAGATTGGATTTGGATTTTTGCACATTTTAGTAGAACTTTTATCAAAGAAGACAAATGAAAAAGAACTGAGATAAAATAGGGTAATTATGTACATAAATTAATAGGTCAAAAACAACCAAAATACAAAATGTACAAAAGAGGCCCAAAACCCAACTTTCACATATGAGCTTCGATTCACTTGAACTTGGTCTTGTTTTGATGGTAATTGAATGTACATTAGTTTAAAAGTGAGTATGATCAAAACAGACAGTGAATGAGGAAGATATGAGGGTTTTAGTCCGAAAATCCTAGAACTAGGGTTTGGGTTTTTAGTCCCTTATTTGGGTTAGTAATTTTTTGTATTTTTCATTTATTCTTGTTAGTGATATATACACAGTGGAGTGGTTTTGGGTCATTTGGAGTTAGAATGAATTAGTTAAAAATCAGGGAAGTTAGGCCATTTACAGGTCAATTTTGGCTGGGATTTTTGGCTTCTTATTTTGTGCAAAAATAGAGGATAAAATGCAATTCTTATCAAAACATGCATGAATGCTAATTATGCAGAATAAATGCAGAAATGCCAATGATTTTGAGAGATTTGAGCTTAATTAATGAGATTTAGAGTGATGAATCTGAGATTCATCATCCCCCTATACTTAAACCATGCTCGTCCCTAAGCATCAAAAAGAAATGCCATGAGGTGAAATGTGATTGGGTTCCATACCAAGACCATGAGCTGAAGGTGAAAATGAAACTAGACTCGACCTTTGGATTATAAGTTTAGCGGAACTTCTGTGAGACTTAGAATTTTTAACCAACAGCCTTCAAGTTCTACACATCATTGTCACAATTTCGGCTCAGAAGTCATCTTAGATTAATCCTCTTCCCAAAGCATACCCTATGAACATTGAACAATCGACTCATGTGTGTGAAAGGTTTTAGCTCTTCCCATTCAGAATGCCGGACTACCATGCAAACCTCCTCTCCAGTAACTCGTCCTCAAGGAGTCGGGTATTTGATAACTGAGATCTCGCCGAAGTCGTATCTCTCCACAAGGCGGATCGACAGTCGCTGAGGTCACCTCAGCGAAATCTCAATCAATCAACAATTAACCCACAATGGAATATATGCAATGAATATCAAAAATGTGGACTTAAAATTTATTATAACTGTGCATGCAAGTGTGTATAGGTGTAAGCATGAGTAGAGGTCGAACACTCGGAGGCGAAAGATGATGTGGTAGAAAATTGGTTGTGCAATTATTCAATTCAATGACCATGTCCAATTCTTATTGTTTTTGTGGGTTTTTAATTAAAAAATTTATTATATTTTTTATATTATTTTTTTAATTTTTTGTTTTAATATTTCATATTTTTATTTATTTTCTTTTTTATATTTTTATTTATATAATATAGATATATATATATTTATAAAGATATATATATATATAAGAAGAGAGAGAGATATAGTATATGGATATATATATATATATAAATACTCACAATATATTACATATAATATTTTTTTGGCTTTTTATATTTATATATTTTTTGTTATTTTTCTGGAATATTTCTAATTTTTATGTATTTTTAATCCCAAAAATGTTCCTAATATAGGACTAATTAAATAGCCGAAACTAATTTGGGTTTTAGAAATATAAAAAAAGTTAAAAAATTACCCAAATTAATTTTAATACATTAATAATAATATATAGATAATTATAAAAGAGAAAAACATATTTTTGGTATTTTCTAGATTTTTTATATTTTTGTTGGATTTTGGAGCTTTCTGATTTTTTATTTTTCTTTTTCTTATTTTTAGGGTTTTTCATTTTCTGGACTCAATTTATATATAAATATACCATATATATATATATTTTTGTTATTTTTCAAAAACATTTTATAATTTTTTTGTATTTTATAAATTAGACAGTGCAAAAAATGCCTCCTTTTTCATTTTTAATAATTAGGTTCAATGCAAAAAATGCAAATTAAAATGTGAGCGTGAAAGTACACTACATGAAGCCTCTAACCTTTTTTTTTTGGATTTTTAGGAGCAACCTAGGTATTTTTAATAAATACATAAAAGATACAAAAATTAAACAACCTAGCAGGGGCATTTTTGCAAATAAAATAACTACAGGGGGCTCTGTGCGAAAACACCAGAAGAAATAAACATTTATTTTATTTTTTTTGAACTATTTAATAATTACAAAAAGCGTCAGGGTTAAACATGCAAAATTAACGTACCTCACGTGGGACTACACGTGAGGCGCGGAGGGACCTACATGTAAATACATGAAACTGTAGGGGTCTTGTTACAAAAATCCCATTTAATTTACACTTAATATTGTACTTACTGTATTCCAAAATAAATACAAAAATCAGGGGGATATATATGAAAATTACCCCCAACAGGCGCGCGATCCAACGGCTGGGCGTTCTTCACTTGACACGCGTCACCTCCTCCTCGCCTGATGACGATTTGCCGATGAAGGGCTGAGATTAGATCAGCCGAGCTGCTCTGATGGTCGATGAAGATCTCCATCCAACGACTGGCTTCTGATCGGGGCTGGAACCACGATCGGACGGCTCTGAAGGTGCTCGGAAGAACAGGGATGAACCCTGTGCCTCCCGAGCTTCGATCTGGCTTGGCGTGTGCATCCGACGGTTCCTCGGGCTGTTGAAGGTCCAAAAATCTTCCTGGGGATCGCTCTGCCAATTAGGGTGCTCGGGAGAGCTGGAGGCTCACCGGAGCGGTCCTGCGGAGTCGGTGAAGGTTTGGGGCTCCCAGGTACCTGTACAAATTCTAAATCGACCCCGACAGGGGTCCTTTGTCCTCCCAGCACCTGCAAGATTACTCGCACAAGCAAAACGAAGGTCTGGGGCACTTATTGGTGGTGGAATGAAAGATGGTGGAGCGGGGCGGTGATCTCCGGCGAAGGGCGGAGGAAGGAGATCTGATCTCCAGATCCGAGGAGGTTCTGGGTGTGTGAGGGTGCCTGGGGCGAAGGGAAATGAAGGGGGTATGAAAATGGAGGCAAGAGGGTGGTCGGAACACAGGGCTAATGATTAATCTAAAGACGGAAATGAAATGCTAAACTAAAACCTATCTAAAATGAGTAAAAGGCGCAGCTCATACCTGGGGGCCTCCAGGGAGCAGGACGGACGCCGGAGCTCCGCCACGACAAAATCTCTTCCTCCTCTAGCCGAATCATGGTGCTAGAGAGCACCTCCTATCACAAGGGCTCGTCCAAGACCAGATTCAAAGCGGTTGGGGGAAGTAAAGTTGGCCAAATTCAGCCAAGGAGGAGGAAGTTCTTATTTATAAACATCCATGGGCACCATTATTGACTGGACAAACGACGGAGATTCATGCTATATACAAGGGATTGGATCATAGGGCGTGGATGTACAATGATCGACGGAGATTTTGTCAGAAGAAATTGAGTGCAATCGGTGGACGAGACGCCCGTGAGAAAGGCAAGAAAATCGGGGACAAGATAGTTCTGAAGCGCCAGGTCCCAGATGGGACAGTTGACCGGGCGGTCAACTCGGGCCGCATCCTGAGTGGCCCACTTAGGACACTACATGACAAAACAGGGAAATTTATTCGAAAATAATTATTTAACATAATAAATGATTTTATTAGAATTTGCTTATAAAATAAAAAATGTTTATTAATTAACGTAGTATTTATTTATGATTTTTATTTATTTTTTTGATGTATTTTATTATGGGTTTATTTTAATAATGTATTTATAAGTATATTTACATGTATTTTGTGTAATTTATTTTATTTTGTATATTTTTATTTTATTATTTTATCTTCTTATTTTATAAATTTATAAATTATTTTTGTGAGTATAAATATATTTTTATTTAATTATTATAATTTTTTTACATTTTTAAATAAATAGGTATATATACTATGTAGGTATACTTATAGGTATTTTACCTATATTTTATATGCATTTAATTTATTTAATTTTATTTAATTTTTTATTTGGATTTTTATTTTTAATAAATGTTAGGTAATATTTACAATATTATAAAAATATGAAAGAATAAAATAATTAAAGAATGTATCCCCCTTTTATTTATATACATATATAGCATAGGTATTTTGCCTATGTATTACATAGACTCATTTTATTTGACAAACTCTTTTTGGTTTTATATTCATTTCAATATGTATATGCATTGTGTGTGTTATTTACAAAATTCTAAAAATATAAATTTATAAAAATGATGAATAATGAATAAATTGAATATTTTAATCGGTATTATGTACAATGAAGGCCAAAAACCTAACTTTCACAGATGGACTCCAAAAATTATGAAACCAATTTTTTTAAATAGTTCTTGAAAAGCTATATACAATTAAAGGTGATTTTGGTGGATTTTGAGTTTTTATTTGCAAGACTTGGGTCTGTGAAGTTGAGATTCTGGCTTTTTATTTTGTGTATAAATGTACACTGTGTATCATTTTTGTACAAACTCAATTTTGTAATTTTATTCACATTATTATTTACAACTTTCATGTACAAAGTTTCTCTATTTGATGAATGAATAATTATATACAAAATAGGTGTCAAAAATACATAAATAAATGAATAAATAAATGAGGTATTTATTGTATTATTGACCCTTATCTCCCCCTACTTTATTCCTTGTCAACCAATTCCATTCTGGACTTGGTCTCTGGGGATAGGGTCATAAAATATTTGCAATATTTTATTCCTTTTTCTTTTCTTCTCTTTATTCTATAATTTTGGCATTAAAAACCTTATTTTATGTACAATAAATACAATAAATAATAGATGTTATTATGGACAAATTGATGCTATTTACATGCATTTGCAGGGGTTTTTAAGGCCAAAATGATAGAATAAAGGTGATGAAATGGAGATTCATCACCCCCCTATACTTGCCTTTGCTAGTCCCTAGCAAATACTTATGCAATAAGTACAAAAAGAAGAAAGAATAAGAAGAAAAGAAAAAGCAAAAATAAGGAATTAAGAATAAATTGAATTGATCATGATTATTGAATTCATCTGTACAAAATCAAACTTTGGAGCTCAGGTTAGACCTTGGTGTGAAAATGTGTGTGGAACCTGGTCGGGAACCAAATTTAAAACACAACAACCTCCGAGAGTCACAGAACTCGGTTCAAATCACCTCAATAGCCAGGTCAGAACTAGCCTACATCATACGCAAACCCTTATGACTATGAAGCTGACTTGTACAGTGTAAGTGATAGTGGCTCTTCCCAACTGAAATGACCAAGGAACTGACTTCTCCAGAATGACAACCCAATGATTCCCCAATCCAGCCCTCTGTCGTTGAAGAGCGGGGTATTCCCTTCTAAGTTCAAGTGGAATCCAACTCAAGAGGGGGAGGTGAAGAAGAGAATGGACGGTAGCCAATGTAGCTACCTATCCTAGGATGCAAGACCAGTGTAGTCAAGTCATCCAGCTGCAGGCTCACATGGTATAACTTTGATGCTCAAGCTTGCTTATTTTCTATACAACATATATACATACTCCGGCATGCACTTTTATTTTTATTTTCAAGCATGTCCACTTGGAGTTTTTTTTCAAACATACTATTTACAGCAGCATTTACATAAGGACTTTTCCTCTTGAGCTAGAAGACTATCCCTCTTTTGAAGCTTTATCGCAACCCACACTCTCCTGTCATTCGACTTCATTGAAACTGGAGCAGGTTGGGGCGCACTTCCCTCCCTAGACGAGGACGAATGTTTCCAACCGTGTGCGTTTCAGACTGGAAAATCTAACCCCCTCACCACTCCAACTGAGTTGAGCCAAGTGAAAGGTGCAAGTGTGCAAGTTAGGTCACGGCCGACAAGAGTCATGTGTGTGTCTCGAAAAGTTCTAGTTAGTCAGTTGAGGTGACTTGAACCTAGCCCTGATTTCTCAAAGAATTAAGTCTTAATAGACCTAAAGTACCTTAAACCTAGTTCCCATAAGGTTCCAGTGCAGATAGGTGCAGTAAGGTCCAACCAAGCTCCAATCTTCGACTTTATTGGACTAGTTCAATCATCAAGCTCAATCAAAGAATATGAATGCTATGCAAATGCTATTTACAAATATGCAAAGAATAATGCAATTTTTCAAAGAATTTGAAAACAAAGAGCGGAATTTTTACACAAAGAATTTACAAATACAATAATTTTGGTACCCAAAGTATAAATATACACAACTATTTATACGGGCGTGCCGCTTTATTTACAAGACTTAAAGAATTTACAGGTTTTAACAAGTGATTTATTTAGGTGTATATACAATTGATAAAGAATTTTATGCATTTTATTTATGATTTATTTTATTTATTTTATTTATTATGATGCTTTTATTCCTCAAATTTATTAGAAAACATTTTGAAAACTTTAGTACAACATAATTTTTACAAACATTTTACAACCATGTACACACATTTGAAAATTATTTTGCAAAAAGGTTTTCCAAACAGAATATATAGATTTTTCACATATTTTTGCAACCATTTTTCAAACCATTTGCAAATAATTTTTCAAACATTTTATTTCACACAAAGAAAATAAACTTTACAAACCAAAATGTTTTTACACAGGTTGAAAACATGTAACAAAACATTTTCAAAATAGTTTTCAAAATATTTTCACAAAGATTTTCAAACTATTTTTCAAACATTTTGCAAAAAAAAACATTTTCACCTGATTTATTAATCAGTAAATACAAAAAGAATATGAGGAATAATCACATCTTTTATTAGGTTCTAATGAATTTAAAGAATTATTAGCCATATTATTAAGAGAATACTAAAGTACGATTTATGTCTGAAGTATATACAGAGTATATACGACCCCCTATACTTAGCTTGAGCTATGTCCTCATAGATCGGAAAAGAGAAAGAGAAGACATAACTCGTACTCAGTATAGAAAAGTCTAAAGAATACATAAATAAGAAATGGATGAATGAGAAGTTGACCGTCCCCTCTATACTTAGGATCAAGTAATCCTATGTACATCAGACTGTACACAAAGCATGGAGGGTCAAGGGTGGAAATAAACAGATCAAAGAATTAACAAATCAGGGGTGCACCTCCCTATAATTAGGACAAAGTACGTCCTAAGTACAGAAAACTGACACAAAAAGGCGACACCTTTTATTTAGATAAAGAAGTATGAAAAAGAAAACGAAGAAAAGAAGAAAAGAAGAAACGATAAATATATACAGATAGACGAAAAGAACGTGGAGAATATACGCATCACTCCCCCTATACTTAGGGTGAGAAATCCTTAAGTATAAGCAACGACAGGAGTGATGAAACGGAACATAGAACAACACGGAGTGTACCCCCCTATACTTAGGACAAAGTACGTCCTAAGTATAGTCACAGAGATATGGTGATAGATTTGAGGCACACAAAACATGTGGGAGAAAAAGGAACAGACTATACAACACATATATACAAGTGGGGAAGAACTGGTGAAGTACAGGACGATATCTGACAAATGAATAGGTACTTGCGTCATTGTCTCCCTGTGAGAACAGTGATGCAATCAAATAGTGTAAGACACTCGGATAAGCAGTCATGTGGGTGTCGGCTACCAGGGCGAAAGAAATCATGAAATAGATACCGGGTCCGGTAGCATGTAGCAGTCAATTGGCTCGTAGGGTCAGCATGAGGAAACAAAGCCGATACTATAAGACCGGGAGGAAGAAGGGTTAGTACAGAGTCCTCCAGTCAATCAGAGTCTCAAAAAGATATGGAAAAGTAAGGAACAAGAGACATCGTGGCATTCGGTGGTCATGAGGTCGGGAGATCATAGGAGACACACTGAATACTGCAAGTCATGGCTCGACCCTGCGAGGGTCGTCAAGGTGAGCAGGCTCAAAGGGGACAGAATCAGAAGACTTGGTCTAGTGATCCGCAGATCGGATGCACAATCAGAGAGGGGGACCAAGTACATAAAACATGAAACTCAGCTCCGTGCTCCAACAAAATGGAGACACAATCAGAAGGAGACTGAGTACTGGCTCAGAAGACTCGGCTTTGTGCTCCAACAGACAGGATACACCAGAAATTGAAATCGAATACATACAAGGTGATGTACCCTCCCGCAGATAACCCTCGGGAAGTAGTACATGCAAATCAATGAACAAGCAGAAAGAGGCTCGACCTTGCGAGGGTCGTCAAAGTGAGCAAAGGGCTTGAAGGAGCCGGATCCAGCAGACAGACCCACATAGGGGTCTCAGTAATCGACAAATCGGCTACCAGCAGCAAAGACCAATCAGATCGGGAATATGTCATAGTCTCCCGTAGCTAACCCTCGGGGAGCTACGAGCTAGTCAAGGAATAATCGGAAAAGAGCTCATCCTTGCGAGGACCGTCAAGGAGAGCAGACTCAATGAAGTCTGAGCAAGTCGGTCTCATGCCCCAACAGATTGGGCGAATGATCAGAAAGAGAGACCGACTGCCCATATCAGACGAATCGGCAACGTGCCCCAACAGATGGAGGCGGCACCAGAGGTGAGTGAAGCCGATCGTAAAGAAAGTGTCACATCCTTCTGCAGATAGTCCTCGGGGAGTGATGTGAGCTACACAGTGAATAATCAGAGTACATCTCATCCTTGCGAGGGTCGTCAAGGAGAGAAAGAAGGGCTCGAATGAGCCGTATCCATCAGCCGGATCCACAGAAAATGTGGTCTCGATAGACGGTAGACCGTCTACCAGGAGAAGAGACCATCATAGCAATAATGTGTCATAACCTCTTGCAGATAACCCTCGGAGAGCTATGAACTAGGTAGTGAGTAATTGGAATATCAAGGCTCGTCCTTGTGAGGACTGTCAAGGAGAGCAATCAGACAGGTGGACTCGTGTACCGACAGGTCGGGTACGCAAGCAGAGTGGAGGCCAATCAAGCATATCATTTTGACTCGGTTCCGGGTCCCATCACAATGGCGACCCAAACAGTGGATGAAACCGCAGTCCTAGAAATTATAGCATTCTCCCGCAGATAGTCCTCGGGGAGGAATGCGAGCTAGATCAATGTAGTTCATGGGAATGCTGGCATAGAATCTCAGGTCCTCAAAAGTATTCAATCATTCAATCATCGGAGGGCATAAGACCATGTGAGGGAGCAAATAATCAGGTCAATTACAAAACATCCCTCGGGTCAATCCAATCTGGCTGAAATGGCACGAAAGATAATCAAGAATCCTCAATGTGCCATGGGTGGATCAAAGAGTCAGGAGATCAAGGATGGTTCAATCAAGAAGATGAGGAGGTTCATGGGCGGTTCGGGGCACTGTCACATGAAACATATATCAAGATAGTCAATCCAAATCCGAATAAAGACGGGTTGAATCGAATGGGTAAATCAATTAATCAGGTCACGTGAATTCCTCATCGAAACATCAAAATACATCACACCCTCAATCCGGTGTGCGAGACCAAAAATTCCTCAAGAATGCATCACACCTATGCTTGTGCCCAAAATCAAATATCCTCAAAAACATGCACGTATCCGATCACAACCCCAGGGCACACTTATCCTCAATCTTTGGCCCGGCTTACACAAATAATCAAGGTAATCATAAAATCCTTGATGCGGGCCTCATCAATGTGCACAGCACTCCTGGGTAATAGAAAAGTGATACAAAAGGTACGAGGAGGGCGAGTGAGAGGTTCGAGACATAGACAAACAGGGTGTTCCACACAAGGCGGGAACACCGTTAAAATGGTGGTCCGAAGAGGATGATCTCCTCGAACATGAGAATATGAGGATGGTACGGTAGATACGAGGAAGATGGTGAAGAAGAGGGAAACGAAGGACTTGGCGAAGAAATGATTGAGCTCAAGCGCCAATACCATGACTCGATGCAGATGAGGAGGTATATGTATAAGAGAGGTAGAGAGACTCAAAGATGAAAAATGCATGACTCACACAGACAGGACCGACTACTCTAATAATGAATGAAAACACAATGGACTCCAAGTCACAATCAATACACAAGGCAAACCCCCGATTCACCTACTCGACACAGTGAAGACTGTCAGGTAACGGTCATTTATTTTTCATTTTTAGAGTGAGGTTAAAATCACAAAGTTGTACAAACACTTAGGAGGCTTAATGGGATTTGGGCTCTACTCCTTAATGTGTACGTGGGCAATTTAAAACCATACAAAGAGGGGGTTGCACTCCCCCAAGACAAGAAGTCCATTATGTTTTATTTTTAGGTCCAATAGAGTTAACAGTCCCAATTTTATTTAGGTTATCACTTTTTTGGGTATTTTCAATGCACGTGCCTATCGAGGTTCCAATTTCCATTAAGCATCCTAGGTTGGCAAAAACAGAGGGAGAAGGTCAGAAAAGCCATGCAAGTCGGAAATCGATGATGCATGCTAAGTAAGAAGACTTACAGTGCCTCCAACTCTCTCCATGCGGGATGCAGAACAGAATTGGAACTTATGCTAAATGCAAATGCAAGCTGAAGAAATTGCCCTAGGATAGTAACTGCTATTACCGTGAAGCACACAAGTCGGTCACCGATCTTCAATCCAAGAGTCCGGTCTAGGCTCACCCCTCCTCCTCTCAACACATCGAGTTCAGGAGCAGCGCTTGGCAGGGTGGGCTGTGGCAAGTAGGATCGAAGATGGTGAGGTCGACTGTTTAAAGTTTGACTAAGTCCAAACGTGGCTATCGGCACATGCAAATATGTTAGGTGTTTGGCCTTAATCTACGAGCAAGCAATTCCTAAGCTAGGGCTCATTCACACAAAATAATAAAAATAAAATAAAATAAAGCATCAAAACCATCGAGGCCCCCAAGGGAACAATCCCTCGGGCAATGGACCTCGGGAGTCGGAGTGTACCTGTGAGAGTCCTGTATTATTACAAAATTCTAAGTGTCACTCTCTCACATAAATATACATAATAAAATAAAATGCATTAAAATGAGACTGCCATCCAAAAATTCTCCTTCATCTGCTTTTGATGCTCTCTCTTGTTGGCTAATGTAGAAGAGCCAACTCTGCCTTGCTTGGGTGCACTGGTCCTCCTAGGAGGTCCTCCTTCGCTTGGCGGTCCCTCGCATCAAAGACAAAGAAAGAAGATGGGTCAGAATAGTCAATCAAATAATGTCAATAAAAATAAAAATAAAAATCAAATAAATAAATATATAATGGACATGAGCAAAGAATTAAATAAATAAATGAAAACCACACAAAATCATACAAAATATGTTGCCTCCCCAGCAACGGCGCCATTTGATAACTGAGATCTCACCGAAGTCGTGTCTCTCCACAAGGCGGATCGACAGTCGCTGAGGTCACCTCAGCGAAATCTCAATCAATCAACAATTAACCCACAATGAAATATATGCAATGAATATAAAAAATGTGGAGTTAAAATTTATTATAACTCTACATGCAAGTGTGTATAGGTGTAAGCATGAGTAGAGGTCGAACACTGGGAGGCGAAAGGTGATGTGGTAGAAAATTGGTTGTGCAATTATTCAATTCAATGACCATGTCCAATTCTTGTTGTTTTTGTTGGTTTTTAATTAATAATTTTTTTTATATATTTTATATTATTTTGTTAATTTATTTTGTTTTAATATTTCATATTTTTTTATTTTTTTTCTTTTTTTATATTTTAAATTATATAATATAGATATATATTTATAAAGAGATATATATATAAGAAGAGAGAGATATATAAAGTATATGGATATATATATATAAATACTCACAATATATTACATATACTTTTTTGGCTTTTTATATTTTTATATTTTTTTGTTATTTTTCAGGAATTTTTCTAATTTTTATGTATTTTTAATCCCAAAAATGTTCCTAATATAGGACTAATTAAATAGACGAAACTAATTTGGGTTTTAGAAATATAAAATAAGTTCAAAAATTACCCAAATTAATTTTAATACGTTAATAATAATATATAGATAATTATAAAAGAGAAAAACATATTTTTGGTATTTTTCTAGATTTTTTATATTTTGTTGGATTTTGGAGCTTTATGATTTTTTATTTTTCTTTTTCTTATTTTTAGGTTTTTTTATTTTCTGGACTCAATTTATATATAATATGCCATATATTTTTTTGTAATTTTTCAAAAATATTTTATATTTTTTTTGTATTTTATAAATTAGACAGTGCAAAAATGGCTCGTTTTTCATTTCTAACAATTAGGTTAATTGAAAAAAATGCAAATTAAAATGTGGGCGTGAAAGTACACTACATGAAGCCTCTAACCTAATTTTTCTGGATTTTTAGGAGCAACCTAGGTATTTTTAATAAATACATAAAAGACAAAAAAATTAAACAGCCTAGCAAGGGCATTTTTGCAAATAAAATAACTACAGTGGGCTCTGTGCAAAAACACCAGAAGAAATAAACATTTATTTTATTTTTTTGAACTATTTAATAATTACAAAAAGCGCCTGGGTTAAACATGCAAAATTAACGCGCCTCACGTGGGGCCGCACGTGAGACGCGGAGGGACCTACATGAAATACATGAAACTGCAGGGGTCTTATTACAAAAATCCCATTTTATTTAGACTTAATTTTGTATTTACTGTATTACAAAATAAATACAAAAATAGGGGGGTTATATATGAAAATTACCCCCAACAGGCACGCGATCCAACGACTGGGCGTTCTTCACTTGACACGCGTCGCCTCCTCCTCGCCCGATGACGCTTCGCTGATGAAGGGCTGAGATTAGATCAGTCGAGCTGATCTGACAATTATGGAAGATCTCCACCCAACGGCTGGCATCTGATCTGGGCTGGAACCACGATCGGACGGCTCTGAAGGTGCTCGAAAGAACAGGGATGAACCCCGTGCCTCCCGAGCTTCGATCTGGCTTGGCGTGCACATCCGACGGTTCCTCAGGCTGTTGAAGGTCCAAAAAGCTTCCTGGGGGCTCGCTCTGTCGATTGGGGTGCTCAGGAGAGCTGGAGGCTCACCGGAGCGGTCCAGCGGAGTCGGTGAAGGTTTGGGGCTCCCAGGTACCTGCAAAAATTCTAAATCAACCCCAACAGGGGGTCCTTTGTCCTCCCAGCTCCTGCAAGGTTACTCGCACAAGCAAAACGAAGGTCTGGGGCACTTATTGGTGGTGGAATGAAGGATGGTGGAGCGGGGCGATGATCTTCGACGAAGGACGGAGGAAGGAGATCTGATCTCCAGATCCGAGGAGGTTCTGGGGGCGTGAGGGTGCCTGGGGCGAAGAGAAATGAAGGGGTATGAAAATGGAGGCGAGATGGCGGTCGGAACACAGGTGGATCATAATGAACAGTTCGCCGGAGCGGAGCTCCGGCAAACTACGAATCGGCCATTCTACGCTACATTTAAGGGCTAATGATTAATCTAAAGACGGAAATGAAATTCTAAACTAAAACCTATCTAAAATAAGTAAAAGGCGCATCTCATACTTGGGGGCCTCCAGGGAGCAGGACGGATGCCGGAGCTCTGCCGCGACAAAATCTCTTCCTCCTCCGGTCGAATCACGGTGCTAGAGAGCGCCTCCTATCACAAGGGCTCGTCCAGGACCAGATTCAAGGCGTTTGGGGGAAGTAAAGTTTGCCAAATTCGGCCAAGGAGGAGGAAGTTCTTATTTATAAACATCCATGGGCACCATTATTGACTGGACAAACGACGGAGATTCATGCTATATACAAGGGATTGGATCATAGGGCATGGATGTACAATGATCGACGAAGATTTTGTCAGAAGAAATTGAGTGTAATCAGTGGACGAGACGCCCTTGAAAAAGGCAAGAAAATCGGGGACAAGATAGTTCTGAAGCGCCAGGTCCCAGATGGGACAGTTGACCGGGCGGTCAACTCGGGCCGCATCCTGAGTGGTCCTTCTAGGATACTACAGGACAAAACAGGGAAATTTATTCGAAAATAATTTATTTAACATAATAAATGATTTTATTAGAATTTTCTCATAAAATAAAAAATATTTATTGATTAATGTAGTATTATTTATGATTTTTATTTATTTTTTTGATATATTTTATTATGGTTTTATTTTAATAATGTATTTTTAAGGATATTTACATGTATTTTGTATAATTTATTTTATTTTGTATATTTTATTTTATTATTTTATCTTCTTATTTTATAAATTTATAAATTATTTTTGTGAGTATAAATATATTTTTATTTAATTTTTATAAGTTTATTTACATTTTTAAATAAATAGGTATGTATACTATGTAGGTATACTTATAGGTATTTTACCTTTTTAATTTTATATGCATTTTATTTATTTAATTTAATTTTATTTTTTATTTTAGATTTGTATTTTTAATAAATGTTAGGTACTATTTACAATATTATAAAAATATGAAAGAATAAAATAATTAAAGAATGTATTCCCCTTTTATTTATATACATATATAGCATAGCTATTTTGCCTATGTATTACATAGACTCATTTTATTTGACAAACTCTTTTTGGTTTTATTCTAATTCAATATGTATATGCATTGTGTGTGTTATTTACAAATTCTAAAAATATAAATTTATAAAAATGATGAATAATGATTGAATTGAATATTTTAATCGGAATTTTGTACAATGAAGGCCAAAAACCTAACTTTCACAGATGGACTCCAAAAATTATGAAACCAATTTTATTAAATAGTTCTTGAAAAGCTATATACACAATTAAATTTTAGTGGATTTTGAATTTTTATTTGCAAGACATGGGTCTGTGAAGTTGAGATTCTGGCTTTTTACTCTGTGTATAAAATGTACACTGTGTATCATTTTTGTACAAACTCAATTTTGTAATTTTATTCACATTATTATTTACAACTTTCATGTACAAAGTTTCTCTATTTGATGAATGAATAATTATATACAAAATAGGTGTCAAAAATGCATAAATAAATGAATAAATAAATGAGGTATTTATTGTATTATTGACCCTTATCTCCCCCTACTTTATTCCTTGTCGACCAATTCCATTCTGGACTTGGTCTCGGGGTTAGGGTCATAAAATATTTGCAATATTTTATTCCTTTTTCTTTTCTTCTCTTTATTCTATAATTTTGGCATTAAAAACCTTATTTTATATACAATAAATACAATAAATAATAGATGTTATTATGGACAAATTGATGTTGTTTACATGCATTTACAGGGGTTTTTAAGGCCAAAATGATAGAATAAATGTGATGAAATGGAGATTCATCAGTATTTCCTTCTAAGGTATGTCGCTCTATGTTCACAATCAAATTGGGGAAGAAGTTAGAAGAAGAAGAAGAAAAGAACTGGAGGATGGCCAGTGTAGTCACTTCTCCTTGTGAAGCTGGCCAGGGTAGCCGAGTCTCCACCAAGATCTGCAGGTATTCTTAAAGCTTGGACCTTTTTGGATAGATATTTATTTGGTAGTGGCTTCTTTGTATTTGGATTTTTAGTGGTTCTGCTTGGATCTTGTTGTGCCCCTACGGATATAGAATCTTTTTTCCGTACATGTTTTGGGGTCTTAGAAAAAATTGTGCCCAATCATCCATCCCTTTTCCGAAGCTTTATTTCAACTCGTACTCCGGTCTTTAGATTTCCACGCTACCAGAAAAGAAACTCACACAGTCTTCCAATACCATGCCTGAGTTGAGCTAAGTGCATAGTGCGAGAGTACAAATTAATTCCTTATTCCAGAGTTGTACCCAGAATGAAGAGACCAGGTTAGACACTAAGAGTCAAACACTGTATATTATCATGTGGAACTCAAAGAATTAAGTCAACAACCTGAAGCTTCTAAAATTCTATTTCTCGATGAAGTTCCTCTGAAAATTAGGTGGATTAAGGTCAAGTCTAGACCACTCTCGATTTCTGCTCATAACGTGGTTCAGAACCCAACGACTTTTCACATATGCAAATGAATTTAATGCTGGATGAAGTTCAAGTGTGTGAATTCCAGACACATTTTTGTGATTTTTTTTGAATTTTTTAGAGAAAATGCAAATAACAAGCCATTTTTTCAAAAAATTTGGGTTGGACACAATCAGTGTTAGTAGCAAAACTCTTTTTCTCTTTTTTGTGAAAACTTTTTTTGTTTTGTTTTTGTTGTTTTTTTTCAAGTTAATCACTCACCCCGTAAATACATATAGACTTACGTGAAAGTACGAGATATGGGTAAAATATATACACAGTATATATACAAACCCCCCTATACTTAGCGAGTGATGTGTCCTCAAAGCACAATGAGCGTAAAGAAGACATAGCTCGGGCTAAGCGTAAGAGAGTGAAAAAGAAAAAGAAAAAGACAGATTGATTCGCCCCCTATACTTAGATTGTAAATAGTCTAAGTATAGAAGAAAAGCGAAAAAATGAGGCTATCGGGATATGTAAATGAGGAGAGTATATACAGATGGGCATCGGTTCCCCCTATACTTAGGCTCTAGTCAACCTAAGTATAGAAGAAGGGTGGAAATGGAATGATCGGAGAAGGAGTTTGATGAGGGAAATGGTATATACAAATGGCATCGGTCCCCACCCATACTTAGGCCTTGGCCTAAGTAGAGGAAGAAGATGTACAAGGAGACCGATGTGGTCGGGAGGTAGGGTGGGAGCCGATGATTAAGGCGGTTTTCTGTCGATCTTTTTGTGAGCCAGCGGTGGGAGAACGTAATGATGAGAAGGAGATGAAGCATATGATTCCCAGCTATTATCAGTGTTATCCTCAAAAAAATCATGATGGATAGTAGATAAAGCGTACGAGTCAGATGAAAGGTAACCATCATCAGAGTTATCCTCAGAGGAATAGTATTTGAAAGTGGACACACTCCAGATATTCTTGTCTTTTTGTTTGTTCAGTTGTTTTCTCAGAACTCGTTCCTTCTTGGGATCATGCGATTTGTCCTTGGATAAATTCTCTGAAGCACCAGTCTCAGTCAGCTCATAAGAAATAATTCCAGTGTATTTAATGAGAGCAGGAGCATCAGCTTTGGATAAATAATAGTGAGGAACAGGAGTCGTACGTCCAACGGGAATCGAAATTTGGATTCTTGCGAAAATATGGTTTTAGAACAGCCAAATAGACTTTACTCATGTAGATTACCTTTTACGGACCTGATGAGGGATCATCATATGATTCCTCTTCCGGAAGGTCAAAGGTGACTTTCTTTTTTGATGAAGGAGTAGTCATTTTGTCTCGTGAAGGTGTTGGTCCACTTGAATCTCCAGATGAATAACCATTAGAATTTTTCTCCTTGGTCGGTGTTTGTCCTGCGTGTTTGTTCTTAGTCTTCTTAATGTTGGTGCACTCCTGATTTGGGATGATTTGGTCAAGGTATTCTGAGTAGGTTGCCCCTGGGTGCGACCATGCATATGTCTCAGGATCATATAAGAAACATTCTTCTATTGTGAGGTCTGTAGGAATTGAAATCATGGGGACAGTCTATGCATGTTCATTCTCAATTGACTTGACATTGAAGCATTCCTGTGTCGAGTTGATGTGATCAAGGTATTCAGAGTAGGTAGACCCAGGTTGCGACCATGCATAAGTCTCCAGATCATATGATTCATATACTTGATTCTCCATGGTGAGAGTGGCTGGGAATGGAGCAGGGGGAAGAGTCTCTAAAGCAATAGTCTCATCAACAACCGCTATCTCAGATATAGCAACGGGTAGGGCTCTTCTACCGTTTGATGGTTATGGTCGTCGAGGACTTCATGGGTTGCCTCAGAAAATCATGGTTCCTCAAAGACTTGTTGAGATCGAAGTGCTTCCAATGCTGTAAAATTGATTTTACGAGTCTCTCACATTCAATAATTACCTTAGCCAATGCTAAGAATGGTTTTTCGAGAATAATTGGAGACTGGATGAATTCTCCTTGATGCTCAATATCAATGATCGTGAAGTCTACTTTGAGCGGAGCACCTTGGAATATCATGATGACAGAAATGATTCCTCTTGACTGCTTTATTGATCGATCAGCCAATTGAACGATCTCTCGTATCTTCCTGATAGGTTCGAGTTTGAGTTCGTGAAATACAGAGGTCGGGAGGATATTGATTGGTTAATCGTCATCAATTCGAGCATGGGAAAAAATTTGTCTTTGATTTCACAGTCAAATCTGGGCAACTGCTTCACTATGTGTCTCTTGGTTTTTCTCCTCAACACCAAGGAGGAGGCTATTGACAAGATATGTCTTTCAGTCTTTGTTCTTATCCTGCCCGACTTTTTCATCATAAATTTGTCCATTACAAATCCTTTACAGTCGGGAAAGTGTTAAATGGTATGTATAAAGGGAAGTTCAAAGATCAGTTTCTTCTCCAGTGCTTCCCGTACAACAGGATCCAAATTCTTCAGGTCTTCTTCAGTTTCAATTTTTATGTATTTTTCAAGATTTTCGATTTTTTGTTGTTTTCTAATATTTCAATTTTTTTAATATTTTCTGTGTGGTGTGGTGATGTGATGTGTTGCGTAGATGAGCATGGGCTTTGATGTTCTGAGTAGGAGTCAGAGGCATAGTCATTCCTACGGGAGTAGTATGCAGAAGTGTTGCTGTCAGGACTGTCTCTAGGTTTCTGAATATTCTCAAAATTTTCAACATGAGATCCAATATTTTCCTCATTCATTTTTATAACTGAGCCACCAGAGAGGGAAATTAATTGGTCGGCAAACCTTTTAAATCGATCCTCCATTAAATCAAATCTCTTGTTTATCCTCAAAATATCATCCTCCAAAATCTTTTCATGACCAATCATGGGAGCAGTCGGGTTGTGTTTTTGTATTTGAGATTTAATAATTTCATCTTCCATTTTCCTGTATGTGCTAGGAAAAGAGTCTCTTGAAATATTCAATATATGATCATTATTTTCTGAAAATTTCTCCTCAAAAATTATGGAAGGAGACTGCTCATTGATGAGCGGCCTGAGCGAGTAAGGTTAAAATGGTATCAAGGGTCGTTGCGACCGCAACCACTCACACCGAATCTCAACAAGAAAATAAGATCACCAATAAAGAAATCAAACACTCAACCCATGTAAGCGGTCTCGCTAATTTATTTTACCTGGTATAGCTGCCAAGGTCGAACACAAGGAGCACGAAATGCTGAAGCTAAGAAGTAGTCGGGAATCCAAGAAAAGAAAAGAAATGGTGGTTTTTATATTTTGCAAATTTTTTTATGATTTTTAAAATTTAGAAAAAGTATAAAAGAACTCAAAAGCCAATACTCAGAAATTTCAAACAAAAATAATTTTATGTTTTTAAAATATTCAAATGTTTTTTTGGATTTTATGGTGTTTTTCTGATTTTTAATTAATTTTATAAAAATCAAACAAAGGCAAAAATAGAAACCAATGTACAACTGGAATCTAAAGGCAGATTAAAATTAATTAAAATGCCTATAAAATTCAAGCAGCAATTTTATTAGAAACTACAAAACAAAATCTAACTACAGAAGAAGAAAACACTTTTTTTAATTTTTATGATTTTTAATGATTTTTCTAAGTTTTTTACTCTTTTCCAGTTTTTCTGGGTTTTATAAATGGAAATAAGGTGAAAAGTGGATAGAAATTCAAACAACACAAAAGAAGCAATCATGATTTTTTTTCAAATTTTTTAAGGCTTTATAATATTTTTAGTTGATTTTCTAAAACAAACAATGACACTTTTAAGGTTTTTGAATTTTTAAAAATAATAAATGAAAACATAACATAACCAAAAATTCAGTACAATTCCTACACAGTGGCAGGAGTCATGTATCAAAATTTCGTGAATTTTGGAACTAAAATGCTATTTATTTAATCAAAGATAAAACACACAGCATACAGGGACCAAACAACAAAGAAAACATGTTTTGGGACCAAATAGTAACACACACAAAAACTCTAGGGTCTCATCTGTAAATTTCCCACTAAATTCCGCGCATGTTGGAAAACAACACGCACAGGGGTATATTTGCAAATATAAAAACTAAATATTTAATCAGTAACAACAAAGAAGTTAAGGGTACAACGTGCAAATATCCCAAATAACACGTGACGAAGCACGTGGGTCCACACAGGCTGGACTAAAATACAAATATAGAAAACTACAGGTGCTAAAGTGAAAAATGGTCTATTGTATACTTTATTTTACAGACTAAAATAAAACAAAAATAAATGCAAGGTGGAATGAGCAATATACCGACGAGGCACGCGACGAAGCGCGTGACGGGACGCGTGGCGGCCGCTGGTGAGACACGATCATGTGGCTCTAGCCCGTCAGGTGTCAGATCTAACAGTTGTCAGATGTCGGATACGTGGATGGAACAGGGTCGTTAGATCTGACATCTAACGACCTGATAGCTCCAGGCGATGGACGGCGAGGATGGCGTCTGGCAGGTGCGGGCTATCGGACGGTGGAGAGGTCCTTTGGATGAATTGGGATGAGGCGAACTTCGTCGGAGCATCAAGGGTGATTGGTGGCTCCGATGAAGGATCAGGAAGCTCCAAAAGGCCCGGAGGGTCCTTCTGCGTCGAGTGGTCGGCTCCGATGGAGTGGTGGACGGTCAGATCAGCGAGGCGGTGACTGGGACCTGAAGGCACTCCGGTGAAGGTGGACGAGGGCGTTTTGGATGGTCTTCGCACGCGTCACGACCTGCAAGAGAATGCTCGGACTTGGAGCAATGCTCCTGTCAGGGTTATTGGACCTAAAATAAAGTGAAGCAGCGGTGAATGGATGATGGGGTCTCCGGTGAAAGCGATAGTTGAGACCGATGGCCTAATCTTGGCGATCCGAGCCAAGATCAGGATGATCAGACGGCGTAAGGAGATGGAGGGTGAGCGGGGTCGTCGATTTAACGGATGTATGACTGTGGCGAGGCTCCGACCGGCTGGTCGGAGCTGGCGGAGGTGCGGTGAAGCGCAAATGAAAGATTTACTAAACGAAGGAGCTAGGAACTAGGAAAGATTACATGAAGGTCCTAAGAAAATCCTGAGCTCTAGATGAGGCGGACGGCGGGGTCTTTGCCTCGACTTTGCGGCAGCTGGCAGAGGAGGCTCGTCGCGGCGGTGCTCCGGCCACGAGACTTGAGCATCGGCTACACAACTCCTCTCCAATGACCAAAGGTGGCCTCCGGTTGCTGTCACCAAAGCGGAGGTTTCTAGGGTAGCAGAGAAGGGTGCAGTGTGAGCTGGAGAGCTGGGGGACCAAATGAAGACCTTTAGAGCAAGGCCCTAGTAGCCAGAAGAAATGGGTCGGGCACGCGAACCGAGGGTCGGATCCCTAAAGGAATCATTGGGTGAAGATCTTCAATCCCCCCTCGACAATCGGAGCATCGAATCGAAGAAAATAGAGGTCGGATCGGGTCTGGAGAATTAGGATGAAAGAGCGCAAAACCCTGATCCGTGCGAGGGGAGGTCCGGGAGGGGGAGTTGACCAAGGTCAACATTCCTCCTGGACCAAACAAAAAATAGATAGTCAAAAATAATTATAAAATCAATTAAAAATAGCAAATGATTTTAAATTAAAAAGTGTTCAAAATGAAAAATATTTGTTATTTTCTAAACAATTTTTTGTCATTTTTATTTATTTTTATGAAAAATAATTTATGGTATTTACAGTATATTATATTATATACATGTATAACATACCTATGAATTTTGTACAATTATTTTTATTTTCTTATTTTTACACAAATACCCCAATTTTATATTTTATTTATTTACAACATAATTTTTGGAGTAGAAAGTTATTTTTGTTTTATTTTTATTATTTATTTACAAGTATAAATTAAATAAAGAAAGATACATATTTACATGTATTACATACAAGGTGAGAGAGAGTTTTATTTTATTTTTATTTTATTTTTCTAATTTTTGTTTTATTTTTTTTAGAAATATACACAAGGAAACAAAAACACCATTTTATTTTTATTTTTTGTAAAAATAAATTATATATACATAAAGGATGTATCTCTCTCTACTTATTTTATTTGGCTATCAGGCCCGTGTTGGACCCTCTATGGGTTTAGGTCACTCAATATTTATTCTAAATATTTCCTTCTTTTTCTTTTATTCTTTATTCTTTTATTTATGTGTGGTGTGGTGATGTGGCGTGTTCCGTAGATGAGAAGGGGCTTTGATGTTCTGAGTAGGAGTAAGAGGCATAGTCATTCCTAGGGGAGTAGTATGCAGAAGTGTCGCTGTCAGGACCATCTCTAGGTTTCTGAATATCCTCAAAATTTTCAACATTAGATCCAATATTTTCCTCATTCATTTTTATATCCGAGCCACCATAGAGGGAAATTAATTGGTCGGCAAACCTTTTAAATCGATCCTCCATTAAATCAAATCTCTTGTTTATCCTCAAAATATCATCCTCCAAAATCTTTTCATGACCAATCATGGGAGCAGTCGGGGTGTGTTTTTGTATTTGAGATTTATTAATTTCATCTTCCATTTTCCTGTATGTGCTAGGAGAAGAGTCTCTTGAAATATTCAATATATGGTCATTATTTTCTGAAAATTTCTCCTCAAAAATTATGGAAGGAGGCTGCTCATTGATGAGCGGCCCGAGCGACTAAAGTTGAAATGGTATCAAGGGTCGTTGCGACCTCAACCAATCGGACCGAATCTCAAAAAGACAATAAGACCACCAATACAGAAATCAAACACTCAAACCAAGTAAGCGGTCTCGCTAATTTATTTTACCTGGTATAGCTGTCAAGATCGAACACAATGAGCATGAAATGTTGAAGCTAGGAAGTAGTCGGGAATCCAAGAAAAGAAAAGAAATGGTGGTTTTTATATTTTTTAAATTTTTATGATTTTTAAAATTGAGAAAAAGAATAAAAGAACTCTAAAGCCAACACTCAAACAACTATTTAAAGCACAAAAAATACTCAAAAATTCAAACAAAAATAATTTTATGTTTTTAAAATATTCAAATGTTTTTTGTGGATTTTATGGGGTTTTCTGATTTTTAATTAATTTTCTAAAAATCAAATAAAGGCAAAAATAGAAACCAATGTACAGCTAGAATCTAAAGGAAGATTAAAATTAATTAAATGCTTATAAATGTCAAGCAGCAATTTTATGGGAAACTACAAAACAAAATCTAACTACAGAAGAAGAAAACACATTTTTTTTGAATTTTTATGAATTTTTAATGATTTTTCTAAGGTTATTACTCTTTTCCAATTTGTCTGGGTTTTATAAATGAAAATAAGGTGAAAATTGGATAGAAATTCAAACAACACAAAAGAAGCAATGAAGAATTGTTTTTAGAATTTTTCAAGGCCTTTTAATATTTTTAGTTGATTTTCTAAAACAAACAGTGACACTTTTTAAGGTTTTTGAATTTTTAAAAATAATAAATGAAAACACAACAAAACAAAAAATTCAGTAAAATTCCTACACAGTGGCAGGAGCCACGTGTCAAGATTTCGTGAATTTTTGAACTAAAATGCTATTTATTTAATCAAAGATAAAACACACAACATACATGGACCAAACTGTAAAGAAAACATGTTTTGGGACCAAATAATAACACGAACAAAAACTCTAGGGTCCGATCTGTAAATTTCCCACTAAATTCAGCACATGTTGGAAAACAGCACGCACAAGGGTATATTTGCAAATATAAAAACTAAATATGCAATCAGTAACAACACAGAAGTTCAGGGTACAACGTGAAAATATCGCAAATATCACGTGACGAAGCACGTGGGTCCGCACAGGCTGGACTAAAATACAAATATAGAAAACTACATGTGCCAAAGTGCAAAATGGTCTATCGTATACTTTATTTTATAGACTAAAATAAAAACAAAAATAAATGCAAGGTGGAATGAGCAATATACCAATGAGGTGCGTGACGAAGCGCGTGGCGGCCGCTGGTGAGACACGATCGTGTGGCTCTAGCACATCAGGTGTCAGATCTGTTGGCTGTCAGATGTCAGCTACGTGGATGGTACGGGGCCGTTAGATCTGACATCTAACGGCCTGATAGATCCAGGCGATGGACGGCGAGGATGGCATCTGGCAGGTGCGGGCTATCGGACGGCGGAAAGGTCCTCTGGATGAACTGGGCTGAGGTGAACTTCGTCGGAGCACCAGGGGTGATCGGTGGCTCCGATGAAGGATCTGGAAGCTCTAAAAGGCCCGGAGGGCCCTTCCACGTCGGGTGGTCGGCTCCGATGGAGTGGTGGACGGTCAGATCAGCGTGGCGGTGCTTGGGACCTGAAGGCACTCTGGCGAAGGTGGACGAGGGTGTTCTGGATGGTCTTTGCCCACGTCACGACCTGTAAGAGAACGCTCGGACTCAGAGCAATGCTCCAGTCGGGGTTATTGGACCTGGAATAAAGAGAAGCGACGGTGAATGGACGGGGGGGTCTCAGGCGAAAGCGATAGATGAGATCGATGGCCTTATCTGGTGATCCGAGCCAAGATTAGGATGATTAGACAGCGTAGGGAGATGGAGGGTGAGCGGGGTCGTCGATCTGAATGGATGGATGACTGTGACGAGGCTTTGATCGGCTGGTTGGAGCTGACGGAGGTGCGGTGAAGCGCAAATGAAAGATTGACTAAACGGGGGAGCTAGGAACTATGGAAAGATTACCTGAAGGTCCTAAGAAAATCTTGAGCTCCAGGGGAGGCGGACAGCGGGGTCTTTGCCTCGACTTCGTTGCGACTGGCGGAGGAGGCTCGTCATGGCGGTGCTCCGGCCACGAGACTTGAGCGTCGGCTACATTGCTCCTCTCCGATGACCAAAGGTGGCCTCCGGCTGCTGTCACCAAGGCAGAGGTTTCTAGGATAGAAGTGAAGGGTGCGGCGCGAGCTGGAGAGCTGGGGGAGCAAATGAAGACCTTTATAGCAAGTCCCAGGTAGTCGGAAGAAACGGGTCGGGGCGCGTGAACCGAGGGGCGGATCCCTAAAGGAATTATCGGGCGAAGATCTTGGATCCCCCCTCGACAATTGGAGCCTCGAATCGAAGAAAATAGAGGTCGAATCGGGTCTGGAGAATTAGGAGGAAAGAGCGCAAAACTCGGATCCGCGCGAGGGGAGGTCCGGGAGGGGGAGTTCGTCGGGGTCAACATTCCTCCTAGACCAATCAGAAGATATATAGTCAAAAATATTTATAAAATACATTAAAAATAACAAATGATTTTAAATTAAAAAGTGTTCAAAATGAAAAATATTTGTTATTTTCTAAACTATTTTTCTGTGATTTTTATTTATTTTTATGAAAAATAATTTATGGTATATACAGTATATTATATTATATTATATACATGTATAACATACCTATGAATTTTGTACAATTATTTTTATTTTCTTATTTTTACATAAATAGCCCAATTTTTTATTTTATTTTTGTACAACATAATTTTTGGAGAATAAAATTATTTTTGTTTTATTTTTATTATTTATTTACAAGTATAAATTAAATAAGGAAAGATACATATTTACATATATTACATACAAGGAGAGAGAGTTTTATTTTATTTTTATTTTATTTTCCTAATTTTTGTTTTATTTTTTTAGAAATATATACAAGGAAACAAAAACACCATTTTATTTTTATTTTTTGTAAAAATAAATATATATACGTAAAGGGTGTATATATACAAGGTAGAGTGGCCCTATCTCTCTCTCCTTATTTTATTTGGCGATCAGGCCCATGCTGGACCCTCTCTTGGGTTTAGGTCACTCAATATTTATTCTAAATATTTCCTTCTTTTTCTTTTATTCTTTATTCTTTTATTTTTGTACAAATACATGCTAATTATGAGATATTAACAAATGCATGCTTATTGCTAATTTATTGTATTTACAACTATATGCATGATGCTTTGCCAAGATATTTAGCTAAAGTAAAAGGATAAAGAGTGGTGAATGAGTATTCATCACTCATGTGATCCATGCATGTGGAGTTGGTCTGAGTAGAGTTTAATCCTTTGATCGTGATTGGTCGGATCTTGATATTGTGGAGTCAACATACAGAGGTTATGTGTTTCTATGTCGTCAGTCCAGTCCTCTATATGACTGTCATGTCTAAAGATGGGGTTGTCATAGTCAGTCCAAGATGATGGTTTCTCATTTGTGTTCAAGGGTGGGGAAGATGGAAGATGTGAAGAAGTGTTAAATTCGATCATGTGGTTATAGTCTCCCATGAATGATGGATTGACATTTACCGAATATGAAGGATGAATTGTATGATCGGAGTAGAGTTGATTGACATATGAAGAAGTGGTGATCTCAATCGGTTGTTAGTTTGTATGATCCGAATACAAAGGGTTGTCATTAATGAAGTAGATCGGATTTGTAGATATATTTGGATCTATTGGTGATTGAGAGTCTCTTGTGGAAGTTGGATGGTGTGTAGTTGTAGGAGATTTTGAAGTTTTGGGTCTAACCGATACGAATTCATTTTTATAGTATAGCTCTAATGGATTTTCGAATAAATGTTCTGCCATTTTTGAGAGCTGAAATGAATGACGGTTTTGGTTTGTTCGAGACGAATTGATTTTCATGACATGGATCTGGAAAGTTTTTGGATAAAAGTTTCATGATTTTCGAAGGAGGTTTATTGGTTGACACATAAAGAAAAGAGAGTGATGGCACAAGTGTGCGGCTTTTGATTTTTGAAATCGGTCCACGCACGCAAAATCAAATATAAATCAAACCCCAGCTTCACCAACTCACACAATGAAGCCGTAAGAGTTCGGCAATAATCTTTTTACTTTTAATTTGTGATAAATCAATCTTGGAAAGAATTTAGCGAGCTGTTAGGTGCTGGCGATTTTCGTAATGACTGGCCCGAATTCTTACGACTAGTTGCACCTACTTTCAGCCAGTATGGGTGTAAGTACGGACTGTAAAATGGCTACCCGTTACTTGAGGACGGAGCCTTATACAGTGTCCTCTAAACCACCCACTCTGCTAAGGAAATCCGGACCGTTTACCGGCTACCTGTAGATCCTCACTGAGAAGTAGTTAATCATTTTTGGTAGAATCAGTAGTCAATATGAAAATCTGGGTTTGGGATCTAGCCTTAAGTGTCGTCTCTCACTCACTCAGAAAAAAATAAAAGAATACAAGGTCGGGGTTGCTCTCCCACAAAAATTCTTGATTTTATGAGTTATTTAACATCAGCTATATTTAGCAGTCCCAATTTTAATTAGGTGATCACTGAAGAATCAAATGAGCACAAAAGCACGTCTACCGTCCAGTCCCAATTTTCTTCTATGTGACAAAACAAGAGGGAGAAATCTGGTAAAGGCCAATGCACGTGAAAAACTATGATGTATGCTCAGTTAGAAGGCTTACAGTGAATCCTCACAATCTCCATATGAGATGCAATATAGAAATAGAAAAATTAATATAGATGAATGCAAGCCGATGAAAAATCGCACCTAGCAGAAAGTTATATTAGTGGGGAAGAATTGAGTTGAATTTGGCTAAATTAAACGATCTAATGTGCGTCTCAACTAAAGTGAAGTGTGGCCCTAGGTCCTACGAGCACAATCAAAAATTAAAAATGCTTTAATAGCTGTATGTGCAGGCCTATCCTAAGCGCCACTCAAGTCGGGCCCCACCCTCACCGAAGAGTGAAACATGTTATGACACACCATAGAGAAAAAGTTCAGGATCTTTTTTTGTACATATGCGAGAGTCCAAATAGACACAGCTATAAATGAGCAATTAATTATAGAAATTAAAATTATAGAAAATAAAATCCTAGACTCTACGCTATCCCACGACTCGACTCGATCCTAATTTAATTGCGGCTTTTTCGGAAGTCGGTGAAGATGCTTCGGTTTCCAAAAATCGCTCCACGTATGCCGGGTACCTCGCAAGAAAATAAGAGAGAGAACGTAAGAGAGTGACTCAAAAATAAATAAGAAAAATAAATTATGAAAAAAAATAAAATAAATGCAGGAAAAAAAATGGAATTTACAGTGAAAAATTCGGGGGTTAGACTACCCGAATGTGGAAAACCGAACAAAAAGATTGTTAGACAAAAAACTAAGCCGTTTGCCTCCCCGGCAACAGCGCCATCTGACAGATCCGAGATAGTCGATGTTAAAATGTATGTCGATTGTATTATCGTGCGTTACAAATAAATGTGTCGTTTCGTTGTAGACGGGCAATCGAAATCGGTCAAGAAATAACCACACGAAAATTTTGTCAATTTTAATCAATGCGGTTTTATGTCTATTTTACTTGGATAAGTCCTAAGGTCGAACACAAGGAGGTAAAGGAACAACCTATAATTTTGTTTATCAAAGTTCGTGCACGGTTTTTGAGGCGGTCTTTTTTATGTAATTTTTAATGTAATTAGGGATGCAATATGCAATTTTTGCCTATTTTAGGGACTAAAATATAAATATCGATCAAACGATGTCCGAAAAATATGAAACTTGGTCAAGCCGATAATTACGATGAAATGAATACACTGTATTTTTTTCGAATTTTTGGATGCAAGATGAATTTTTTTATGAATTTTTAAATGCAAACAAAGTGAATTTCAATATTTAATTATAATAAATACTAAACCTAATTATTTTTAAGGAATAAAATTATCTAAGATCTATCACTTGGTAATGGATCTCAAAAAAATCCTAAAACTCAAGAATGTGAGATTTAATACCTATTAAAATTCAAATATTGAATTATGCAAAATGATTTTTACAACGCAAACTATGCAAGCAAATGCAATTCTTTTTGGGCACAATGTTAAACACAATTAATTCTACAATCCTTGATTTTTCGGTAATTTTTAGAGCAACGATTAATCATTTATGAATTTCAGAGCATAAACTAGGAAAAATATGCAATATTCCACAAAAAAATTAATTATTAATTAACCATTGATCACAAAAATCCACAATATGTCAAGATGTAGAGAATTAAATGAGGAACAAAATGCTATTTTTGGATAATAAAAATATACAATGTAGCTATCCAAAACAAAGGGAAAAGACAGGGGTATAAATGCAATTACAATAAATAAGTGGAAAGAAAATATGTAGAGGAGGGACTATTTTGTAATTACCAAAACTCCTGGGGGTTCTGCTGCAAAATTCCCTGGGGTCACGTACCGTGCACGTGACCTGGTCGGCGAGGGCTGATGCGTAATTAGGATAAATTCCAAGGGCTTCGTTGCAAATCTCCCGCGGATCACGTGCCGCCCACGTGCGGTGGCAGGCTTGGTTGGAGGGTCGGCGCAAGCCTCTACGTGGCATGCCCACTTGCTGCGGAGTGACTCGAGGCTCCTGGCCTGTATCCGAGGCTAGTCGATCAATCTGAACCGTCGATGAAGATAGATTCGATGCATGAAGCTTTGGCGTTGTCTGGACGGTCAGATCATGTTGTCGTGCTTATCGGATGGTTGAGATGGGCTAATACGCGGTTGGCGGGCGTCGGTGGAGAGGCGGAGAGGCAGAGCTCTGGTGGTCCTTTTGGAGCAGGAGGGGGCGTTGATCGGTGGAAGTCGCCCTTGGAGTCGAAGTTGTTGGTGGCGGCATAGTCGATGAAGGTCGATGGCGATCTTCCTGGAAGGGATGTGCAGCCGTGCTTTGAAGGAGGCGATGGACTGTAAGATGTTCGATGGTTGTCAGAGATATGGTTATCGAGGATTGCTCGATGACGTGATGATGATCGTGCGGTGTTCGAAGGATTGATGATGAGTGGAGGAGGATTCGATGATGGAGAGTGGCGAGGTGGATGGAGATGATATTCGGAGATGAGAGATGAGGCGGAGGAGCGGGGAGATACATGAAGGAGGGGGTTTTACGGCGAAGCCGGAGCTGAGCAGTGGCTTGGAGGCAGAGATGCGATGAGGACGATAGTCCTTGGATCACGCCGATGGAGGTGCTTCGTCCGTTGTCACGTCCGATGAAGTAGGCTCTCTCTGTGAACGGCGGCCTTCCAAAGGGGAAAGTGCTTCGGAGGAAGATGATGAATAGTGGCCGTCCGATCGGTCGAGATCGGACGGCCACGATGGTGACACATGGCGACCGATGGAAGCCCAGGCGGAGCACGTGCCTCGCACGTGCGAGGCGTTTTTTAATAATTTTTTTTTTATAAAAAACGAAATATAAAAACCCAAAAAAATGGGTGACACGTGGCAGCTCCAGGAGCTGTCACGTGTCAGCCCAAAAAAATCGTAAAATAAATAGAAAGAAAAATAGAAAATAATTAGTAAACAACCCCGGATTGAAAACGTTTCTTCATGAAAACTGCTCATCTTGATGAGATCTAAATCTTTCCTGAAGACATAAAAATTAAAATCGATCATTTGCACAAAGTGATATTTTTGGGTTATCCCATGTACATAGAATACCTTGAATTTTGGATTTTATTTATTTTGTCATTTTTAAACTAGATAAAAATCTGGAAAAAAATATGATAAAATCAAAGATAAATATTTACATATTAATCTATTTTTTGGATTTTTATTAATTAAGAAAAAGAAAAAATAAAATAAAACACGAAAAAGACCAATTTTGTACAAACAGTTAGTGAAGACTCGGACTCAGTTAGTTTCTTTGATTTCAAGCTCAGATTGGATTTGGATTTTTGCACATTTTAATAAAACTTTTATCAAAGAAGATAAATGAAAAATAACTGAGATAAAATAGGTTAATTATGTACATAAATAATAGGTCAAAAACCGTCAAAATACAAAATGTACAAAAGAGACCCAAAACCCAACTTTCACATATGAGTTCCGATTCACTCGAACATGGTATTGTTTTGAAGGTAATTGAATGTACATTAGTTCAAAAATGAGTAGGATCAAAATGGACACTGGATGAGGAAGATATGAGGGTTTTAGTCTGAAAATCTTAGAACCAGGGTTTGGGTTTTCGGTCCATTTCTTTGGGTTAGTGATTTTTTGTATTTTTCATTTATTTTTGTTAGTGATATGTACTCAGTGGAGTGGTTCTGAGTCATTCAGAATTAGCATGAATTAGTTAAAAATCAAGGAAGTTAGGCCATTTACAGGTCAATTTTGGCTGGGATTTTTGGCTTCTTATTTTGTGCAAAATAGAGGATAAAATGCAATTCTTATCAAAACATGCATGAATGCTAATTATACAGAATAAATGCAGAAATGCCAATGATTTTGAGGTATTTGAGCTTAATTAATGAGATTTAGAGTGATGAATCTGAGATTCATCAAGTACCTACATCGAAGCTCATCTTCTCCCTGTTCTTGAGCAAGACTGAGCAATTTTTCCCATTTTATATTGCATTTACTTTCCTTAGCATAGCTAAGGCATTAGTTTGATTAGTTCGTTTGTAGTTTAATGTAATTTTAGGTTTTTAATTTATTGGAGGGTCGAGCTCCATCTTTTAAATCATCGTGCTTCGACTTTTCCTGACCCACCATTCCACCTCATCTTCGTTCCCCTTTGTCTGCTACATCTTTTGCCCTTATTTCCACCTTAATCCTGCACAGATCAAGCTCTATCCGAGCTCCCTTTGTTTCCTATCATCGGAGCTCATCCACCCCGCTCCTTTGCCGTGCTTTCATCTTTAACAAGTTGCTGGGGATCTTTGCCTCAAGTCGGAGACCCTTTTTGTGCAGAAGGAAGCACTTGAGAAGTCCCTTGGAGACGAGTCAAAGCTCAAACCAGAGCTCCAGGTGACTAGAGCTCTAGTCCCCTTCCGATGGGGCCCGAACCATCTTGAAGCCTCCTGCAAACACGGGAGACCATGGGGAAGGTGTCATGAATCTCCATTTCATCACCTTTATTCTTTCATTTTAGCCTTTAAACCCTTGCTAAATGCATGTAAATAGTACTAGTTTGTACAAAAGAACATTCATTATTATTGTATAAATATTGGATAAACCCTACATGACCCATATCCTATTGCATGTATGTATTTATGTCGAGGCTTGCGGTGGGCTAGGAACGTGGAGACACCCAACTTTACCCTAACCTATGAAACATCGAATGCAAAGATCAAAATTTCCCAAGTTGGGCAAATGTTGTGACAATAATTTAAAAAAATAATTTGAATTTCATCTAAGATAATATTATTAACCAATAAATAAATAAATTTATAATAAATAAATATAGGATTACATATATATATGTTTCCAAAAAAATATTGTAGTTATGGTCTGTTTTATTAGATTTTGTAGTTGTGGCATCAAAAATTTTGACTTGTGATGGTTTAACCCTCGTAGTAAATAAAACTACAACAACCAAATAATTATAGCAGCAATTTTGTTTGTTACCACCACCTCTACAATAAAATTAGATTAAGCTAATAAATAATTTAACATTTGTTGCAATGACTTCCTTAGTTAATCATATAACAATTAATATTATTCATTACTTGATTCCTTTAATTCATAATGATTATCATACTCGTTGCTATATTCCAAGCAACAAATCATATAACAGTTAGTTATTGTCTTTTTATTCTGATTATTATTAATTTAGTGATGATTAATACAAAATTTAACGAGTAAGCCAATAGATAAATAGTTGTTACATAAACCTTTAGCAAGAAATATGGCATTCTTTACTAATTACATGAATAAAAATACCAATGACAAATAATATTCATTATTATATATTTAACATCAGAAGACATGTCAATTATATTAAAATTATTTGTTATTATAGTTTAATTTTCTTGTAGTATATCATGACTGTGAAAATTTTTATTGCATGTAATGCTTTATGATTTGTAGCTAAAATAGTGTAGTAACCAAAAATACATTACAGAATAAACAAGCCGTTTTTAAATTGTTTTGTCGCTGCAACTGGCCATTATTAGAGTAATTTACTGGAGTGAAATATATTTATATATGCGGTTTTTTACAACCCTCGAGATTTTACAATAGCAATTATGCCCCTATTTTTTTGCGGCAAAACTTGTGCCCTTCCTTTCTAGACCATCATTAGTTGAACCCATTTATTACTTAGTTTGTATGTTAGATGAACCAAATCATGATTTACAGAAATCAAGGTTTGGTTAGGAAAAATCTCATAAAGTTTTTGCCCCTCCATTTTTATGCCAATCACTAGAGGTGGGTGAGGATGTCCCGGGGATATTGTTGGCGGAGGAGTCGGTGGGGGGAGGGTTTGTTGCAAGAGGAGAAGGTTTAGGAAGGTCAGGGAGGTCATAAGAACTGGTAGGGGAAGGAGGTCATCTCTATCACCACAAGTGCAAGCATCTCCTCCAGCCCATGGTGCCACCTTCCCCTTGTGCCCAGAAACATCGCCACATGGAAACACGCAACCATGTCCACTACTATCAGGGAGAGGTTAGAGGAGGAGACGAGGTCAGACAAGCTGGAGACAATGACGGATAGGTTGGGAGGCAGGGTTAGGAGCAGGGATGGGAGGTCGGGTTGAGGGGTACAACCGAGGGGGTTAGGGGCGAATGTGGTTCTGGCATCAAGGCTATGGGTGGTGGGGATGTCAGGAGAAGGAGGCTGGGAGGTTGCCCGACAGTGCTAAGGCTAAGGAGGGAGATGCTATGCATAGCGTGCTAAAGGTGAGGAGGTAGAGGTTGGGTGAAGGGTGTCAAGGATGAGGAGGGAGGTTTCAAACGTGGGGGTTGGCGGTGAAGGTGGTTTGACGACAGTGATGCGGGGGTTGTGGAGAGGATGTGAAGAACTTCAAGGAGGAGGAGGGTGGTGGAAATGGTGGATGAGGAAGGGGCGGCTTCTCAATACTAAATGTGTATGTGGGAAAAAGGTATGAATGAAGAATATGATGAAGTAACAAATTACATGTGTACCCCTCTATTGTCCTTCCAATTACATCCGTGCCCATAAGTTAACGTCTATTTGGGAGTGAAATGGAGAGAAACTAACATGAGGGGTTCAACTATCAACAGTGCAGGAAGGTAGGGGAATAATTGTTATTGCAAAAAAGGTAGAGGGTATGAATGTTATTGCAGAATCTTGGAGGCATAAGTGTAAAAAAATTTATGTAATTTATAGCCTTTTTACGCGTGAATGCCTCTTATATTCTATAATATCTGCTATGTTCCTCCCTTTTTTGCAATATCGATCGAACCCATGCATTCTTGCATCTCTATCACTTGTGTCCGTTGGATTAATTACCATCCATCCACCTTTAAAATCAATGTTAACTTTGTATATAAAGGCAACTAGAAGAAAAATGAGGGTATAAATGTACTTTTTTTTCTTCTTCTTCCTTCCTACCCCACCTTCAACCTCAAGAACCACTACAACAGCCCAACCCCACCCCTCCCTCGATCCCTCGTTGTTGCCTAAACCTCTTCCCAACCCTGCCCATGATACCCTTTAGATGATAACTATATGAAGCTCAAGGTGGGGGATTAGTCCTCGGTTCTCCCGAGTAGAGAAGAAAGTGGATCGTTGCTGCACAAAGTTCATTAGATTCATGGCAGTGCTGGAGTCGAGGTGGAGATTCAAATCACCGTGGGGCATTGACGAGCCAAAGGTGGTCGCCTTCTACATTGAGGTCTCGTGTTAAGGGCTTCATTCTTGATGTGGGCTTCGATCAGGGGTGGAGACACACCTCTCTGCCAACCACTTCTTCTTGCTAAGGGCTTCTCTCTGGATGAGGGCTTCTCTCCACTGGATCGGCTTAGAAGCTTCGAGAGTCACAACCTCAATAGAGTTAACTCCACCTCCAAAGGCTCTTCCTGTCACCGGAGCTTGCAACACCCCTCTACCTCTGCCCAATACCAACCTAACGGACCAACAGAGACCACCTCTCCTCCACCACCACCGTTCGTGTGTTGACCCTCCGGCACATCTTGTACAACTACCTCCCTCAATCACCTCAAATCCCTAATCCCCATACTCTAAGGGAATGTTCGGTAGGGGAAGAGGGATCGAAATAAGACATTATTCCTGTTTTTCCTTATTCTTCCTTGTCCACTCCCTTATTCCAGTGCCTTATTCACTTTTTCCCTTATTTCACCTCCTTTTCTTTGGGGTTTTACGAAGAGAGGACTTATTCTATCATATTCCTTTATAGGTTGTAAAGAACATCGCGCAGTCTGGGTCCATGAAGCTATATATGCGTATATTGAAATTAATAGCTAATCTGAACTGCATCGCTTGATGTGGGTTCATTTTAAAATCTAGATATGGACACGGAGACATCGACACGGAGACAGATACATTGCAGATATTGAAAATTGCAAATCATATCATTAAATACGGATACAGATATGGAAACAAGTGATCATGATTCGGATATGGATATTTATCAAACGAAAACTGTTTATCCTGCATATAATAGATTTCCTCGAACGCTTGCATTCAGTAGAAATATGTTTGTAAAGTTGAAATTAATGGTAAATTAAATCAAATTAATAAAATACAAATATAATAAACTAAAAAATATAGTATTATATTAAATTAATGACATATATAATAAATGAATAAATAATATAGAGATATATGTTTTTCTTCCCACATTAGAAAATGACTTAGATGCAATATATTAGAAGTGATTATGTAATATATTTGGAGATACACATAAGTTGATGTATGTGTATACAATATACACACATAGCTAGATTCAACAATACGAATATATGTATCTATATCCGTCAAGAAAATATGTAATTATATTCGTATCCATATTGTAAAAAAATGAAAATAATATATGTATCCTTATCTGCATCTGCAAAATAAAAGTAAAAACTCATACGCATATTTGTATCTGTATCAGACAACATCGAAAATTTGTATCCATATACCCCTAAAAAAGGTTACGATAACGGGTGGATATTGATATATCAGTATCCAGTTGCATCCCTACAGATAATGCATCATACTTCGATTATTTACCAACCAACATATTTAACTTACAAACCTTATTCATTATTCCTTAGTCCTCATGTGCCAATCGAACGGAGAATAGCACCTGACTACTCTTACTACTCCTTATTCTCCCTTATTCTTACCCTTCCAGCCAAACAGAATTAGTGTCTTATTCCACCTTATCTCACTCTCGCTCCATAGATGATCAAGGTTTTGGTCCTTGAGTCAAAATGAGGAATAAGATTTTCCTCACAATTCCTCTACCATAGGCTTGTTGTGCCTCTAAAAAATACAAATAACTACCATATCTCTAACAATCTTATCTAACATAACTTTCTTGTCCCTCCTTAACTCCTCCCTCCTATCAAATAGAGAACAACAAGTTATTGATTTGAATAAACCATGGTTCTAAAGCAACAGAAAGGTACATGTGATAATAATACAAAGAAGGTATGAGCATAATTGGTATTGTAGAATTTTAGGAGAGGTACAAGTGCGAAAAAAATCTTAATTTATTAAATATTAATCCTTTTGCATGTAGATTCTGATTACTGCTAAAGAGTGTTAATCCATGGTGTCAAACACAGCGGCCGGACCTTCAGATTGACGAATCAGAAGAATCCCATCAATGAACAGCAATTATTCTCATCTCGTCCTCCTCTAATCCACAAATAAGATTAACGTAAAAGGGGGCTGCACTGCGGGAGGTTATGTTATCACATCCATCAAATGAATGGAAACCATACTCATATAAAGAATTTAAAAAAACAAGAAGGAAACGTATGCAGGTGAAGGTCGTATCTGCAACGAGGTCATCAATCAAACCAGTCAACATCAAGAAGAGACTGGAGATATGAAAGTAGACAGCTAGCAGTTTGCACTTTGCAGGAAGCCGCATCAAGAGGGTCGCAATCTGAGGTGACCCCTGTAATCGCCCATCACTCCTATATTTGTTTATTAATCTAAAAAAGACGTGTCTTCTCGATGACTCTAATCAGCCCATCTTTTTGGAACTTAGGAGCTACCTAATACACAGCTCACGGTAGTTAATTTGGTGAGAGAAATTTCTGTGTGTTCTTTAGCAGGAACAAAACTAAAGCCATCCTCCTTCATCCTTCAACTTCAAGATCAAAGTTACGCAGATCACACATCAGCGGAAGAATATTGAAAATGCTGCAGTAGTGAGTCTCCCACCATCTTCTTCTTGTCTTCCATTTTAATACGAAAAAGATGCTGCATAATTACAGGAATCGAAGTTTCTGATTCCAACTTCTGATCAGTGGACCCATGAAATATACTGATCACACATAGGTTTATGGGTCAGCTTGCATCCAGTCTACCTCTCTGGATGATAGTGACAATTACAGTCAACTCCCATAAGCATTGAAATAATCCTTCTGATTCTACGCAACTGTATATATATGAACTTGGCGAATGATGAACTGCAAAATGAGCATTAGATACATGTATCATATCAAATAATTCAGGTATTAGATAAGACGGACACGTTGTTACTAATGATCACAGATGGGTTTTCATTCAGCTTCTTTAATAACCGACGCATCACCGAGAATTGCATTCTATCGATTTCTTTCAGTCATGCTGATAACCTTTGGTCACGCCTTCCATCATTCTCTATTTTCCTCTTATCATTAAAAAAATAATGCTAGTTGAACCCTCGTTGCATTCACACCATAATAACAATGAATGAGTGGGACTTGATTGGTGTTATATTGTTGATTAATCTAACTTTATGTCTATAGCCATTGATTCATCGTCGTCTCGCTATCAACATACAGCTGCACTGAGATGCAATTTATTATAAATTTTCCTTTAATTTGTAGCTATATGTATTTCGATCTCCTGCACACACTTGTCGTTGTCTGCATCGTCAACACCTTATCTTCTTTGAAGTCTCCCGTCCACAATAATCTCCATGATTAACAATGACCAGATATTGAATTACACGTTGTGACCTTCTCAGCTTATATCAATCTTTGCTGACAGTATCTGTTGTGTCCAGAGAATATATCTTCAGATGGAAACTGTGATCATTCGATTAATGACATACAGCATAATTTATTGTTGAGATGCAAAATTAACCTGCAAATTCGTCGATTCTGAAAATCTATTTCCGTGATTGCTTTGCATGATGTGTAAGGGATTAATACTGGATTCACAATGACCTGATGTGAATCCTTGAAAATAAAGACAGTAATCACTTTGATGTGATCAAGACCATAGTTTCACATGTTTCTTCCCGATATTCGAATTAATCAAATCCTTAATGTAATAAAAAATAGATAGGTAGCGTATTGATCCACTGCTCTCTGATCCGCATTAATCTCTTACTAAAATGCAACCATACCTTTTGCGGATCGACCATCCTTCAACACATATCTTTACCTTATGATCCTCCCTTAATTTACAATCTCTCCTTAACGAAGAGAAGAGGACTGATATTTTTATAGCAGGATCATCGTCTTTGTTTTTTAATGTCTAAAGAAATCAAATAATCAAAATATGAGACAAACGAGCAATAAGTTGTGCCGCTAGTCCTTTTTGAATTGCGAAACCGATCTTTCTAAACACAATTCATAAACCTAGGAATCATAATATTACAGCTCATGACTCTTTGGATCTTCCTCAAAAGTTCAACAGCTTATGGTGCTAAAAATCTAAATGTATCAAAAGCAAAAGGGATGAAGGCATGCTGATTCTCATTGCACGCTTTCTCGTGCTTCACCACTTTTGTTGCAGTAGCTTAAAGGGCAACATGTCTCATTGTAAAGATCACACTCTTCAACCCCACCAGCAGAGAAACTCATGCCAAATCTACACAAGCATGTTTCCCTCCGACTCCTCCTAAAATCAAAATATCAGCAGGTCTAAGTGTGGATATTCCCTCACGTGGATAAGTTAAAAAGTTTATAGGCACCTCTTTCTTAGCAGCAACACATGCACGTTTGAGTACATCAAATAAAACCTGTCTAACAAGATCGTGTATGTACTTAAAGCCAGACGCTCCCTGCAATGAACTGCATGATCTCCAAAAGTGTCTAAGCATGCCTTACGACAAACTGGGCATATCTCATTAGCTGAAAATAAAGGAATCATGAAACGATATCTGAGGATACTGCGATACTCCACTGGTGACATGTGCAGATCAAGTCTGTCAACAAGAAGAGCAAGGAGAAAAACTTGAGCATGATCAGTTTGAAGACACCGAAAAATTACCTTTTGTCTAACGATAATGTCAAATTTCACCTCATTGTCCTCAATTATTTTGCTAAAAAAAAGCGCTCGCTAAAACATTTTAGGTCTTGGGGGGGAGGGGGGGACATTGTCCATTTTAGAGAAACAACTGACGTCGAATGAGGGAGTTGTACCATGAAATTGATGAAGGGTATAATCAAAAACAGGGTCCATAAACAACTGATATAGATCTCTATGCACAAGTTTAAAGCCTTGAGTTGTTCTTGATGGGTTTTTTTTTGTTTTTGCTATTCACATGAATTCTTTCAAGAAGGGTGAAGGAGATTTTTTTATATAAATGATCATCGATTCATTTCACCAAAATAGAGCCCACCAGGGGTTACAGGGCCAAAATGTTCGCGGGAGCCCAAAAAACAAAACGACATGCAAAAGATACGAAAGATAAACAAGAGAAAAAAGTGATACCGACCCTTTGATCAGGTTTTGCACAACCAAGGAGTTACTCAAGGGTGGACCGAAAGTAGTTCAAAGAGTTTTTTAATAACATAGGGGGGTTGTTGTGGAGTTGGACGACTAAGGCGGGTACGTCGAGCTTGTAGGTTCAATGGTAAAACAGTCTGGTCGTGCACTGCTTTTGTGTATAGGGCCTCGGGTTAAAGGTGCTGGCACTTTGTTGTCTGCATCGTAGTATGAGGGGATTTTAAAGGTTAGAAAAAAGGAAAAAAGAGGTCATGATTAGCGCAACCTCTTTGGCTAGAGCTATGGGAGGGAGGGAGGTATCCTGGAAGAGTCTCGCACATCTCTCCTTCCTGATCGACCACCAAGATGATGCCTGGACTGCAGAGATTTGCCATAGGGTGGAGGATGATAGTATTTCTAAGTGTTGCTTGAAAAAAATTTTCAAAACCGCCACTGAAGTTAGCATGATTTAAAATGTTGAATAGGAAACGCGAGAAGCTGCAGCCAAGGAGAAGGTGGTTTATGGTCTCTTCTGCCGCAAGGCATAAAGGACATGCGGATACAGAGGGTATATTTTGTATAAGGGGGTATATTGGGTTCTCAACTTATTATGGTTGATCATCCATAGGAAGATGGATATTCTAGGATGAAATGAACTTTCACATGGTCCACCATGTGAAAGTATATGTATAGGTGGTTAGTTAGTCTCAGTTTTGGTGAATTTTGTGGGATAGTAGTTGTATCGGGAGTGTTTCGAATCAATTTCAAAGAAAAGATAGATGCTATAAAGTTTTGTATGTTTAGACCCTAAGCTCGGCTCGCAAGCGTTTTCAGCCAGTTTTGTTTAGCATTGATGGTGGATAGAGCTCTATTGACTGTGCTATTTTTATTTCTAGCTAATGACCAAAGGTACGGGTATTGGGATGCTAGCGAGGGGCTATTGTTGAGTTTATCGGTCCAAAGGGGGGAATTTTTCTCATCATTCGATGCATTTGCTATCACTTCAGAAATCCTCACCCACTGGCACCAGTCCAAAATCAAATCACTCATCCTCAAGATCGACCTTCGTAAAGCTTTTGATTCCCTAAATTAGGACATCATGCTTTCACCGCTCAAATACATTAACTGCCCGAACACCTTCATTAGTTGGATCAAAACCTTCATTCATAGCACGGTTTTCTCGATGAAAATAACAACACCACGTCAGGCTTCTTCAAACCTTTTCGGGGGTGCGACAGGGCGACCCCCTCGCCCCATTACTTTTTATAAACACTATGAACATCCTCGACAGAATGCTCCAAAACTTGGCAAAATCAAATTTGATCGAAGCTTTTCAAATACCGGGGGAGGACATATCCATCACAAACATGATCTTTACTGATGATATCCTCATATTCCTAAAATACAACTCTCAACCCCTAAAATGCATAAAATTCGCACTTAATATGTTCTCCGAGATCACGGGTATGTCTGCGAACGATGAAAAAACTTCCAACCATACTCTTAAACTCACGGTCCAGGAAATCCAGCTAGCAACCACCATCCTTAACTGATCACCCCCTCCCTTCCCAGTAAAATACTTAGGAATCCCGATATCCCCTTGTCCCCTTACTATATCAGAGTGTTTCCCATCATTGGGAAATTTGAACAAAAACTCTTGGGCTGGAAGTCCTGTATGCTATCCCTCCCATCCAGAATTGTCCTTAAACTCATCTCTCACCCCCCCCAAATCCACCATATGATGGCCTCCCTCAAAGTGCCTAAGTATATCCTATCGAAAATCGACAAAATTCGAAAAACAAAATCCTTTGGTCGAGGTCTTCAAACGTCAATCACAGACATCATGTAAGATGGGAATCCGTATGTCGTCCGAAAGCTAATGATGGGTGGGGAATCCTTAAGTTGGACACTCTCAATTGTGCGTTTCTAGTGAAATATTGGCTCCATACAATGAAGAAGCCGCACCACCTATTCTCCATAATCATCCGGGGCCGCATTCACAACCAAAAACCCATGCCAACCCTTGATCCCAACCTCAAGAGGGACTCACCTTGCTGGCGCTCAATTAAAAAAGGGTGAAGGAGATGATATCATAATATTCGTAATTAACATTTCAGTCCACCATCTATTAGCATAGCTTGCCATAAGGGTTTGACGATTACTGAATACTTTAGGAATTGAAATAGTTGCTTACACTAATACTCAAAGTATATGCACCACAAGAATACAAGTGATATCAATCCCAAAAGAAATACACATCGGGTTATATTATGATAGGAATAGATTCCCCATATAGATCGAATTGTGGACAAACATAACGTTGATAAGTATATCGTGCATGCACGGTATGCCACATCCTACACTGAAGAATTACAATCATAGATAAAATCTAACCACAGTTCAGCCATACCTACACTGAAGAATTTCAACGTGGAACAATCATCAATATTTGTATGAAAAATCACATGATTGTTTGCAACGCGAAATCAAGTAGTATAATCAAATAGTCTCCCATGACGGTCTTAGACAAGGCCAATGCTCTATGTTATGTTAAAATCACCAAACAAGAGAATATATATATATATATATATATATATATATATATATATATATATATATTAAAAATAATATCTCCAAGTTGATAAATGTACTTCCAAATCAAACGAAAACATCCAATAGTACAAACACCAAATATTATTTTCTCTAAAGTTGTTGCGCTATTACAAAAAAAATTGACCTGTCAATGAATAATTTGAATATTTTTGCCATATCTTTCGATATTAAAAAAATAACAATGGATATCATTCGGTGCAAAATTATTTGGTATCATTTTAATTAGTAACGCATATTATATTCGTTGTTCAAGGTTCATAAAATGATGATTTTTCCATTGATTTGTTTGTTATATTTTATAATATTTCTTCATAAATTTAATGACTATTAGGATAAGAGTCAACTAATAAGCATTGTTATATGATTCATTGCAGGAATATATGAACGAATATGATATTCAATGTGAATTTAAAGAATGAGACAATGAATAATATTTCATTATTTTGTATTTAACTACGGAGGATACGACAATGAATATTACCTATTTGTTGCCTTAGATTATATTTGTTGTGGTGCTTCTTCTTCTTCTCTCTATATTTGATTTGTTCGTGTGCTATGAGAACTTATATTAGCGTATACTCATGTGTCCTTATATATAGTTCATAGGGAGCATTTATGAACCCACAAAAGTCTCCCCTATATAAATATGGAAGCCTCATTAATAGATGAAGAAAGAATAAAAAATCATGAGATCTTAGTGATGGTGAACAAAATATTTAGATGTCAATCAGATATGCATTAGGATCATGATTGATCTAAAATTTGGATAAGTTTCCATATGGAAGGAAGCATATTCAATAATCCTCTCCTTTCACTTAAAATATGGGAACTGCTCAAATATACAATAGAGCATCATCTTTATAAATTCCCAAGTGGTAAAGACTTTTTCATGATATCAGTAATATTAGCATCTATGTGGATCTTATCAAGCACAAGTTTCTTTAATTCTTGCATATTTTGTATCAAATGATATCTGATATTGATGTGATTTGTCGTATGAAAAATAGAGTTCTTGTCGAAGGTAAATTATGCCCCCACTATAACAATAACGGATATATTTATCTTGAATAAAAATTAAATTCATGCATGAATGTCTTCATCCACATTATCTCCTTACTTGCTTATGTAACAACAATAAATTCTACCATAATAGAAGACAATGTCAACACTTCCACAAACACGAAAATTGTCAACACTTCCACAAACACGAAAATTGTATAACACCATCACCAGCATATATCATCTAGTAGTCGCATCTACTAGATTTTTCCATCATAAAATATAGGTTGTCATATCGGTGTATATGTGGTCCAAAAGAAATACTTGATCCATCCCATAAATAAATACATGTGTTACCTCGAATCTCAAGATTCATTTAACTGCATTATAATGCTCTTTTTCTGGATTTGAGATATATATGTTGACAAATCAAGCATAATGAGAAATATCATGTCTAGTATATATCATAGTATACATCATACTACATGTAGACAGAGCGTGAGGAACCATAGCCTTAGAGAAAAAAACTATATTTATATATTGGATATCGGGGGATTTCTTTTTCAGTCTCTCTTGGCGAGCTCCTACTACTTTGATGAGCTTGATTTGTCTCCAGACTGGATTGATATGCTCCCAAAGCCCCACTTACCTAGATACCCTACCTAGAGGAAGGGAGCGATTTGCAGTTATGTCTCCTCTGCCCAAGCAACCAGTCCTTTTGTTGAGGTAGTGAGTAGGAGGAAAAAGAATCATTCTTTTCTAGTTCTAGGTCGACAATGCGAGGAGAACCATTGGGAAAATCAGCATATGGGGAGGAGGGCGTGTTGCGAGGATAGAGTCACGTCACGTGACAGTCGGGGTGCAAGGGGTGTATGAGGGTGGATTCTCAACCATGATGAATTCAGACAGCTCGAATAGAAGCAAAGGCAAAACTCCAAGGCCTACGCCCCGGATCAGACCGTGTCCCTCTCGGGCAAATCTACTAGGATTTCCCACTAAGGGTTGAATCAGAAAGGAAATAGAATAAAGTGAAGGGCCTACCAACTGGATGCTTCCAAGCAATCACTCGATTTCTTCTCTACATTTTCCAGCTTTACTGGTGGATCGGGAAAAGCCTTATGGGATAAGAAAGGATCCCAGATTGAGAGGTTACGATAGTTACTTTGCTAGAATGGTTCATGATCTCTCCTGAACTGAGATTTGGCCTTAACAGTGGGTGTCGAGAGTATCCTAGATGGGGAAGGAATTCACACAAACACACACATATATTTCAAATGAGGTTGGGGCTCACCACCTCCATGGTGTGAGCTCTCAATCTCATCACTCTATTTTTATTATCAAAAAATCTATTTTGATTGTTTTGTCACATTAAAAATATACAATGTGACAATCCAACATCCCTCAATAGCATGAAACCCATTTGCCCCAAATCAAATGCTTTGTTCCTCTCTCTCTCTCTCATTCAATGATGGCTTTGGAAGGAGGCAGACGATGGCTCTAAATCCACATGGAGGAGATGGCAGTGCATTCGAATCGAAGATGAGGTTCTCGATCTTCATTCTTCTCTTCAAAATATTCTGTTTGAGCCCTATGTCGCTCAAATCAAGATCGTGGATCTATCCCAATTTGATTTTTTGGAGATTTGGGACTGCTGAATTTTAGGTCTCATGCACGGATTTGGGATTTTTCTTGCATTTCTTGACTGTGGTGTGTAATGAGGAGGAGCAAAGCCCCTCCCTCTTTATCTCTCGATAGTGATGTGGCCGGTGGAGGGAGGCACGATAGAGGTGGGGGTGTAAAGGGATACCGAGGTGATGAGGCAGAGGAGGGGCATAGTTTTTTGTACGAATCTTTGATCGTTTTTTTTCAAATCTCAAATTATCTTTTACAAATCTCAATTTTACAAATATCGATTACTATTTACTATCTCAGATCTTTTTTTACATTTTATAAATTTCAAATTGTCAAGTTTTTATTGCAGATCTCCACTCAAATATTCTAAAGTGATGATGTATTTTTACAAAGGAACGTGAAAAAATTACGAATGAACTCAAATCCATTACATAGATTCATACAATGTTATACACGCAAAAGAAACTACAAATACTTATGACATATTAAAAATGACAATACAAAATTTACAAATGAAAATAATAATTAACAAAAAACTACTAAATGAGAATGTAAAAAATGTATGGTTTGAATTTTATAAAATTTAATATAAATTCTACAAAATATAGTTTGTATTTTAAAAATATTTGCAATAAAATGCATATGATGAAAACATTTTCAGAAACCGATAAAATAAAGAAATACAACAACAACAAAGACTTTTTCCACATTAAGTAGAGAGACATATAAATATTAAATGAAATTAAAATGAGACTAAAATCATAATTGATGTCATTATTCAGCATTTAAATTTAAATGGAAAGAAAATGGTAAAAATGCTATTTTTGACATCCTACCATTGGATTGAGGTCCAATGGATCCCGTTGATGGCTCACCACAAAAGTGGTGATCCCCAATCTCCTGAAAGGTACTATGTATGTATGCTTGCATTTATGTATGCATGTACATATATATGTATGTATGTATGTTTGTTTGTTTGTTTATTTGTTTGTTTGTATGTATGTATGTATGTACAGAGGAGGGGCATGGTTATTTAGGAATCTTTGATCGTTTTTTACAAATCTCAAATTATCTTCTACAAATCTGAAATTATTTTTTTTACAAATCTTGATTACTATTTACTATCTCAGGCCTTTTTCTACATTTTATAAATGTCTACTAGTCTACTTTCTTTTTGCAGATCTTTGATGAATACCCATCCATTCACCATTATTCCTTTATTTGTCTTTAAATCCCTAGATAAATGCATGTAAATATATCTAACTTGTACAAATTATTACATGAACTGTTCTCTACAAATAGTTCATAAATAAATATTTTTAAATACAAAACAAATAAATAAAGAAAAGAAAAGAAAACTAAAGAAAGTATTGTAAATACTTACTAACCCTAAACCCCTCGACCATGTCAATATTGACTTGGTCAACAAGGAATAGAGTAAGGGAGATAGGGGTAAAATAATACAGATAAAATGACACAGACACCTAGAAACCTTAGGTCCTCAATACTCTGCATATAACCTAACTTATACACACCTTAAATAAATAAATTTTCAACACAACCTAGAAACCTTAGGTCCTCAATACTCTGCATATAACCTAACTTATACACACCTTAAAATAGATAAATTTTCAACACAAAATATGTGCACATTAATGTATAAAAAATAGAAAAATAAATGCAGATAAAAATAATGCATTGTGCAACTTGGACATACAGATGAAAAGGTCGTAAATCAAACTTCACATATTAATATCTTCTTCATTTGTACTCAAAATTGACTAAACTCACCTCCATTGTATTCTAAATTAAATTATATATCTAATGAAGAATGACTTCATTTAAAATAGAGTTAAAATGTAAAAGTCGACTTTCTGAGGTCCCATTATACTATATATATATTATTCTCATAATTGATTATTTACACTTTTACTCTTCTTATATTTTTAATTGCCAATATATATTATTGTAATTATATCAAAAAATATAAATACTAAAGAAAACATTAAAAATAAATTCAGATAAATAAAGTATTATACAACATAGGTATACTATACCTATGAAGAAAATATATACAATTATTTATGTATAAAAATAATATAAGAAATAATAAAATAAAAATATATAAATATGTAATTAATTATACTTTAAAAATTAAATGTGAAAATATGATAATAAACAATAAAATGCAAGATAAAAATAGAATATATCAAACATAGGTATATATACCTATAATTACACTTGTAAAAATCAACATGCAATAAATAAGTTGATAAAATAAATAAAAATCACCTAAAATATTTTATTAAATAATAAACAACTTTTATGTTTTGGATTTTAAGGAATAAAATCATTTGTTATTTTAAAAATAAAAAATTTCCTCTTTAAGTGGATTTTTGTCCTATAGCATCCTAGGTGGACAAACTAAGAGCCACTAAGGGTTGACCCCAAGTCAACCCTCCCTTCTTCACACTAACCCACCTTCAGACCGATCCATACCCTTCTTCCCTGATTTTTCACCGCCAACCCATGCGAAATTTGACCCCGAGCTCTTCATGAAAAGTGTGCACCTAACATCACTGACCTACTCATGACGCTCCAACGGGAACCATCTTCATCGATCCATACACAAATCCTAGTCAAAGATCACCTCTTCAGTCGCCTATATAAATTTTTATCTCACCCCATGTTTTGAACTTAATCCCTCTTCGAGCATCGTTACCCCCTTAGATCCATCGCTAGTGAGGATACCTCGTGACATGAGGAAACCCCTCTTGATTTTGGGGCATGGTTTGGCATTTGGAGGATGATTCATCTTCGTCGGGGATTAATCTCCAAGTGGTTCTGGTCCATCCTTCCCAGGTTCAGTGAGCCTTCTATATGTTTCCTTTTTATTCCTAGGAGTAGCGGTAGCGTAGATCTATATTTTTTTAATTATGTCTTCTTTTACTGAAAAACCAAAATCTTAAGTACGTCAAAGCTTTAGTATCCAGCTGTTATCCCTCCTATTTCCCACTATTGACTGGCACTTTAACCACCCCCACACCTTCACCTCTTCGTCGTCTATCCCGACTCATCTTTCACCTTAGATCTTGCACAGATATGTAAATCAAGTCTCTCATCTTCGTCACATGTTGGAGACCTCTGCCCGCACCATCCAGCCCCTATTTTTGCTAACCCTTGGGTCAAGGAGTTTCTCCCTCAACCATTGAAGCCATTGGTGCAGGTCTGTGCATGCAAGGACCACATCTGGTTGTCGAATCATTTGGACTTCAAAGCTCCAGGTGCCTGAATCTTCTCCGATCTTCCAGGCCTCCATCACTGAGTTTCGGAGCTTTTTGAGCCATCTACCAGTTGTGGAATCATTCCCGGAACATGAGAAGTATCTCAACAGCAAGGGAGAATGTCAGAGTCGCACAGGAAGTGAGATCGAAGCTCAACAGTCTAGTGTTCTTGAGTTGTTCTTCCAGAGTAGCTCAAAACCGTTGGATCAATAACAAGGCCCATGTGGAGCAGCTATCATTTGATCAAGCGAGCTAGAGCTGTCAGATTAAAGCTGAGATCTAATATCGGTCCCTCATCCATGAACCGTTATCGGTTGTTAAGCGTGCGCTTCATGGTTGAGTGATTCAATCGCAACCGCTCGTGAGTGCGTACGTTTTGGTATTTTGCATATTCCACCCTCATGCCTTTTATAGTTATTATTTAAAAACAAACTTTATTCTGAAGTTGTAATATTTTTGTAATATTTGCATAATGGACCCTGACTTTTATTTATATTGCACATCAGTCCAATGCCACGCCACCTCATGCGCCCGTACGCGTGAGGGAACAGTTATTGTGCGTGGACCCCTTCTAGGTTGTGTGTGATTGTTTGGTCCTAAAACTTTAAATATCATTATTAAACTTCTGGATTATTTGCATGTTTTATCCTGGAAGTTATTTTACTTGCACATATACCCCTGCCGTTGCATATTAAATGGAATTTATTTGAGTATTTTGCATGTATGGCCCCTAGACTTTGTTTTGATGTTACGAATGCACGATAATTTCCCAGAAATTTCCTTATGGCCCCTAATAGCCTAAATTAATTTTTTATTGTATTTTAATTATTACAAATACTATTTTGCATCCAAAAATTATAGGAAAATTCTATTAAGTGCTTGGAACTCTATTTTATTGCATATACTTTTTACAAGACAATTAAAGTTATTTTCTTATTTATAAAATTTTTAAAACATTATGTTTTCTCCTATTTAGAATTTAAAATCCATAAAAAATATAAAGAATTTTGAAAATTCTAAAAAAATACTATAGGCTAATTTTGTCATATTTCACCTTCTGAACAAGTATTTTTTAAAAGTATTGAGAAAAACTCCTGAAAATTACAAAATACAGAAAATATCATTAAAATTCTATAAAATTTTAGAAAAATCATAAAAATATGTTTTAAGTTCTTGAATTTTCTTTGTATTATCTAATATCTAATAAAATTGATTTTGGGCTCAATCTAAATTGATGGATATTTATTAAGCCCATTTCAAGTTTCTAGATTTTCTGTTTGTGTTATTTTATATATTTCCTTATTTAAAAAGATATATAAATTCTCAAAATTACTCAAAAAGCACAAAAATTAAATAAAAATTACAAAACTCAAAATTATTTTATTTTGACAATTTTTGTTTTATTTATCATATTTTAAAAATTCAAAAATAACTCTTTTCTATATACTACTTATATACTTGCATATATATATATATAATTATTAATATATTACTATATTTTATTTCTTCATAATAAAAAGGTAAAAATTAGCAAAACTAAAAACATATATATATATATTAAAATCCAACAAAACATTTCAAAACAAAAAAATTCACAAAAATCTTCTAAGTAGCATATTCATCATTTCTCTATTATGCATGCTTTATGTGGTTCGACATCTAATGCTTGTCATTATACACATTTTGTAGAGTTTATAATAAATTTTATCTCACCTATTTACATTGCTTCATTATCCTTGTGGGTTAATTGTTGATTGAGAAGCTTAAATTGGGTACCAAGTACCGAGAGAGCAGCCGACACAATGATTGTCGAATCTGACTTGTCGAACGCCGCATGCCCACCAAGATCGGACGTTAGGTCCCCCAGTTCTTTACCCTCCTATCAAATGGCATTGTTGTCGAGGTGCATCGATTTATAGAGCACAGAGTAGTCTACTTAGCCTATTTTTGCATTATTCACTTCATTGTCTACTCTTATCTATATTATATTTCTATCTAAGAATGTTCTGACCATCTTATTGTTTGAATTTGATACGAGGGCATGCTTATCGAGGGAGGATTTCCTTATAGATTTGACGTACCCAAGAGCCACGGAGACCTGTGTTTCTTTGCCCATCGGTAGGAGACAGCAACAGAGGAGACAAAAGGTAGAGAAGATTTGCCTTAGTGTAGTAGATTTAGTTTAATATTGAGAGAGAGAGAGAGAGCGCGAGATTTATTCAAGTAGTTTGTAATACTATAGGACAAAGACTTTGAATACTTAGACTCTTCAAAAGTCCACTTCATTAGGTGATTGTTCTCCTGGGGGACTTGATCGGCTTTCTCGTGTTTTCATTGCCTCTATATTTCTTTCTCCCTATTTTTTCTCTAATTTCTATTTGTTTTCCACGATTTATGATTTCCACCTTATTTTCACCTTACGTCTTGTAGAATTATCCTGTAGATTCTAGGAGTGAATGTTCGGTTAATTAGGTCCAAAGCCCTGATATCATTCATGTACCTATAGTCTCTCGCTTGGACTTAGTCAAATTGAACAAGTTCTTCATGCTAACATAAGCTCATATCTTAGGGTGATTTCCACATTGCATTGAATATAACATAGGTTTAAATTTTTTATCTAGCATTCCAATTAAGAGAGCTGGGAAGCACTGTAAGTCTTCTGACTGAGCATCGCATCATCATTTTCTGACTTGCATTGCTTTTTCGTCTTATTCCTCTGATTTTGACTCACATAGGCCAAGAAAACAATGTTGGACTTGTAAGCCCTCGATGACCCATTAAATGCAATAAAAGTTATTGTTTTTATCATGTTCATCTGAAATGAAATGAATAATTGATTGAGTGCACTTTATTGTTTAGGTCCCTTATATTATTAAGGTTATGTACCATGGCCATTTGAATACCGTGTAGCTGGGAGGACAAAGCTGACTTCAGACATGTGATATTCAATAAAGATCTCCAGTCTGAAAAAGAAATGTCAATCTTCCTCTAAAGATTGATTTTCAACCGACTTCTTGATGTAGATCCTTTACACAGAAATGAAGATTAGGAAGTGTTGGAATAAGCAAGTCAAAGAGTTGACTTGATGAGGTTGAGATAAACTAGGACCTGAATCGTAATTGTCACGATGAGGCATACATCCTTCGACCTAAGACAGATATGCATCTATATCCCTAAGTATGCACATTTGACAGACCAATAGGTTGGTGACTGATGAATCCTCATTCATCACTCTTTATTCTTTTATTTTAGCTAATTATCTTGGCAAAGCTTCATGTAAATAAGTGTGAATACAATAATTTAACAATAAGTATGCATGTGTTAATATCTCATAATTAGCATGTATTTATGCATAAATAAAAGAATAAAGAATAAAAGAAAAAGAAGGAAGTATTTAGAATAAATACTGAGTGACCCAAACCCTAGAGAGGGCCAAGTATTGGCCTGATCGCCAAATAAAATAAGTAGAGAGAGATAAGGCCACTCCACCATTTGTATACATGTATCATATGTGTATATAATTTATTTTACAAAAATAAATAAAAAATGTGTTTTTACTTCCTTGTATATATTTCTAAAAATAAAATAAAAACAAGAAAAATAAAATAAAAATAGAATAAAATTCGCTCTCTCACTTGTACATAATACATGTATATTTGGTTTCTTCCCTATTTATTTTATACATGTAAATAAATAATAAAAATAAAATAAAAATTGTTTTATACTCCAAAAATTATGTTGTAAATAAATAAAATATAAAATTGGGTTATTTTTGTAAAAATAATAAATAAAATAATTGTACAAAATACATAGGTATTTTATATATGTATATATTACATTATACTGTATATATACCACAATTTATTTTTCGTAAAAATAAATAAAAATCACAGAAAAATAGTTTGAAAAATAATAAACATTTTTCATTTTATACAATTTTTAATTTAACATCATTTATTTTTTTTATTTAATCTATAAATCTTTTTGTAAATGTTATTTTCTGATTGGTCCACGGCGGATCGTTGACTCGGGTCAACCCCCTCTTCCAGGGCTTGACCAGACCCGACTGACCCGCTGGACCTTTTTCTCCCATTTCTCTAGCCTAGATCATGCATCCCCTTGCTCCGAATTTCTGCCCATACCTTCCCCCATGGATCTACGATCCTTGCGGATCCCTAGGGAAGCGCGGATCATTCTAGAATTGTGTTCCCTGGCCCAGTTCCTCCAGCTGCCTGGGAGTTCTATAAATTCTTCCATTCGCCTCCCTAGGTCCTCATCTCACGCCGCATCCCTTCTTGATACCCTAGAATCCTTCCTCGTAGTGGCAGCCGTCGGAGGACACCTTCGGTAGTCGAGTTGGTGTCGTGTAGCCGCAACTCACCCTTTGTGGCCGGAGAACCGCCACGAGAAGCCTCCTTCACCCGCCGCAGCTTGGTCAAGGCCACAACCCCACCGTCCACTCCACCTGGAGCTTAGGAGCGTGCTCAGATCCTCAGGTAGCCCTCTAACCTTTCCTAGATCCGTCGTTTATCAATCTTTCATCTGTACGCCACCGTAGCTCCGCCAGCTCCGACCAGCCGGTCGGAGCTTCGTTACCCTCACTTATCTGCTCCGATAAACCCACAGACCCTCCCTCCACCTTCCTACGTAACCTGATAAACCTGAGCATCGATCATCACGTCGAGATTAGGATTTGGGTCTTCCCTACCATCTTCGCCGCAGACCCACCCCCATTCGTCGTTGCTTCTTTAGTGTTTGTCCCTAATAACCTAGACCTAAGTTCGCCTCCGAGTCAGAGCAATCCCTTGCAGGTCTTAACGTGCGTGGAGAACCCCCAGAGCACCCTCGTTTATCCTCGTCGGAGCAGCTCCAGGTCCCTTGCACCATCTCGATGATCCGACCGTTGGAGCGCCCATCCGAGCCAGCCATCTAATGCGGAAGAGGCCCACGAGTTCACCAGTGCCACCTGATCCTTCATCGGAGCCAAGGATTGCATCCTTGGGTCTGGCAAAGTTCGCCCAGGCACAGTTCTTCCAGACACCTTCTCCACCGTTGGATCAGCACCACCTGCCAGATCCCATCTCGTCCGTTCATCCATCTGGAGGTGTCAGACTATTAGATGTCAGATCTAACGGTCCCGTACACACCACGTCCCCGACCATCCGACACCGTCAGATCTGACATCTGACGCGCCCAGAGCCGCACGATCGTGCCCCATCAGCGGCAGATACCTGTCCCCCGCGTGCCTATCACGTGCCTCTATGGGTATATTACTCTTTTCATCCCGTGTTTCTTTTATTTATGCTTTAGTCTATAAAATAAAAATTACAGTTGGATCATTTTCCATTTCAGTCCTTGTAGTTTCTCATATTTGCAGTTCAGTCCTTCTTGTTGCCTGATCACGTGCATTGTGGGATATTTGCATATTTTGACCTGTATTATTTATATGTTATGGATTGAATGAATACTTTTCAAAATTGCATATATGCCCCTGTGAACGTTGATTTATGACATGTGCGTTTTTTATTGAAAAATTGCACCTTTTATCATGGGCTTTTTATTCCTGTTACTATTTAGTTCCAGAACTTAAATAATTTACATTTCGGTCCCTGTGATCTGTATGTCTTATTTTTAGTCAAATAAATAGCAAAATTACTCCAAGCTCCTGCTACTGTGTAGGATTTTTGGTAATTTTTGTGGTGTGTTTTGATTGCATTTGATATTTTCTAAAATTCAAAAACCTTAAAAAGTATCTCTGTTTGTTTTGAAAAATCAATTAAAATATAAAAATACCTTGAAAAAATCCAAAAAATTACTATGTATTTGTTTTGTTGTGTTTTAATGTATGTGTAATTTTTGTTCTATTTACTTTTATAAACCCCTAAAAATTGAAAAAGACTAAAAAGCTTATAAAAATTATTAAAAATTCATAAAAAATCAAAAAATGTGTTTCCAGGTTCTGTAGGTAGATTTTATTTTATAGTTTCACATAAAATTACTATTAGGATTTTATAGGCATTTTAAATAATTTTAATTTGCCTTTATATCTAGGTTGTACATTGTTTGTTGTTTTTGGCCTTAACAGTGGAGCAATGTTCTGGCTCGTATTTCTGTTAAATAGATTTCTAATCCTTGAATTCATATGCTCCATCATCTGGTTCAATGTCTTAAGTGTGGAAATCATGAAAGATGACTTCAAAATCCCAAGATTGGGTGGGTTAAATGAGGGTAGGTGAAAATCAAAATCCTCTGATTCTTGAAATAATGAGTTAGGCAGATATGCACAAAAATCATGAGGAAAGTCCTCCTAGAAAAAGGAAGGTGGATCGTCTGGAGATTCCGAGGTATCCGCGAAGATCGGATTAAAATAACTCCATTTGGCCATCTCCGAAGCAAAAGACGGGATTGGGAGAGCATGAGTGGTCAAGTCAAAAGATATGGAGAAAAAGGCGCAAATGCACAGAAGGATCTAGCAAGCACACAAGCAATCAAACACAATACAAACTCCCAGTTCATCAACTCAACTCAAAGTGAATACTGTGAAGGTTCGGTCAATTATCTTGTCAATTTTAGAGTTTGGTGAGAATACAATATATCAAAGCGGTTAGAGCGAGCTGTTAGGAACCCAATGCTCTCAAGAGACTGGCCTAATCTCAAATTTAGATCTTTCCCAGTCAGTATGAATTGCGGATTGTTTACCGGCTTCCCGATCAATTCAATCTGTTAAGGACGTCATGGGCTACTTTGCCGGTTACCGGAGAGATCCTCACTGGAGAACGACTAACCCAAGATAGTAGTCTGAAAAGAGTTCGGGCGTGGCTCTATCCTAGTGTGCGGGTCGCTCTCTCGTTCAAGCAAACCAAACAATGAGGGGGTCACTCTCCCCAAAACAATGATTTTTCCTTGTATTTTTTATGGTCGAGTTTTCTTTAGCAGTCCCGATTTTAGCAGTTATCACTTGGTTAAAATATTTTCAAAGAATCGCATACCGAGTGTCCAATTTCCTTTTTAACTTATGTGAGTGAAAACAAGGAAGGAGATCGGAAATGCCAATGCGCGATTAAAAGCAATGATGCATGCAGGGTTAGAGATATGTACCTTATCGCCAGCACTCTACATGTAAGTGATCCGCGCAGAATTTAAATAAACTATCCTATATGATGCAAGTGAATTGTCCCAGATGATAGCTTCTATTCACGGGCAAGAAAAAGTTACTTTGACTAAGTCCAACTTACGCTCTACTCTATAGGCACATAAATTTATTGTTTAAGGTGTTTGGACCTAATTAATTACCTGACTCAAGCAAATTAATTAAAGCAGTCAAGAGGTAGCTCACGAAATCTGCGGGAAACAAAGAAAAATAAGGCGATGAAAACAAAACTGGTGAGCTCCCCCAAGTGCACCGGCACTTGGCGAAACAGACCCCGCAACAAATGAATGTCCGTTTACAAGAGTTCAAATGCTAGAAAAGATAAACTCTCTCTCTCTTTTAATTTTTTTCAATTCTTTCTCCTCTTTTCAGACTATCATGTGGCTTGGTGAAGAATCAAGCCGCCTCCACGTTGCTTGGGTGCTTCGGCTCTCCTAGGATCACCTCCTTCGCTCTGCGAGCCCTCGCAAAAAAAAGAGAATGTGTAAGAAAGAAAATTATCAAATATGAGAAAAAATGAAATGAATGCAGTGGATATAAACAATGAAGTGAATGGTAAAAAATGTAAAGAGATATTTACAACCAAGAATAGCAGGTCAAAAGAGAAACCTAACTACCCTCGCCGTGCCTCCCCGGCCACGGCACCATTTTGTTGTTCGCGATTTCTTCAAGGACGGAAATTAATGGTAAGAATGTCGTTGCTATCACCAAAAATCCTACGACAAACAAACAATATTTTTTTATTTTTGCTACTTATTAACCTGTATAGCAGACAAGGTCGAACTCAGGGGGCTACAAATCCTGAGGGTATTTCAATTAATCAAAAATCAATTAAGAGAAAACAGGGATCTCAAAGGACAACTATCCTTGGTTTTTGTGATTTTTTTATCTTTTTATTTTTTTAATTTCTGATTTTCAAATTTTTAGTGATTTTGATTTTGTAATTTTTTTATTTTAAAAAATTACACGGAGCAATATTCACAAGATCAAAAATACGCACTCCAACTCTTTTTGTAATTTTTTCAATTATCAAAAAAATGCTCATAAAATTCAGAGAAAATATTTTTTAGTTTTAAAAGTTTTGAAATTTTTTTAGAATTTTTATGGAATTTTCAGATGTTTTCGTATTTTTCTAAAAAATCAAACAGTGAGAGAATATGAAATTATGCATAGCCTGGAGTAATTTGCAACTTAAAAATATTTTAAATGCCAAAAACTCCTGATAATTAATTTTTTGACAAAAAAGAAGCAAATATCTACAATCAGAAACTGAAATCACAATTTTTGGATTTTTGTAGAATTTTTTATGATTTTTACAAATTTTTTGATGTTTTCAATTTTTTGGATTTTATAAATAATTAATGCGTGAATTTTGAATAAAAATTTAAAGGCAATGAAATATAACTACCCTAATTTTTTTTGGAATTTTAGGAATAATATTTGAATTTTTATGAGTTTTTCAATTTCAGGAAGACAAAATGGCACTGTTTTTATTTTTTAAAAATATCAAATGTCAATAAAAATTGATGAAAAATTTATACAATGTAAAACACTTCAGCAGCAATTTATAGAAATTTTCTCAGAATTTTTACAACTATAAAAACATTTATTCCATCAAAAAGATCATGCAAAGTTTGTTGTATGAAATACAAGGACCAGAATGCAAATAACCAAAGTTTTTGAACAGAAAAGTAGAAAAAATTAAATGTAAGAAAAAAATGCAATTTACCCAGTAGAGAGGTGCGGCGCACGTGACTTGTTTTGGAACAGGGATCTTTTTGCAATTCCAGAAAGATTCAAAGGCGGATTCGCAATTTTCCAACAGATTTTTTTATTCAAAACCCTCTAGGGTTCTCTTCATTCCTTGTTTCTCAAACCAATAGGGTAAGGAGACGCCGCCCCCTCATCTTCTTCCGCACGCACGAGGCGGCAGCGGAAGGCAGTGCGGATTCGGCAGAGGTGGGTGGCTCGAGGGGTGTCGGCGTTGGGCTGTGGGTGGAACCGCTAGGCACGGCAAGAGTCGAGCAATGTGTGCTGAGGGGCCCCACCGCGGAGGTGGGGACGTGGAGGGCGGCGCAGGCCGTCGGAGGTGGCACGGATCTGGAGAGCTGAGACGCGGGGCAGCTGGTGGGTGCGGTGGAGCACGACCCTCGCGCAGCTGGAGGGCGGACAGGAGGAGGCAGGGTGTTGGTTGGAACGTACGATGACAGCGCCACCGCTGCTGGACGATAGCGGGCGGAGGGCTCCGTCTCTGCTGCGGGCTCGAAGGGGGCGCCGACGGCATGGCCTGGGGCGACGCGGCTACCTGGAGGAGGGGCTACGGGTGGCCGCGGTGGTCAAGCGGAGGATGGCGGCGGGGGTGACGACCCTGCTGCCTGTCGCTAATTTTTTTAAATTTTTGTTTTTACTGTAATCAGATTAAGAAAGAAAAAAAGGAAATTTTTTTTTGTTTTTTATAAACATGAAATGTATATAGTAAAAAAGATAAATTTTTTTATTGTTTTTTTCTTATCTTGATTCTCCTATAAAACTAAGGTTAGAGAAAAAGAAACAAATATTTTTATTATTATTTTTTTATTTACAAATCGGAAAATGAACGGGGATCATGCGAAAATGGAAGGATCGAATCTGATTCTCTGACCACCGAGCGTGGTCGGAGTTGACAGATCGTGGAAGATAGAATAGAACGCGTGGAGATCGAGAAAGTGAGATGAAAATTCAGAATCAGAGACGGATCAAATTGAGATGGATTTTTTTTAAAGATATAGAAAAACAAAATGATGATGGAAATGAAAATGCGACGAAATAAACTACGATTAAACTACGATACAATAAGAGGAAAAATGATGACGGAACTCACCTTAGGAACAGAAATGGACCGTGATCGCCTCGACAAGGCCGACTCGCTGTCACCGGACGGCTTGGAGATTAGGCAACTTTCTCGATGAAATTTTCTCTCGGAGATCAGGCTCCTCTCTCTAAAGATTGATCCCATTTGGAATGAGGGAGAAGGAGCCATATAAATAGAAAAGATAGAGATGAAATTTGAATTTTTGAATTTTTGAATTTTTTGGTGGAAGAGATAAGAGAGATGAAATTTGAAATGAGATAAAGTAAAAGAGAGAGAAAAATATTTACAAAATTAACTATTTTTTTGAATTTTCATCACTTTATTTATTTGAATTGAAAAAATGTTATTTTTTTATTTTTTATGGTGGTTAATTAAAAATAGCAACTATATACATATACTATATACATATATAACACTATATACAGGGGTAAATGAGGAAATTAGCCTTTTTTGTTTTTAAAATTTTAATTTTTTTCATTTTATTTTTTCAATAATTAGTAAGAATAATTTACAAATATATACAAATACAATATTTATGAAATACATGGGAAAATTGCACAAACCACCTCGGAAAACCAACTTTTTACTCATAACTCCAAAAATTATGAAATCACAGTTATTTTAAAGATAATTTAATTTAGAATCCAATGGAAGTGTGATTGGTTCAATTTGAGTTCATATGGAGCTAGAATTGGTCTTTCAATTAGTGCTTAGTGGCTTTTTCCAAGTGTGGTTACTTTTATTCTGTACATGATTTAATTGTGCAATTATTTTTATTAATTAGAACACATTTTTATTTACACTTTGATTTTGAAAGTTATTTGATTTGAGGTCTATTAAGGCACAAAGAAATTAGTGTCAGTTTTATACAGATATACACAAAATAAGTGAGAAGTATTTACAACAACACACACACACACATTTTTTTCGATTTTCTGCTTATGGACCCTATCTCCCCCTACTTTATTCCTGGTCGATCAGGTCAAGTCTTGACCTTCTCTCGGGGTTCGGGTCAGCCTGTATACAGTCTTTCTTCTTTTTTATTTCTTTTTTTAATTTTCCTTTCTTTCTTTCTTTATTTATTTTAGGTTAAAATTAGTAAGAAGTGTACAATATTTACACACATATGCAAGTTAGTAAGAATATGGAGTTAGTGTTATATGCAAGTGTTTTATAAGGGATTTTAAGCTAAAATAAATGAATAAAGATGGCGAATCACAAATTCATCAGCCGTCCACCCTCCCTATTAGGATGGTGGCTTGCTTCTCCTATTGCATGAGATTACACGTCCTAAGAAATTCTCCATAATTTTACAACAACATTTGTTGTAAACTTATTCACATAAATTCAAAACTATTTAGTGAATATTGCATTCATACCACTGAAAAACTGTGAATCATATTCACATCCAAAATAAAATATAAATTAAATTTTCAATTAATTGTCCAATGCAAATCCAATTCACATAAATATTTAATTGTAAATTTGATTTACAAATAGCTATCTCTTATATATTATAAATCACATTTATAATATACATAATTAATGTGGATAGTGATATCCACATTATTCATATTCATGGTAATTAAATCATATTTAATTATCTTGGATAATCATTTTCACATATCAAATAATATGGATCAAATTCACATTATTTATGATAATTAAATATCATCTAATTATCCATTTCTCAACACTTAGATTTACATTACATCAATGGAATTATTCTTGAAATCTTTCAAGAATAGTGTGCTTTCTCTGCAGGAGGAGTCAATAAAATCCATACCTATTTCATCACTCCCTCAAAATGGAAGCATCATGGTTATACAATCGTTTATGATCACATCACCCTCAGGTATTCTTAATACATGTATGTCCTGCATACTGGAAGACCTAGAATAAACCGAAAGATAAAGATCAATTTTTTATTGTCATTTTCATGGTTTTATCACTAAGTTTCTCATCAGGTCATTGGGAGTTGGTATCGATCATATGCTTTCCAAAAGCATATATCATACCTACAAATTCTTCTTATGCTTCTGAAGCAAGATGACCATGCATGGAATTTGATCGGTCCCAATACCTCATGAATGAGCTCATGTCTTCAGATTCACAAGTGAACATGTATGTTCCCTTTGAGAGATTTGAGAGATCGTGTTACTCATATGCCCTTGTATGAACACCAGCTCGCTGGTGTACAGACCTTGATTAGGCCATCAACCTATCGGTTTGCCAAATGTACATACTTAGACATATAGTAGTACATCCATCTTCGATCAGAGGATGCATACCTATATCGTGACAACATACGGCATAGGTCTTGGTTATCCCGATCTCGTTAAGTAAACTCTTTGACCTAACTTGTCTGATATATCTGAATCTTTATTCCTATGCAGAGGACCTGCATCAAGAGGTCGGTCAAATATCAGCCTTTAGAGAAAGGATTGCCATTTCCTTCTCATGCTGAAGATCATCTCTTAATAATCATTTAACAGTGCTTTATGAGTCCTTAATCTAACTCTTTAGATATTCATCCAAGCACCAACCTCTATGATTTAACAATTGAACCTACAATTGTAGGATCATTAAGATGGCCATGGTACATAACCCTAACTGTACTAAGGGATCTTATAGTGCATTCAATCATTTAATCTAAAAAAGAGAGTGAAATAAACAAATAAATTTTATTGATATATTAAACATTACAATAATATTTATTGTAGAAATGGTTCGCCTCGGCCTCACATGGCTAACATAATGTATCCCGAATGAGAAACAACCTACGGGTATGGAGTTCATGCAAGAATTTTAATTTCTTTCATGAAATGATTGTCTCTATATTCTTTAATGTCTCAACGTGTGATTGATAACATTCAATAAATCTAGATTTTTGGATGTTGAAACCTCACAACATATTATATTTATCGAATAATCAGTTAACTTCATTAATCTATATAGTATGTAATAATGAGTTAGATCCCTTTCCTTGTTAGATATAATTTCTATGATCCCTTTCAATATTGGTCTACCATATTTCTCATATGTCCATAATTTATCTTGATTGTCTGCATCTTCTACATCACCATCATCGTTTCTTTCAAATCTATCAAAACATGTACTTCTCCTTTCCATGTACATAACACAAAAATTAATGCACTCTTCATAGAGATATCCCTCAGCAATGCATCCTTATGGTTGTGCCTTATTAAAAACCATATTCTTTAACTTTATCAAATATCATTATAAATCCATTGATATTGAGTGGGTCCAGCAACTCTGGCTTCAGGATCTAAATGAATAATCAACTACACCATAATATAAAAAAAGAAGGAAGTATTTGTTCAAGCTTGCACATTGTAACAATGATATCATTTTCTAGTCTGGCTAATGTAGAGGGATCCATTATCATCGAACATATGATCTTGAAAAATTAACTTAATTCTCAAAGGTTGAGTACCATCATATTCAATTACTCCTCGATTAGCCAATGGAAAAAAGACTTGCATGTATACATGATAGTCATGACTATTCAAAGCAGTGATCATTCATTCTGCTTCATTAACACATCACCTTAATTGTGAAGAAAACCATTAGAAACTTTAATATCTTTCAAGAAGGTGAATATTTTATTTATTCCTTCATTTGATAATGTATACATGACTCCATGTAGAGATATGAGACCATTCTCCATCTCAATTGGATGCAAGTCTTTACATATATTTAACTGAACTAAATCACACCTCTCAATGTATCTTTGACATTTTTCAAAAGATTAAGAATTCACATAATATTCTCCATCATATTTTTCTCAATATTCATTACATCGAGATTGTGATGAATATGAAAATCCTTCCAATAAGGCAATTTTGGAAAAAAAATATTTTGTTTTCTCCATCCACAATGCATTTTCTTCTTGAAAGGTCTGCCCAAACAAATCATCCCAATTTCTATTTGTTCCTCCCACAAAAGCATTCCATCCGCTTTAGATAAAGATTTATGTCGATGATGAATAGCCATTAATCTACCTTTATTCTTCCATTTTGTATTTAAATCCTTATCAAAACACCTGTAAATACAACTAATTTGTGTAAATTAACATTCAATGTTCATATGTAAATAGTCTATAAATAACATGTAATTATTTGTATTTACATCCAAAATTATAGAACAAATAAAAGAAATAAAAAAATAAAATATCAAAGGTACTGAATGACCATGAACCTCAAGACCAAGTCAATATTGACTTGGTCATCAAGGAATAAAGTAGAGGGAGATAAGGGACAATACACTGTATAGAAACCCTAATTTTAAATCCTAAAAAAAACCATTTTTGCTCTATTTTATTCTTCACATTACACACCTCAAATAATAAAATGACCACTGAAATTTTTACATATTAATATATAGAAAATTACTTAAATAATAGCCAATAAATACAATGCATACTGCAACTTGTACACATAGATGATAAAACAGCAAACCAAACTTCACAAATCAATATCTTCTCCATGCAAAATCAAATTGGACCAAACTCACTTCCATTGTAATATAAATTAAATTATCTATCTAATGAAGGTAGCTTTATTAAAAACAAAGTTAATATACAAAAGTCAACTTACTAGGGTACTATTGTATTATGTATCTGTATATAAAATTAATATATTTTATTCTTTATATTTTTACTCTTATTATTCTTTTAAATAATTGTATATATTATTTAAAACTTATTAAAAATATAAACACAAAATAAAACAATTAAAAAGATATTAAAATAAATAATACATTATAATATATAAGTATAGTGTACCTATAAAATATATACATGTTTTATTTATATATGTAAATAAAATCACAAAATTAAAATTGAAATATGTAAATATGTATTTAATAATATTATAAATATATAAAATATGTGAATATAATATTAAGTATCAAACACAAAATAAAAATAAAATATCCTAAGTATAGGTAGTTATACCTATAAATTTACATGTAAATATTAGGACCTCACAAATAATATTGTAAAAATAAATAAAAATAATGATAAGATATTTGGAAAATAACAAATATTTTTCATGTTTTAAGTTTTATATAATAAAATCAATGACTATTTATTATTGAATTAATAAAGTTTTTTATTTATATTTTGTCCCAACTGGCCCTACATGGACAACTGGGAGCTCTTCTTTTGTTGACTCGCGGGTCAACTGTCTAGTCTCCCTTCTAACCTCTATCAGAACACGAGACTCCCCTTCCTTCTCCAATTTCTTACTATCTCCACACATCCATCTCCCTCGAGCTCCTCACCTTTCTGCACTCCCCATCACCCTCTTCCATGCATTCGCCATAGACCTCACCATCCCTCCTTCCTTACGCCATCTCAGTCATGAGATGGCTGGTCACCACTTCTATAAATAAACCTCCCCAGCTTCCTTCACCTTTTTGATACCTCTTCTTATATCATAACCCTAAGGTATTCATCTATAATCGAGCTCTTGGTGATAGCAAGAGCCCCCCAGCCTTATCGACGAGGATATGAAGGAGGAATGGCTGATCCAACCATCATCGGAGATCTCCTCCGATGAGGTTCATATGCTTCGGGTACAACCCCCCGTTGAGTTGTTAGTTTAGATTAGTTTAAGTGCAATTTTGTTCCTTAGTGTAGTCTTAGTTTCATGTCATTTCATTTCAATTAGTGTAAAAATCTAGATTTGTAGTTTGCCAGAGCACTAGTACTTTAACCATTTATTCAGCCCGCTAACATCCTCATCATTTTCCTCATCATCTCTACATCAAAATCCCTTATGTAATGCAATGTGATCTGTCCTAGATCGACAAACCTAGCCTCAACTTCGCCACTCACCGAAGGCTCGCCACTTCACCTCCATTTTCGCGTTTGCAGCTTCATTTTCGAGTCGAGGAGATAGCCCTCGAGCCCACGGTTGATTTTGTGCAAGAGCAAGACTTAAAGGGCCATATGGAGATGGATTTGGTTGAAGAACAACACCTCCAGATGCTCAGAGAAGAAGCCACATCCAATCCTCCTCCGACGAGGCCTGGACCAATTTGAGAGCTCTTGCTAATGCGGAAGGGTCCTAGGGAGTTGTTGGGACACTCAAGAGCAAAGGAAATTGCCGAATGACCAAGAATCGAGAGGAAGAAGGATCCCTAAGCGCTTGTTCAATAGTGTTCGTCCAGGCAGCCTTATGACCATCCGATCGAGCTGGAGGCCAAGATCCTATCTAGGCTCTCCATTTAAAAGCGAACTGTTACACTCCCTTGGCCCTTAGATTTAAACGACATGGTGTAATCTCAGTTGTTCGATCGCGCCTCCCGCATGTATCATGCCAGCTCCTATGTATATTATGAAACACTTCCATGTCCTTTTGTATTTTATTATTAGTCCTGTAAATATCAAATATAGTGTAGAGTTTTAGTAAAAATTGCATGATGGCCCTGAAGTTTTTGTAATACTGCATTTAGTTCCTTATGCATCATGTGTAGCTATACGTGAGGTACTGTAAAATATTGCATGCATGCCCTTGTATTTGCTGGACTTGTTATTAATTGCATATTTAGTTTATTAAAATTTCAAGCAAGTCCCTATATCTGTAGCATTTTTATTTATTGTATATTTGTCATATAAATTATTTTTTATTACTCTAAAAAGTATAGAAAAATCATGTTAAGTGCTTGATACCATGATTAATCTCGCTTGAATTTTTTATTTGGGCATTTATCTCATTTTCCTATTTTCTGAAAATCCAAAAAGATGCTTTATTTCCTGTATAAATATAAAAACCCGTAAAAATTAAAAAAAACTTCTCCAAATATTCGAAAAAATATATTAGCTATATTATCATATATTCTACCACATATCCAAAAAATCACTAAAAAATATAAAAGATAAAACTTTAAAAACATAAAACTATAAAAACCTTATAAAATTAGAAAAAATAAAGAAAAATCCAAAAACATGATTTTCTATTTGTGATTTTCTATATTATATATACTATATATTAAAAATATTTGTGAGTTAATTTTGTACTTATATATATAACTAAAAACAATTTCAGATATTTATTTTATTCACTATTTTGTATATTTTACAGCTTTGAAAATCCAAATTAGGAAACTTCTATAAAAATAACTAAAAATAGAGTAAAATTCAAAAAACCACAAAAACATTTATTTTCTAAAACTTAAATATTTTTTTGACTTATTTATAAATATAAATAACTATTTTATATATACTATATATTACTTATGATACTTATAATATCTAATAATAAAATTTAAAATTTTAAAAATATAATACACATAAAAAATCCATAAAAATTAAATATAATTAAAAGCCCACATAAAATAAGAAAAAAGAAAAAAATACAAAAAATGATGATGATTATTATTATTATTATTAATTAGAAATAATTTTTAGTAATTAAGTACCTATTGTTTTCTCTCGAAGGTTCGACAACTCTACCTGCTTGCATTATGCACACATTTAGTAGAGTTATAATAAATTTTAGCTCACATTATTACATTGATTTATCTATACATTGTGGGCTAATTGTTGTTTGATTGAGAATTTGGTCACTACAACGATTGTTAGTTTAGCTTGGTAAGCCGATAGATCAAATCCTTGTCAATAGTTTGTGCTTTTTGCCATCGATGTTTATATGATAAAAATCGACAGTGTCCTAAATAACAATGTTTCATACTTATTGTATACTAGGTAGAATGAGTATCTTCCAAACATATGAAACATGCAAGTTTTCCCTTGGTACTCTAACAGATAGATTCACATAAGCTGGAAAATCATTAATAGTCCACAATAATGCCACAAACATAATAAAAAACTCTCCTTTAATTGCATCGGAAGTTTTAATCGCAAAATTCCACAAAAGCTTCAATTCATCAAACAATGGATCCATATAAACATCGATTGCATTTACTAGACTTTTCGGATTCAGTATTAATAATGACATCATCATGAATGATGAATTCATTGACATCCATGGAGGAAGATTGTATGTTACAAGTAGAATTGTCCAAATTGAACGACACGTCTCATATTACCGATTGGGTTAAACCATCAGCTGCAGGTCCCAATCTAATATTCCAAACATCTGCTGAAAATTCAGGAAATCTTTCACCGATTTTGTCCCACTCCTCTACATCAACAGGGTGTCGCATCATGTCGTCTGAATAATTCTTCCTTCTATTGTTATGCCATAGCATTCACTTTACAGTTTTCTTAGAACTATACAATCTCTTCAATCTCGGAATAAGAGGAAATTAACAAACAAATTTTTTGACATTTTCCTTCTAATGTTAATTGTATTCAAATTTATATCTTGACGTTTGTTATTTCGTATAATGACTCAAATTTGACTTTTTTCCTACAAAAAAGTGCACAATCATTAAGGCATGCATCTATCTTCTCATATTGCAATCCAAATAATCTAAATCTAGACTTTGTGTCTTTCCAATCCTTTGGAAAATTTTCAAGACTTTTGAGTATTCTCCTAATCAATGACAGGACATTTATCATCATTATTGCTGTGGAACAGTTCTTGACTTTCATTTTAAACATTTCAAATAGAAACTGCAATCGCGACATCTCTACTCCACGAGCTAGCATTTGTTCTGCATCAGTGAGGTTCTTCCCAAAATCATCAGTTGTTATATTTTCTATACCATTTAACTCGTTTCTGCTTATGTCATCTAAGATTTCATGCAAATGATCACCTTCATTGTCCATCTCCATAGCATCTTCTCTCTCATGTTGAATAGGAGATTGATGGATTTCTTCCCAATGTTCAGTCCAGGTTGTGTAATGAAACCAAAAACCATCTAAGATTAGATGTTCATAAATTTGGTCTCGGACATTGATTCGACTATTCTTACATCTCATACAAGGACAACTTATCTTATCACAGGCAACACTTATTCTTTGATTCGCACTTTCAATATAGAATGCCCAATCAAAAAAACTAATTACTCCATTCATGTAGATTTGGAAGTCATCATATCTCTTGTTCATCCAAGGCTTATCCATACTTCTACATTAAAGTAAATGTTAACTACATAATCATAACCTAAATGTACCATATAGTTATCTAAGTATCTCAATTTAACAATCCTAATGGTAATACAAATATTATGTGAGCATACATATTATGTATTATTATGAATAAATACTAATTATGAGCAACCCTAATAGTACTACAACCTTTATGAGCAAATATTATTTGAACAAACATCTTACACAAATGTATATCAACATGTGCACTACAATCATAAGTAATATTAATAGTATGAGACTTAACATTAATCTACCACACCTATGAAAATGTATATCAATATGTCCACTACAATCATACAACTATATATCAAAATGAAGCATTTTTATTAACATCTATCAAACCATACACCATCTACATTAAGAATGCATACACATTTATATCAATGTGATCATATATTGCATATTAAACTAAAAAATGATTATCGATATGTAAATGAGGATCTACATAATGAATTGAATGATAGACTTGCCACACAATCACCAACGGAGAAGAAATGACCACAAGAGGAAGAGGATCGTCTGGGGAGAAAGCAAGATCAGTTAGAAAAGAGTTGAGATCATCAGAGCAGGACGATGTTCACCTTGTAGATAGAGGCAGTGTGTAAGAGGAATGGGCCATGGTACTCCCTACCGAGGATTTAGGGATTTCATCATTTCGACCAAAGGGGACGGTCAATTTGACCATCCCATCTTGGAGAATCAGGGATGATCATAAGTAAGATAGTTATCTTCTACAAAGCACTCCTATTTTTCCATTAAGCATGATCATATGGGGGACAGTCTCCCCACAACCGTCCCTTATTAATAATAATTGTAGATGGTTGCGAACTGTACACAAAATTTTCTGTGCATCTTTTTTACAAGTTTCATGAGATGGGCACAAAGGCTTACTAGGATGGTTAAAACTGTCCCCTAACCCTCAAGAAGGTCAGATGGGACAGTCATAGGTAACTTTCCCCTAATCATCTAGGGGGAAGGGATGATCATTAAGTGATTTTCGCATCTACACTTATCTGGGACGGTCGCTCGTGTCCACCATCTCTGGTAAATATTTTGTATGGGACGGTTATAGCTTAACCGTCCCATCTAAAGCTAGGTGGGACGATCGTCTCATCATATAGGCCATCATATGGGACACTTTTTGTCAACCATCCCTTGTTCCTGTCTCTAAAATTGTGTTTTGTTGTAGTGTATATCAAAATCTCTACAATATTCTATAAAGTATGGGAGTAGTTATAATAGTGGGGCTTCCTATTTAAGAACTTTGAGGTTACATATTTTAAGTTGTTGTCAATGTGATTAATTCAACTAGAACACAATAAGTTGTTATGGTTAGTTTTCCTCAACATTTACTTGGGTCTAGATTTGAGATGTCACAAATAGTATCAGAACGAGTTTCCTATAATAGTGGAGATAGTTATTGGAGAGATGGAGTAACCCCTATTGATGAATCCTCAATTCATCACATTTATTCTTCACTTTGACCCTAAATCCCTAGTTAAATACATGTATATAACATTAATTTGCCAAAATAAACACTCTATAAATCATACAAAATACTATATAAAATAATGTATAAATAATGTATTTAATTCCAAAATAAAAGAATAAAGGAAAGAAAAGAGAAAGAATGGAGTTCAAAGACAATGACCGACCCTAGACCCCGAGACCCAGTCAATGTGATGACTTGGGCAATAAGGAATAAAGTAGGGGGAGATAGGGAAGATAAATTGTGCAGAAAATACACAAAAACCCTAATTTATTTTCACCAAGAATTCCTCTTCGGGGCCTTTTTTATTTTATTATTTTTATACCTCAAATAATAAAATCCTCAACATGAATAGTGTACATAAAAATACAAAGAAAAAAAAATTGATTTCACTGAAAAATAATGCATAGTGTGCCCGAGACGCATAAAATAAAGGGATTTTATCACTTGTGCCCCTCCGAGATATCGCAATTTCAATTATGCCCCTATCTTTTTGGTAATATCAGTTGTGCCCCTTAAAACTTACTCCATCATCAGTTGTGCCCTTCCGTCAGGTTGACCGTCAATGAATTGACTTAACCATGGTTTTTTCAAACCTTGGTGTGGTTAAGAGGGGTATTATGGTCAAAATAAAATCAAATGAGAAGGAGGGTTGGGGAGGAGGTGCGGGGCTGTGGAGGAGGTGCGGGCTGGCGGCAGGGGCTGGGGGAAGTGCGTGGCTGCGGGAGGTCAGGGGGTTGACGATGGTTGCACGGTTGGGAGAAGAGGGCAGGGGGCGGGGGGAGGTCTGGGCGGAGGGAGGTTGGGGCGGAGGGAGGCAAGGGCAGGGGGCGGGGGGAGGTCTGGGCGGAGGGAGGCGAGGGCGGAGGGGCGAGGGCACAGGGGGCAGAGGTGAGGAGGTACTGTTGGAACCTCCCGAGGAACGACCGGTACGCCGGCACGATGACGGCCTGCACGGACACCCGGAGCTCTGACTGCAGCTGCTCATCACTCACCACCCACGTGCTCTGCGTCTTGTGGATCTCCTCCAGCTGTGCGTTGAAGCTCTTGAACCTCTCCTTGAGCACCGGCTTGGACACGCCGCCTTTGGTCGTGAGGCCCTCGTCGCGGAAGCACGACAGCACCTTCCCCCACGTCTCCCTCTGGTAGCTCTTGGAGGCGAGGGCGGAGGGAGGCGAGGGCAGGGGGGCGGGGGAGGTCTGGGCGGAGGGAGGCGAGGGTGGAGGGAGGCGAGGGCAGGGGGGCGGGGGAGGTCTGGGCGGAGGGAGGCGAGGGCGGAAGGGCGAGGGCACAGGGGGCGGAGGGGCGGTCGGGGCGGCCTGGAGGCTGGGGCGGAGGGGCGGCGCCGGGGAGGGGAGACGAGGGCGGAGGGGCCGTAGGGGATGGGGGAGGTCGGGGCTGCCTCGAGGCTGGGGCGGAGGGGCGGCGCCGGGGAGGGGAGGGGAGCTCGGGGCGGAGCTGGGCGGCACGTGGCAGGGGCGGGGGCGGAGAGGGAGGAGGAGGAGGAGAAGGAGGAAGAGGAAGAGGATGGGAAGAGGAGGAAGAAGAAGAGGATGGGGAAGAAGGTTAAAATGACCTCCTAACCTTTTTTTTAAAGTAATTCCGCCTATGTCCTCAAAGTTAACGGACGTTTGCACTGTGGATGGACGGTCACTAACCCGAGGGGCACAAGTGATAAATTAGCAAGTTTTGAGGGGCACAACTGATATTACCAAAAAGATAGGGGCATAACTGAAATTGCGATATCTCGGAGGGGCACAAGTGATAAAATCCCTAAAATAAAAGCCACAAAAAAACTCTGTAGACCTATATCTTCTCCGTACTGAGTTGACCAAACTCACCTTTATTATTCATAAAATTAAATAAGCTATTAAATGAAGGTTTCATTCAATTTGGAGTAAAGACGCAAAAGTTAGGTTTTGGACCCTATTGTGCAATATACTTGTATATTATATTTAATATATGTATTCTTTGTATTTTTCACTTTATTTTATTTTTATAAAATTGTGAATATTATTTAAAACACATATAGATAATTAAAATAAAATAAAACCATCAAAAAAATTTAACGAAATAAATAAAGTACTTAAATGTATAAATGAAATGTACATATATATACCTATAAGAATAATGTGCACAATTAATTAAGTATACAAATAAATTCAGAAAAATAAAAAAATACCTAAATATGTAAATAAATAAATTAAAATTTTATAAAATATATGTATATAATAATAAAATACAAAATACAAATTAAAAATTAAAAATAAAATATGCATAACACAAGTATATTTACTTATATTTATACATGTAAAAATTAATTTATAATAAATAACATTGTAAAAAAAACAAAAATAGTCATTAAATACTATATTAAATTAAAGCCATTTTTCCATGTTTTGATTAAAAATAAATAAAATAAATTATTATTTATTATCGATTTTACAATGTATATTAGCATTGGAATTTTCTGGTTGGTCCACTTGGACCAACCAGAAGCTCCGATTTGCTGACCTTGGTCAACTGTCCTGCCCCTCCCAGTCGCCTTGTCAGAGCCTCGTTCCTCCCTTGTTTTCTTCCATTTTCCATGCAACACCCACACAGTTCTTCGCCTCGAGCCCTCCATTCTTCTACATCTCGCACACTTGCCACATTCACCGATCATGCCGTGCTCACCAATCCTTCATGCCTCACACGCAATCGATCCTCAAAACTTGATGTTCACCCTTCTATAAAACCTCCACCATCTCCGCCCTTTTACCGCTTGATCCCTATCAAAGTTTCTTTTAGCCCCTCAGTTCAGCCTATTGGTTTGTTGTTAGTGACAGGAGTTGCGAGCAACCTTTCTGCATAGAGGAGAAGCCTTGCCGGAGGATGATCCAACCACCACCGGCCAAGCTCACTGGAGGTTCGGCTTCCTTGGCTTCTCGACCAAGTCGAGGCATTTTTTCGCTTTTTAGGTAAACTTTAGTTTCTTTGTTCATTTCCATGCTTTAATTCCAGTTTTTAACCTTAACTTAGGTTTAATTTTAAGAATTCCCTTTTCACATGGAGCTTGAGCTCCAAGCCAAACTATCTCGTTCTGGATCGTTTCCCGCCTCCAATTCCACTCAATATTGGTCTCTGTCTCATTCTCCACCCCAGGTTTTTCCTGGAACTGTGGATTCGAGCTTCGTCCACCGCCCCATCGCTTGAAGCTTGCTGCCCTCCTACTTTCTTTGCATTACAGCTGCAAAACCCGACCGAGGGAGAAGCTGTCGAGCCTTGGAAGATTTTTTGTGGAGGTTAGTAGGTCAGAACACCCATCTAGAGTCTATTCAATCACCTGGAGTAGCTCCAGGTCCTGTGAAGAAAGAAGCACCCTAGATTAGCATCAGGGCCATCTGGGCCTCATTGAAGACCTCTTGTAGTTGCGGAGGAGCCCCAACAACCCTTAGCCATCGTCAGATCGAAGAAAGACCGCTGGACGGAGGATGACGAGGGAATCAAAGCTCAGCACATGTCAGTTCTTGGTAGTTCTTCCAAAGCCCCAGCCAACCGTTAGATCAAGAATATGACCCAAATCTAATCTGGCCGTCCAATTAATTTTAAGGGGTACATGAGCTCAAGCGTTCGATCTTCGATCCGATGAACTAGTGCTTAAGTGGGTAATTTGCAAGTCCCCCTCCACCTTTTTGTATTTATTAAATAATATTGTAAATATTTTGTTGTGTAAATGTAAGTGGAAAAATTGCATCAAAGCCCTTGTATCTTTTAAAAATTACAAGTAGGTCCACTGCTAGCTCCGCTCACATGCCCCCGTAAGTTGGGTAAATTTCTTGTATACCCCTCTGGGTTTTGATATTATTTTTTAATATTGAAAATTTTTTATTTCAATTCAAAAATTAGTGTATTTTTGCATGTTCCCTTTGCCTTTGTTTAAAATTGCATAAATACCCCTATAAGCTTGTAAGAATTTAATATAGCCTTTTTATTTTCTAAAAACAGTTCCCATGCTTCAAAAAATGTGCAAAAATAGGGATAAATGGTTGATAAGATACTCATTCACATCCTGCATTTTCTTTACCATTTTATTTTCATTTTCCATTTATTAAAAATAAAAAGCACATTTATTCTCTATTTTACTTAAAAAAATACAAAAAATATTATAAAAACTTCTTTAAAATTTTTAAAATGATCAAATACTATTTATTGTTGTATTTTATCACTACAGACTAAAAATCGCTAAAAAAATACAAAAGAAAAATAAAAAATAGAAAACCCTTGCTAACCTTAAAAATTTATAAAAAATCTTAAACATCCCCCCAAAATAGCTTTTTGTACTATAATTTTAAGATCATATTACTATATATTAAAGTTATTTTTGAGAAATTTTGGGCATATTTAATATTTTTAAATCTTAAAATAATCCGACCTATTTATTTATTCTCTGATTTGGGATATTTTTTTAGAAAATGGATAAAAATTATCAAAAATCCCCAAAATTTAGAAAAAATAGAAAATATATAAAAAACACAAAAACATTTTATTTTGTAATTTTTGACTACCTGTAGCTATATTTATAAATATATAACCCTATATTTTATTATATATATGTAGTTATATATAGTTAATAATATTATTAATTTTTATAAATACCTTAAAAGTATTTAAAACCCTTTAAAAAAATTAAAAGGATTGTTTTTATTTGTATTTTCAATTTTTCTATTATATATATTATATATAGCATACCCTATATTATACATATTATTACATATATATAGTGATATAGATACATTTATAATATACTAAAAGGAAAAAGAAATTTAAAATCAAAAATATAAAAAGAAAAAATATATTTAAAATATAATATAAAATAATAGAATAGAATAAATAATTAATAAAACCCATAAAAATACTAAGTAAATATCGTGCTGCTAAAAATATAAATAAATACAATATTATCTAGAGATAAATATAAGCCTCAGCTACTCGGGTTAAGGTATAAATCAAGGTCGTTGCAACCTGAACCGCGAAGCTAAGTCAACAAGAAATTTAAGACCACCAAAGTAAAAAAAATCAATCAATCAGGCAAATGTAGCGGTCTCGCTATTTTAATTTATCTGGTATAGCTACCAGGGTCGAACACAAGGAGCACGAGATGTGAAAGCTACGAAGTAGTCGGGAATTCGAAAATAAAAAGAAATAAAATAATTTGGTGGATTTTATATTTTTCAAATTTTTTTATGATTTTTTTAATATTAAGAAAAAGGCTAAAGGAATTCACAAACAAACAATAAAGTGTAAAAAATACTCAGAAAATTCAAATAAAAATATTTTTGGGTTTTAAAAATATTAAAATGTTTTTGTTAATTTTCTTGACTTTTTCTAATTTTAATTAATTTCCTAAAAATCAAACAAGGCCAAAAATGATAAATAGTGTACAGCCAGAATCTAAAGGCAATTTAAAATTGCTTAAAATGCTATAAAATTCAAGCGATAATTTTATGATAACCTATAAAATAAAAGTTAGCTACGAAAACCTAAAATGCATTTTTTTTATTTTTTATGAATTTTTATAATTTTTCTAATGTTTTTAGTATTTTTCAATTTTTATGGTTTTTATAAATGTAAATGTAGCAAAAAATAGATTGAATAAAAACAACATAAAATAAGCAAACAAGATTTTTTTTGGAATTTTTCAAGGCTTTTAATATTTTTAGTTGATTTTAAAAAACAAACTGTAGCAATTTTTAGGGTTTTTGAATTTTTAAAAATACTAAATGAAAACAAAATGAACCAAAACTTCACAGAAATTCCTACACCATGGCTGGGGCCATGTGTCAAAATTTCATGAATTTTGGACAATTTTTGCTAAAAGAAAAAATCAAACACACATCATGCATGGACTAATCTACAATAAAACATGTTTCTGGACCAAACAATAACACGCATAAAAAGTCTAGGATCCTATCTGCAATTTTTACATCCAAATTCGCACTTGTCCAAATTCAATATGCACAGGGGTATAAGTGCAAATAATAGAACTATCACTTCAAAACATAACAGAGAATAAGTCCAGGATACTACATGCAATTATCCCACAACTACACGTGACGAAGCACGTGATGCCACACAGGAAGGATTGTAAAAGTAAATATCTAAAACTGTAGGTACGAAAGTGGAAATTACCTACTGTATACTTTTTATTTTACAGACTAAATAATAAAAGGAAATAACTGCAAGGTAGGGTGAGTAATTTACCTATGCAGCGCGTGCGCTGCGCGTGGGGTGGACAAGTGGCGTACTCTGAATGGTCGAAGACGTACGGCTCTGGCGCGGGCAGCTGGCAGATCCAACGGTTGGCGAAAGGCGCAGACGTGGGCGGTATGGGCGCCATTAGATGTCAGATCTAACGGCCTGACAGCTGCAGTGAATGGACGACGAGGATGGAATCTGGACGAATGAGTCGATCCAACGACGGACACATGTACTGGACGAACTTCGCCTGGGTGAAGTTCACCGGAGCACCGAGGGAGATCGACGGCTCCGATGAACGATTGGACGATGGCAGTCGACTCGTGGGGCTCCTCCGCGTCGGTGAACAGGTCTAATGAACTCGCGGATGGTCAGATCTCCTGGAAGGTGGCTGGTACCCGGGCGAGCTCCGGCGAAGCGAGGTGAAGGCGAGATGGGGTGTCTCCACGCGCGCAAAGTCCTGCAGAGGAAAGCTCAGACTCGGAGCAAGGCTTCGGTTAGGGTTATTGGACTAAAATCAAAGGGAAGCGGCGGTGAATGCAAAGGGGGTCTCCGACGTACGTGAGGGTCGAGACCTAGGGCCTAATCTTGGCTCGGATAACCAAGACTCGGATGATCAGGTTGCGTAAGAAGGGTGACGGTGAGTGGAAGTATCAATCGTAACGGGTGAGGGTGACTGATGAGGCTCCGACCGGCGGGTCGGAGTTGGCGGAGGTGCGGCAGAAGATGAATCAAAGATCGAGCCAATACGGGAGCTAAAGACTACGTGATAGTTACCTGAAGTTCATAACTAAATCCTGAGCTACGGGGGGTGTTGTCGATGGGTTTCGTCGCCTCAACCTCACTGCAGAAGGCAGGGGAGGCTCGTCGTGGCGGTGCTCCAGCCACGAGTCTTGAGCGTCGGCTGCAGCAGTCTTCTCCAATCACCAAGGGCCTCCTCCGATTGCTGTCACCAAGGGGAAGGGCTCTAGGGTAGCGGGGAAGTGTGTGGCGTGAGATAAGCTACTGGGGAGTCGAATGAAGAATAAATAGCCCTTCTCATGCAACATGGAAGAATCGGGGTGTGCGCGCAATCCAAGAATGATCCGTGACTCCCTAGGGATCCGCGAGGATGACCGATCCACTGGGGAGAAGCGGGCGGAAAAATTGGAGCTAAAGGATGTGAAATCCGCTTAGAAGAAATCGGAGAAGTCGGGGCGTGAGCCAGATCCGTGAGGGAGACGATCTGGGAGGGGTAGTTGACCGGGGTCAACATCCCTCCTGGACCAATCAGAAATTAGGAAGTCAAAAAGATTTGTAAAATTAATAAAAAATAGAAAATGATTTTAAATTGAAAAATGTTCAACATGAAAAATGTTTATTATTTTTCAAATTATAATTCTGTGATTTTTATTTATTTTTATAAAAAAATTAATCTATATACAATATATTATATTATATACATGTATAAAATACCTAGGTATTTTATATAATTATATTTATTTTCCTATTTTTGTAAAAATACCCCAATTTTATATTTTATTTATTAAGAACATATTATGTGGAGTATAAAATATTTTTTATTTTATTTTTATTTGTTATTTACAAGTGTAAAATAAATAGGTATATGACACATATAAACATGTGTTATGTACATGGTTGTAGAGAGAGAATTTTATTTTTATTTTATTTTGCTAATTTTTGTTTTATTTTTGGAAATATATACAAGGGGATAAAATACATTTTTATTTTTATTTTTGCAAAAATAAAATATATACATAGGAAGGAGTATATACAAGGTAGAGTGGCCCTATCTCTCTCTACTTATTTTATTTGGCGATCAGGTCCATTTTGGACCCTATTTTGGGTTCAGATCACTCAATATTTATTCTAAATATTTCCTTCTTTCTTTTATTCTTTATTCTTTTATTTTTGCATAAGTACATGCTAATTATTAGATATTAACAAATGCATGCTTATTGATAATTTATTATATTTACAGCTATATACTTGATGTTTTATTAAGATATTTAGCTAAAATAAAAGAATAAAGAGTAATGAATGAGGATTCATCACCCCCCTATACTTTACTTTTGCTAGTCCCTTAGCAAACACTTATTTGAAAAAGAAGAAGGAGGTGAATCAAGGTTGATTATTAAACTTATCTTCATTAAATTGAAGTATGGAGCTCAGTCAGACCTTTGGATTATTAGTTTGTCGGAACCTTATTTGGACTTAGGTTTAAAACTCAACAGCATCTAAGTTCCACCAATCTATTGTCAAGACTCCTCAACAATCCAGATCAGAACAAGTCTACATACACAAACTCTGATGACCATGAATCTTTCCTTGTACGGTGTAAGTGATATGTAGCTCCCCACCTCAGAAATGGCAAAGTGACAACCCCCCTCAACAAGGTAACTCTAATGCCCTAATCTGGAAACTCTTTCCTCGAGGAGCGGGGTATTCCCTTCTAAGTTCAAGTTCAACCAGCTCAAGAAGAGGAGGAAGAAGAGAATGCACCATGGCCAGTGTAGCCATGTATCCTAGGGAGCCCAACCAGTGTAGCTAAGTCTCCCTGATGCAAGCTTCATGAGATGGGCATGGGTAACATAAGCTTTGCTTTATTTGGCTATATACACTCCGGTGGGTATTTTATTTTCTATCGGACCCACCACTTTTTTTGGAGTTTTTCGTTTCTTTTTGCATTTTTTTTAATGTGCATATGTACAACATATCAACATAGTGCAACATATATATATAAGGAGTTTTTCCTCTTGAGCTAGTAGACTATCCCTCTTTTGAAGCATTATTGCAACCCACAACTCCTGTCTTTAGACCTCAATGCCACCATACCAAGTTGAGACGCACTTCCTTCACTAAAAGAAGAAGAGAGGTTTTGCCTATAAGTACTACCCTCATATGCTACCCCAAGCCAAAGAAAACTGCCTCCTCACCACCTCATCCGTAGAGAGCTAGGTGTAAAGTGTTGGTGCAAGTAAAGCCATTGTCTGTGAGAGTCAATTGTGTGTTGTTAAGTGTTCTACTTAGGCTCATCAAGATGACATATGATCATAGCCTAGTGGACTCAAAGAATTAAGTCACCATGGACCTGAAAAGTCTCAACCCTAAGCCCTATAAGGTTCCTCTTAAATTAGGTGGATTAAGATCTTAACCAAGCTCCATTTTTCAATTCAATTTCAAGATAGTTTAAATGTCAACTATGATTCAGAAAAACTATACAACTATATACAAAAATGTTTTTATGCAAGTTTTGAAAATATGCAAAATTTTTGAAAAGTGTTTGAATGAATGAATGCATGAATGAATGCAGAAGTTTTGCAAAATATTTACACATATTTACAAAAGGGTTTTTGCAAACTTTTTATTTTTCAAACATTTTACAAAAATTTTGTACTATATACATAATTTTGATATCAAAATATTTTCAAACTCTTTACACACAAAATATTTTTACAAACATTTGTACAAAAATAATTTTATAAATAGCTATGTATATGCAATAAAGAATTTTATATACAAGAAAAATTTAAAATTTTTATGGATTTTTAAGGATTTTAACCATTTTATTTATTTACACACTCACACAAAGTACGAGTTATGGCTAAAGTATATATGAAATATATATGACACCCCCCTATACTTAGCTCGAACGATGTCCTCAGAGTGAATCAAGAGCGATGAAGAAGACATAACTCGTGCTTAGTATAGGGAAGTGAAAAGGAAAACTATACTATAACGACGAATGAAAGAATAGAATGGAAAAGAATCTCGGTGTTTCCCCCTATATTTAGGATCAAATAATCCTAAGTATAGCAGACTGTACACAAAGGGAAATCCGTGTGGGAGAATGTATAGGGTCTACCTCCCCTATACTTAGGGTAAAATATCCCTAAGTATATGAAGCAAAATAGAGGTAGAAAAGAATCAAAAGGAAATCAAAAGTCTCACACCCCCCTATACTTATGGTAAGGTACACCCTACGTATAGCATAATCAAAGATGCAAATGGGGTATTGGACTGACGAATGGTGTGATATGAACATCTGGATCCTATACAAGACGGAAGACAGTGATAATCGGGATGCAATAGATGCGAGTCAAAGATCACATCTCACTTAAAATGAATAGGGGTGACGTCAACGACCAGTGGCTCATGATCTAGATATGGTTTGAGCCGCTGCCCGTTAACATGAAAGGTAGACTCAGATGACATCTCAGATATGTCAATGCTTCCATTATCATGTACCTTTCAGACTAGGTATGGTCCCTTCCACTTGCTCTGCAACTTCCCTGGAAATAATCTAAGCCTAGCATCGAACAACCATACTCTCTGTCCTGTCTCAAATTGCTTGTGGCTGATATGAGAATCATGCCACTCCTTCACTCTCTCCTTGTACTGTAGGCAGCTCGAAAAGACTAGATCTCTAAGCTCCTCCAGGGCTGCCAATTCTACCCTCCTCTGGTCTCCTACACTCACTGGATCCAAAAGTATGTCTGTGACAGCCCAAAGTGACTTATGTCTAAGCTCAACAGGTAAATGGCAGGGCTTGCCATAAATGAGGCGAAAGGGAGATGTACCCAAAGGAGTCTTGAAGGATGTCCGATATGCCCACAAGACCGAGTCCAAAAGCTGTGATCAATCCTTTCGGTCAGGGAGGACGACCTTCTACAGTATAGTCTTGATCTCCCTGTTCGACACTTCAGTAAGACCATTGGTCTGAGGATGATATGGAGTGGCAACTCGATGGTCAATGCTGAACTCGCTAGCAAGGGCCTTTACCTTGTCATTGACGAAATGAGACCCCCCGTCAGATATCAACACTCTAGGCACCCTGAACCGTGAAATGATGTTCTTCCTCAAAAATCTACATACAGTCCTAGCATCTACGGTTCGGACGGGGATGGCCTCAACCTAACGACTCACATAATCAACAACCAACAGAATGTACTCAAATCCCTGACTCTTAGGGAACGGACCCATGAAATCGATGCCCCATGCATCAAAAACCTCACAGAAATGAATGTGTTGCATCGGCATCATATCACGCTGTCCACAAGTGCTCATGCTCTAACAGTTAGTACACCTCTTCACGAATGCATCAGAATCCTTGAAGAGGGTAGGCCACCATAGGCCGGATTGGAGCACTTTCTTTGCCGTTCTCCTCCCAGAGTGATGTCATCCTACCTCAGTCTTGTGGAAGTAAGTGAGGACGCTATGATGCTCCTCCTGAGGAATGCACCGACGCTAGACGCTATCCCCTCCTTCATGATAAAGGACGGGATCCTCCCAATGGTAGAACTTGGCCTTCGCGAGGAAGGTCTCGAGTCGCTGTCTGGGCCAACCTTTTGGAAATTTCTTGGCAACAATATAGTTCACAATGTCGGCGTACCATGGGAGAGAGGAGATAGCAAGGATCGCCTCATCTGGGAAGGTCTCAGAAATAGGGTCAATCTTCTCAGAATCCTCAAGATGCTCTAATCGGGAGAGATGATTCGCCACCACATTCTTGACTCCAGGCTTATCCTTAATCTCAATATCAAAAACCTGGAGTAGAAGGATCCATCTAATCAATCTCACTTTGGCATCCTTCTTTGCCATGAGGTACCTGATGGTGGTATGGTATGTGAAGATAGTCACCTTGGATCTAATGATGTATGATCTGAACTTATATAGGATAAAGGCTATGGCTAGCATCTCCTTCTCGGTGACAGTGTAGTTCCGCTGGGTGACATCCAATGTATGGCTAGCGTAGTAAATGGCAAATGGCATTACATCCCTCCTCTGTCCCAGCACGACCCCTACGGTAAAATCGAAGGCATCCATCATGATCTCGAATGGGAGAGATCAATCAGGCAGCTGGAGGACAGGAGCCTCAACAACTAGACTCTTGAGAGTCTCAAATAACGCAAGACACTTATCATCCACAATGAACTCGGTGTATTTGGTCAGAAAATCAATCAACGGCTGGGCAATCCTACTGAAATCATGAACGAAGCATCGGTAGAAACCGACTGCTCCAGAAAAGATCGTAATTGTCGCAAGTTGGACGGTGGACTGAGTTTCCTAATGATATCAACATTGTCTGGATCAAACTCCATGCCCCTGTTGGAGATGATATGACCAATCACCATCCCTTGAGTCACCATGAAGTGACTCTTCTCCCAAGATAGCACAAGATGAACCTCGATGCATCGCTGAAGGATACGGTCTAGGCAGTCAAGACAAGTATCAAACCCATCGCCATAGACCGAAAAGTCATCCATGAAGACCTCCAAGCACTCACCCACCATGTCCGAAAAGATGGACAACATGCACTTTTGGAATGACATTGGGGCATTACATAGACCAAAGGGTATCCGTCTGAAAGCATATGTCCAAAAGGAACAGGTGAAAGTGGTCTTGTCCTGATCTTGGGGCGTAATGGCCACAGATTGTATTCGGAGTACCCATCAAGAAAGTAGTAATTACTCTTCCCAGCTAGCCTCTCTATAATCTGATCAATAAAAGGCAGCGGGAAATGATCCTTCTTGGTGGCCTGATTCAATCTTCTATAGTCCACACAGACACTCCAAGAAGTGGGTACTCGGGTAGCGATCTCCTCTCCAGACTCACTCACAATTGTAGTGATACCCGTCTTCTTGGGCACCACATGTAATGGACTAACCCACTTGAAGTCGGAGATGGGGTAGATAAAATCGATGCTCCACCATTTTGAGATCTCCTTCATGACAACCTCTCGAAGATTCGGGTTCAGTCGCCGCTGGAACTCACGCGACGGCTTGGCGTCCTCTTTGAGATAGATATGGTGGGAGCACAGGGCTGGACTTATCCCCTGGAGATCGACTACGCTCCATCCTATCGCCTTGCAGTTCTTTTTCAAGAACCTCCATCAAACGATATTCTTGTTCTCCAGTCAAATCCGTTGAGACAATGACTGGGTCCATCTCATGCTCGCCCGTAAGGAACCTATACTTCAGCAACTGCGACAAGGGCTTCAGCTCTGGACAACTGGGAGCTAGGGATCTGGTCTCTTAAAGGTCTGAGTGAACGCAACCAAATCTGCATGGGAGAACTCTCGCTGAACCTGAAAATTTGGTGAAGACTGCTCTGCTGGTATGTCTGTGCTCTAAATGGGATCATTCTCCACCGTAGATGTTGGCTTTGTGGGAACGAGACATGGTATCATATCATCAAACTCTGCCCAATCAATATCTGACTTCGAGGGATCAAAATCTGAATCAATATAAGAAACATCTGCCTTACTCTCCTGAATGCGATCTGCTGTTGGAATTGTGTCCTGTACCAAGAATGTGCTCTCCAAGCTCTCCTCTACTGGAATCTGTGCATCAAATGGATCTGAAGGTGAGAGGATGGCTCGTGAAACTGGGTCTGACCAAGCTGCTTCATCATCTGTAATCACAAAATCACACTCTTGGTAGATGTCTCGCTCTGCCTCTTTCATCTGCTCTAAATCGGTGAGCGACTCTGATCAAGATGAATCTCGCGCTCTAGTCTCATCGATCGTCTCTATTTGTATACTCTCGCCCTCGACGCGAAAGTACACCTTCCAGCTATCATGATCGGACACTGCCTTGGATGTGGACAAGAACATGCATCCTAAAATGACGGGGGTATTGGTCACAGACTCAGGGATCTCCATGTCCAACATAACAAAGACCACGGGGAATTTCAGGCCCTGAATTGTGACGACAACGTCCTTCAGCAACCCCTTCGGTCTCTTGACAGATCGATCAGCAAACTGAAGGACCGTCCTGCTCTGTCTTAGAGGGCCAAACTCGAATCGGTCGAGTAAGGATGCTGAAGTAGGTTGATAGAAGAACCGTTGTCTAATAGAGTCCGATCGAACCTCTGCTCATGAATGTGGCATCTGACATAGGGAGCTCCTGCATCTGGCCTCTTGGCTGGCAGATAGTTCTGGATGGCGAAGCAGGTGGCATGAGTGAGCACATGGATCTTTGACTGGTGGTTCCTCCTCTTCCTGCGAATGGTAGTCTTCTCTCTAAGGTTCCTCTAGAAGAGGGGGATGTGCTCCAAGGCCTCCTATAGAGTCATCTGTATATGAAATCTGTCCATCATCTTCTGGCTGAACTCTAGTTGTTGTGATTTTTTTGGATTTTCTTTTCCGGTCCCCTTAGACAAGCAGAGTGCTTGGGGAAAGGGGATGGTTGGGCCCTCCTCAGATGGAGGGCTAGGATCGGGTCCCTGCTATTGTGGCAAAGTGGAATCCATACAAACATCTCCAAGTAACACAGATGGACTCACAAATGAAGATTCCTTTCCTTTATTACCAGAATGGTCTTGAGATACATCAACAGAACAAAATGCAACAGGAATAGAAATGGTGGCCTCAGTACCACCCACGACATCTGGACTTGCGGCATCAGCACCGCACTCTGGCTCAGCATCTAATCTGGTGGCATCAGCACCACCTCATGTATCTGGTTAAGTGACGGCCTCAGTATCAACAGCTAGATCAATGTCCTTGGTGGCGTCAGCACCACCGTCATCATCATCATCACGAGCGGCATCAACACCGCTCCCCTCCTCATCTGGTGCTCCTGAGGCTGCATGTGGTTGTCGCTCAGACGAGGCACCACCAACTGGCATCCTACTGCTCCTAAGTGTAACAAAGTCAGCATCAAAAGTGTTTGCAGAAATATCACCAAGTGAATCACTAGGAGTGGAAACCTCTGTAAACTCTACCTGCTCAGACTTCCTCTTGAGGTTGTTTGGATTTGGCTCAATCTGGGCAGGTATGGCGGTCTTTCCCTTCACGATCTCTCTCATCTCCTGACGGAACTCGTCCATCACCCGCCTGAAGGTAGCCTGCTGCTAGGAGTTGAGGCGGGCTAGATCATCTAAGGCTAGGTTCTCATAGGCGGGCCCATGAGAACCTGACAGGTGGCCTCTCTGAAAGTGAGATTGCTGCGACTGATGAGAGGGATACTGCTGCTGAGAATGATACTGATAAGGTTGCTGCTGCTGCCTCCACGACTGTCCCTGCTGATAGGGACGAGGACCTGGCTGCTGGTGGTGTGGCTGCGGATGTGGCTGTGGGAACTGGGGATGCTGGTGCTGCTGGCCGAACTGGCCACCCTGAACATGAGGATGCAGTTGGGAACTGGTACCTCCGGTCGACCAACGGAATTTGGGATGGTCTCGTCGGATCCCAGGCAGAGGATGGTCATACCAAATCCCTTTGACGTCCATCAACGGCTCCTGCTCGTAAGTGGGTGGAGGGTGAACTGCCAGGGATTGGTTCGGCTGGTACACCACCATCTGGCTATCATGAGATGGTGGTGGCTGGACATACTGCTGCTGCTGTTGCTGGAACTGCTCCACTTAAATGTGGTGCACCTGTCGGTAGTGGGCATAGGGCTGAGTCGAGCTGTTGTTGCCGGTATCTGCCCGTGACCTGAGATGGGGTTGAGAAGCCATCTATGCCTCTTGGAGACACATGATCTGAGTCTTCAGGTCACTCAGCGTCTGCGCCATCTGATCAATCTGCGTCATGCCTGGCACCGCTTCTTCTCTATCAACTCGATCTGGTCCAACTTCTCGCTGATAATCCCCATATCAGCGGCTGTCGACTCTGCCTGTGCTGCGGCTGCTGATGATGTAGATGGACCAACATTGACCCGTGCTATCCTCTTATAGGACACATCCTGTGGTGTGGGCTTCCCCTGAGTGTACAATCGGGTGTGGGACATCACCATGTAGTTCTCGACCATCTCCTCATAGATGGCCCAGACCTGATCTTCATCCTTGGTTAAGTAGGAACCCCCACAGGATGCATTGACTAGCCCCTGCAACTCCGGTGTCAGCCCGCTGAAGAAACTCTGGATGAGATTAGGCTTAAATATATCATGATGGGGACACCGGTCTGTGAGCTCCCTGAATCGGTCCCATGCCTCATGAAATTGCTCGTTGGTGAGCATGGACAAGTTGCTGATCAGGGCCCTGGCTGCATTCATCCGGCCGAGTGGATAGTACATGTTCAAGTACTCATTCCGGAGCTATTCCCACGTCGTGACAAATCTCCCTAGGTGCTTCAGCCAGTTGGCTGCTCTGTCTATGAGGGAGAATGGGAAGGCCATCATCCTGATGGTGTCCTCATCTACGAAACGATCGTGGATAGTACTGCAGACTATCTCGGTCTCCTGGAGATGGAGGTGTGGCTCCTCTGTGGCGAGTCCGTGTAAGCGGGGAAGAAGCTGAATCGTCTGAGGTGGGAGCTTGAAATCTCCCAAAATGGCTAGCAGCATTATCCATTTATGGGTGAGAGTTGCACCATGGTTGTGCAACTCCCTCATCGGTCGTGTAGGTGCTGGTTGTGCTGGCTGCCCAGGCTCTCTATCGTCGGGAATATCTCCTCCTCATCCTCCACCGGCTCTGCACTGCTCTCTGTCAGCTCGCATCTGCTCCATCTCTCGACGCATATCCACCATGAAAGCCCCCTGATCCTGGATTTGACGCTGCATGGTCTCTAGGGAGGCTAACAGGGTGTTGTTGATGTCACCCTGATCAAGTACATACGTCTAGTTCCCGCTGGGTCCATCGGTGTGCTCCTCACTGCTGGCCATGGTCTCTGCAAAGGCAAAAGACCCAAACTAAGGTGCCGATCAATCAACTGGCTGCTGCGGTCTCTGCTTAGGCACCTTAGAACTAGTAGAAGGGTGGTCGAGGGGGAACAGGGCGGAGTCAAACTTGGGTTCGGAGAGCGGGTCTCGGCTCTCGCGAACCAACCTAGATGAGCAGGTCGGAGTGCTCGAAAGCAGTACAGCCAGAGGCTGTCAAAGGGACCTCTGACCCATCATCTTGATGTGGCGAGCAGAGGCGGATTTGATCTGGAAAAGCACACAAGATCGGTCAAGCAAACCCCCGATTCACCTACGCACTCAGAGCTGATGACCGTAAAGGTTCGGTCTTTTATCTTGTTGATTTTATTAGGTGATCAAACAGTCTTTCAGAGCGATTAAGCGAGCTGCTGGGAATCCAACACTCCCAGGAGACTGTCCTGATCCAAGGTTAGATCTTTCCCAGCCAGTACAACTCGCGGACCGTTTACCGGCTACCCGATCGACTCGCTCTGTTAAGGATATCGTAGCCTGCTTTACTGGAGACCGGAGCGATCCTCACTGGAGAACAACTAACCCGAGACCAGTAGTCTGAAAAAGGTCAGATGTTGCTCTAGCCTAAGGTGCGGGTCACTCTCTCTCTCATCCAAACCATACAAGGAGGGGATTACTCTCCTAAGATAAATTATTAAGTGAAGTGTCTTTTAAAGTCAAGTATACTTAAGTAGTCCCAATTTTATGGTTTTTATTTTTAGGTATTTTTCAAATCAAACAACGCCTAACGAATTTTTTGGTTCTCTTGATTATTTTTAAGTCCAAAAACAGGGGGAGAAAACGAAAAAGCCGCTGCGTGACTAAACACGATGATGCATGTAGAGTAAGAGATGCGTACCTGACTCCAGCTCTCTACATGCAAAGTGAGTTGCGCATAAATTAAAAGACAGAAATAAAACTACCTGTATGATGCAAGAAGAAATCGGCCTTAGACAAATAATTTCTACTCGCGAAGAACTGTAGCTAACGGGTCAACAAGAGGGGTCGGAGTCCGGTCTCTGATGCCGATCGGTGTCCGCCACAACGGATCCTGCCAGCGTTGTATACGACCTCTAGCGGCACGTGACCCCCCAAGTGACCGAGTTAACTTTTTATTAGTGAGATAATTAATAAGGTCCAATTACGACCTATAGGGGCAGATATGTAATTAGGGTTGGGCCTTAAATATTTACGTCATAAGGCAAGTAAAAATCCTAAATCTAAGGGCCAAAACCTTCGAGAATCAAAATAAAATAAAAATCAATCAAAAACAAAACCGGTGAAAATCGCGGTGAGGTCCCCCGAGCACACCAGTGCTCGACGAAACAGACCCTAAAATAACCACCAAGTCTGAGAGAGTTTGTCCTGTATTATTACAATAATAACGCAGAAAGTAAATCTAAACTAAGCTAAACTAAAGCTCCCCATACTCCTGCTCCAGTTCTCCTACGCTCTCCTGCTGCTCGATGTTGAAACGAGCTGCCTCCAAGTCGTGTGGGTGCCTCAGCTCTCCGAAGATAGACACCCTCGCTCGTCGGGCCCTCGCAAGAAAGTTGAAACAGAAAATATGTCAGTCCATAGTTATTATAAAAATAAAAATAAAAATAAAAATGGAAAATATAAAATAAAAATAAAAAGAAATAAAACACAAACAAAAATAAAAATAAAAATAAAAATAAATAAAAGAAAAGAAAATATAAAGAAGAAAAAGAAAAAGAAAAGCCAAAAAAATGGAAGAACTGACTACTAAGTCGTGCTCCCCAGCAACGGCGCCATTCTTTTAAGGTATAAATCAAGGTCGTTGCGACCCGAGCCGCGAAGTTAAGTCAACAAGAAACTAAAGACAACCAAAATAAAAAAATCAATCAATCAGGCAAATGTAGCGGTCTCGCTATTTTATTTTACCTGGTATAGCTACCAGGGTCGAACACAAGGAGCACAAGATGCGAAAGGTACGAAGTAGTTGGGAATCCAAAAATAAAAAGAAATAAAAGAATTCGGTGGATTTTATATTTTTCATTTTTTACGATTTTTTTAATATTAAGAAAAAGGCTAAAGGAATTCACAAACAAACAATTATTTAAAGCATAAAAAATACTTAGAAAATTCAAATAAAAATATTTTTGGGTTTTAAAAATATTCAAATGTTTTTTAAATTTTCTTAACTTTTTCTAATTTTTAATTAATTTTCTAAAAATCAAACAAGGCCAAAAATGCTAAACAGTGTACAGCCAGAATCTAAAGGCAATTTAAAATTGCTTAAAATGCCTATAAAATTCAAGAGGTAATTTTATGATTGCCTATAAAATAAAAGCTAACTACAGAAACCTAAAATGTATTTTTTTTTTTTAATTTTTATGAATTTTTAATAATTTTTCTAAGGTTTTTAGTCTTTTTCAATTTTTATCGTTTTTATAAATGTAAATGTAGCAAAAATTAGATTGAAGTAAAAACAACACAAAAAAAAGCAAACATGTTTTTTTTTAGAATTTTTCAAGGCTTTTTAATATTTTTAGTTGTTTTTTAAAACAAAAGTAGCAATTTTTAGGGTTTTTGAATTTTTAAAAACACTAAAGAAAACAAAATGAAATCAAAAATTCACAGAAAATTTCTACACCATGGCAGGGGCCATGCGTTAAAATTTCATGAATTTTGGACAATGTTTGCTATTTATTAAAGCAAAAATCAAACACACAGCATACATGGACTAATTTGCAATAAAAACATGATTTAGGACCAAACAATAACACGCATAAAAGTCTAGAGTCCTATCTGCATTTTTTACATCCAAATTCGCACATGTCCGAATTCAATACGTACAGGGGATAAGTGCAAATAATAGAACTATCACTTCAAAACATAACAGAGAATAAGTCCAGGATACTACATGCAATTATCCCACTACTACACGTGACGAAGCATGTGATGCCACACAGGAAGGACTGAAAGTAAATATCTAAATCTGCAGGTGTGAAAGTGCAAATTACCCGACTGTATACTTTTTATTTTACAGACTAAATAATAAAAGGAAATAACTGCAAGGTAGGCTGAGCAATTTACCAAGGCAGCACGTGCGCTACGCGTGTTGTGGACAGGTGGCGTGCTCTGAATAGTCGAAGGCGTGCGGCTCTGGCGCGGGTAGCTGGCAGATCTAATGTTGGCGAAAGACGCAGACATGGGCGGTATGGGGGCCGTTAGATGTCATATCTAACGGCCTGACAGCTGCAGTGAATGGACGGCAAGGATGGAATCTAGACGAATGAGTCGATCCAACGACGGAGAGAGGTACTGGACGAAAACCGAAGTTCATCGGAGTACCGAGGGAGATCGACGGCTCTGATGAACGATTGAACGACGACAGTCGACTCGTGGGGCTCCTCTGCGTTGGGTGAACGGGTCCGATGAATCACGGACGTTCAGATCTCCTGGAAGGTGGCTGGTACATGGGCGAGCTCCAGCGAAGCGGGGCGAAGGCGAGATGGGGTGTCTCCACGCACGCAAAGTCATGTAGAGGAAAGCTCAGACTCGGAGCAAGGCTTTGGTCAGGGTTATTGGACTAAAATCAAAGGGAAGCAGCGGTGAATGCAAGACGTACGTGAGGGTCGAGACCTAGGGCCTAATCTTGGCTCAGATAGCCAAGATTCGGATGATCAGGTTGCATAAGAAGGGTGACGGTGAGCGGATGTGTCGATCGGAATGTGTGAGGGTGACTGATGAGGCTCCGACCGGCGGGTCGGAGCTGGCGGAGGTGCGGCGGAAGATGAATCAAAGATCGAGCCAATACAGGAGCTAAAGACTACGGGATAGTTACCTGAAGGTCCTAACTGAATCCTGAGCTCCAAGGGGTGCTGTCGATGGGGTTCGTCGCCTCAACCTTGCTGTGGAAGGCGGGGGAGGCTCATCGCGGTGGTGCTCCGGCCACGAGTCTTGAGCGTCGGCTGCAGTGGTCTTCTCCGATCACCAAGGGCCTCCTCCGATTGTTGTCACCAAGGGGAAGGGTTCTAGGGTAGCTGGGAAGTGTGCGGCGCGAGCTAAGCTGCTGGGGAGTCAAATGAAGAATAAATAGCCCTTCTCAGGCAGCATGGAAGAATCAGGGCGTGCACACAATCCAAGAATGATCCGCGACTCCCTAGGGATCCGCGAGGATGACCGATCCACTGGGGAGAAGCGGGCGGAAAAATCAGAGCTAAAGGATGTGAGATTCGCTCAGAAGAAATCGAAGAAATCGGGGCGTGAGCCGGATCCGCAAGGGAGATGGTCCGGGAGAGGTAGTTGACCGGGGTCAACATCCCTCCTGGGCCAAACAGAAATTAGGAAGTCAAAAAGATTTGTAAAATCAATAAAAAATAGAAAATGATTTTAAATTAAAAAATGTTCAATATGAAAAATGTTTATTATTTTTCAAATTATTTTTCTGTGATTTTTATTTATTTTTATGAAAAATAATTTAATCTATATACAATATATTATATTATATACATGTATAAAATACCTAGATATTTTATATAAATATTTTTATTTTCTTATTTTTGTACAAATACCCCAATTTTATATTTTATTTATTTAGAACATATTATTTGAATTCTAAAATAATTTTTATTTTATTTTTATTTATTATTTACAAGTGTAAAATAAATAGGTATATGGTACATATATACATGTGTTATGTACAGGGTTGTAGAGAGAGAATTTTATTTTTATTTTTATTTTATTTTTCTAATTTTTGTTTTATTTTTGGAAATATATACAAGGGATAAAAACGCATTTTTATTTTTATTTTTGTAAAAATAAAATATATACATAGGAAGGAGTATGTACAAGGTAGAGTGGTCCTATCTCTCTCTACTTATTTTATTTGGCGATCAGGTCCGTTTTGGACCCTCTCTTTGGTTCAGGTCACTCAATATTTATTCTAAATATTTCCTTCTTTTTCTTTTATTCTTTATTCTTTTATTTTTGCACAAATACAGACTAATTATTAGATATTAACAAATGCATGCTTATTGATAATTTATTATATTAACAGCTATATATATGATGTTTTTCCAAGATATTTAGATAAAATAAAAGAATAAAGAGTGATGAATGAGGATTCATCGCACCAGTTTGTTCACTATGTTCCACACCCACACATACTTGCACACTATACATATTTATTGGTAAGGTTTAAAATAAATTTTGATTCACTTTTCATTAATTATTTTATTATTAATTATGGGTTGATTATTGTCTGAGTTAGTCGACTCTCGTGAGAAGTCGTCAAAAAACTTTGCATTTTGCCTTGTGAGTGCACATTACCACCTTTGTGGCCAATTGATTTAGAAATGGTGTTGAATCACTATCAATTGAGAGGCGGTCATGTGGTCCACACAAGGCGGGACCACAATCGATGTGATGGCCACTTACGAAGGCCGATAAGTCCAAACAATAATCAACCCACAACAAATAATAAAGCAATGCAATGTATGTGAAATAAAAATTTATTATAAACCCTATAAATAAAATGTATAGTATACAAGTATGTATAGGGTGTCAAACAAAGGGAATAAACTGATGTAGCAAGTATTATTTATTGTCGAACAATGTGTATGTGTACATACTAAGCTACACAATATTTACTTGGTATTTTTTGTTGATTTTTTAAGTACTTATTTTTTATATTTATTTTTTGTATTTATATTTTTATTTTATAATTTTTTTATTTTTTTTATATTTTCTCGATTTTTAGTTTCCATTTCTTTTTAATATATAATAAGGGTATGTGTGTGTGTATATATATATCACTATATAATGTAACATGTATAATAGGTAATCATATGCATAATATAGGACATATGTATAATATATATGATAAATTTATAAAAATAGAAAATACAAAAAAACATCCTTTTTATTTTTTAAAGGATGTAAAATATATTTAATATATTTTTAATAATTTGTAATAACAGTAACTAAATATAATTATATATAGGTATATAATATAGGATATTATAATTACAATATATATAGTCAAAAATTAAAAATAAAATATTTTATGTTTTCAAATATTCTTCTGTTTGTGTAAATTTTGGGTGATTTTTACTATTTAGTGTATTTTTAAAATTCAGAACATCCCAAGTTAGGGAATAAATAAATAGGTCGAATTGTTTTGAGATTTAAAAATATGGAATGGGTCAACATTCTTTAAAAAATAAATTTAGAATATAGTAATATTATAAGAATATGGGTCAAAAGCTATTTTTTTATTTCTGAAAATATTTAGTGATTTTTGGTCTGTAGTGATAAAATATAGAAATAAACGGTATGTAATTTTTTGGAAATTTTAAGAGAGGTTTATATTTTTTGTATTTTTAAGGCAAATATGGAATACACATGCTCTTTGTTATTTTTAATAAATGGAAAATGCAAGAAAAATGCTAAATGAAAAATATGGCATGAATGACCATACAATCATGCATCTCCTACTATTTTTTCATAATTTTTGGAGCACATAAACTATTTATAGAAAATAGAAAAGTAAAAATAAAAATTATTCAAGCTGGTAGGGGTATATTTGCAATATAAAATAAGTACGAGAGGTTACATGAAAAATACCTAAACATTTTGAATCGAACTTCAAAATTTTAATATTAAATATAAATATAGAAAACTGGGGTGTTATACATGAAATTTTCCTAACTCACGTGGGGAGCCACGTGAGCCAAGCTGGTAGAGGACTAAAGTGCAATATCCAGTTAATATAATGGGTCCTTTGCATTTTTTCCTGAAATTTTACACTTAATAAAATAGTTACAATACTATTTAATAAAAAGAAAAGCTACTGAGGTGTTTATGTAATTTACCTACTTAATTTGATCACACCATTCTCCTATAGACGCATGACATATCTGATGGCTCTTTGATGACGACTCTTCGTCGGGCACATGGGCTGCGATTAGATCTGGCATTCAGTTCTTGATCCAATGTCGTTCAAGGGTGTTGGAAGAACACCTGTGGGACTTGCTTCGATCACTTCATGCTGCTACGTATGGCATGCTCTCATGGATATAACGATGGCCCCGACTCACTAGTGCTCCTTCGCATGTGCAAGTGATGGCCAACGGGGCCCAGATGGCCTCGATCACGATCGTGGTCACTTTATGTTCAAGGGTACCTGGAGGATTTCCAGATGCAATTCTTGGCTCTAGATGGATGCTCAATGCCCAAATCTACACCAAAAAGGTTCCACTGCTCACGACGAGTCACCACGACCAGGTGATAAAGCTGGAAGCAGAAGGGGTGGTATGGCGATGCAACTCTGACAGATGACGACGGTTGGAGCTCAATTCCCAGATCCACGATGGATCTGGGTTTAATAAGTAAGGGGATATGTAAAGAACACTCATGGGATCGAAATGAGATGGAATTCGGATAGAGATACGGTCGAAAATGGAGTATTTGGCATGGATCTCAAGCTCCAGGTCAAATTAAGGCCTCCTAAATTAGCCTAATATAGGGACTAAAAACCGAAAATAAATACGGGAAATGAAATTAAACCTAAAGTATTACCTAATAAAGCGGGTAAGATGGCCTTGATTCGGCCACGGGCCAAAGAAGAAGAATCTTCGATTGGTCATTGGTGATGACTGGATCAACCTCCTCTGCTTCTGTTCCTCATTGTAGCTCAACCTGACCTCGTGCTATCACCAAGAGGTTGAGGCACACCAGAGCTGAGGGGATAAGATTTGAGGAAGAGGGATCAACCCCAAAAATATGGAGATGGATGAGGATTTATAGGCTGGAAGTCAGCTAACTTCGAGGCATGGTGGCGTGTGAGGGAACATTGGTAGGTGAGCAGGGCATGGTCGGCGAAGGTGGTGGGCGTGAGGAGGTCAGAATGGTGAAAGGCTCGAGGAAGGAGGAGGCGTGGGTTTGGTGTGGAAAATGGGGGACGAATGAGGTCTGACATGAGCGGCGAAGTGAGCATGTAATAACAGGCTAAGAGATAGAGGGACACATGGTCTCACAAGATGAGATCGTGATCGATGAGTTGACCACTCTAAAACCCTCGGTTAGTCAGCAATTAACCCACAATATCAAATAAAGGCAATGAATAGCACAAGTGAGGTTAAAATTTATTTTATTTTTTCTCTACCATAAGATGCATAATAAGCAAGCATGTAGAGGTCAAACCACAGAGAGCAAAATAGGTAGGCTATGGTTATTTGTGTACAACGAAGTCATTCGTCATGTATATACATAGCTTCTTTTGCGGGTTTTTAATTTTATATATTTTATTATAATTATATTTTTGTATTTGATTTTTAAATTTCTGTTTTATATTTTCTTTTTATATTTTTTATATTATTTTTCTTTTATATAAGCATTATAACATGTATAAGGCTTTATATGTACAATATATAATAATATATTTATAAATGCTAGTAAATATAGATAAAATACAGAAAAAATTCTTTTTGGTTTTTCCATATTTTTCTATTTTTTTGATATTTTTCATGATTTTTTTGCTAATTTTTATGTATTTTTAGAGTCAAAAATATCCCAAATAAAAGACAAATAAAATACGTGAAATTGATTTGTATATTAAAAATAATAAATATGTCCCAAAATTATCCAAATTAATTTTTATATAAATATTTATGTAAATAAAATTCTAAAATAGAAAGACATATATTTGGATTTTTAAAGGATTTTTTAGATTTTTATAAAACGTTTTAGTGTTTTTCGATTTTTGGGCCTTCTGTTTTTCTATTTTTAGTGATTTTTGGTCTGTAAATAAAATCTAATAAAATAGATTATATATAGTTTTTTTAGAATTTTAGACACATTTTTAGATTTTTTGGTATTTTAAAATTTAAATAAGGAATAAATGGTCTTTATTTAATTTTTAATAAATATTTGAAATGCCCAAAAATGCAAAGTGAACACGTGGCATGAAAAGTACAAGATATAAGGCATTTAACCTTATTTTTGTATTTTTTTTAGGAGCACAATAAGTATTTAAAAAATTTAGATCAAATACACAAAAATACATGTCCTAGCAAGGCATTTTTGCAAATAAAAAAAATGATAGGGGGCTCAGTGCAAATTTACCAAAAATATACGACGGAATTAATTTTTTATTGAACTATTTCACAATTACAAAATACACTAGGGGCCTATATGCAATTTCTCTATCACGTGGAACTGCATGTGACATGCTTGGGAAGGACCAAAATGTAATAATAAATAACTACATGTGCCTAATTGTAAAATTCCTTTAATTTACAGGACTAATTATTAAATACAAAAAAGATGGGGCTAAATGTATAAATTACCCTAAAGGTGGCGCGCATCCAACAGTTGAGCTTCATCCACTTGACACGAGTCGCTTGCACAATGGCAGATACCGCTTCACCAATGGGCAGTGAAGACTAGATTTCCGGGAAAGATCTGATGGCTATGGGGCTCTGCATCCAACGACTATGGCGTGATCTGGACCGTTGTTCTTGATCCAACAGCGGAGAGGCACGATCGAAGAACATGGAAGAACCCTCTCCTTGGCTAGGTTCTTTCGATGAAATCTCACTCCTCCATCGTTCGTTGAGGCTCCAAAGCAGCTTAAAAGCTTCCTGGCAGGGTCTTCTAATGGTTGAAGGCATCAGAATGGGCGGAAGTACATCAGAGCACCACCATGGGGTCGGAGAAGATACGGTGCTCCAGGTACCTTCGGCGAACTTCGAAATCACCTCCAGGCACCTATGAAGCTCGTAGGACCTGCAAAACAAGTTCCTGGGTTGATGGCAAACTGCCTCAACCCGTTTGGGCATAGAATGGGTTGGATATGAGTGACGGGTGGCAAAGTCCGGTGATGCAACGTAGGTGTTCTTCGATTCGCAGACCCGGGGTGGATCTAGTTGGTCAAATGTGACTGGTGAGCGGAGAAGCGAGAAGGAAAGAGAATGAGGGCGAACGCGGGGGCAGAGAGCAGATGATCATGCGCGGAGGAGCTCGCCGCAGTTCGACTCCGGCGAACTACGGATCGGATTTTCTAGGCTAAATCTAAGATCTACAAGCTAAATTAAGTCCGAGAATAAAAAGTTGGAAGGACCAGCTCTTATACCTGAGAGACCTCAGGGAGCAGGACTGCCAGCAGGACGACCGTGGGTGCACCTCTGTCCTCTCGGAGTTGGTTCCAATCGCCGGGAAGCTCCTCCTGTCACGAGAAAACTTCGTAGCTAATGGAGGCAAAGGTCCTTTATTTATAAACATGAGCAACACCCTTATTTGATTGGACGAAATCAAGAATTTGGGCGTATGTACAAGGGATTTAAGGGTATGGCATATATGTATAATGATCAATGATCATTTCGTATGAAGGGGACGGAGGCGATTAAGCGACGAGACGCCCAGGAAAAAGGCATGAAATCACGGGATTGGACAGGTGCGTCACGTCTGGAGGCAGGGGAGACAATTTACTTGGAGTCAACGAACGGAACGCGGTTATTGGTCTAGGTCAGCACGCTACACGACAAAACAGGCTTATTAAATCAAAAATAAATATTTTAAAATAGTAAATGATTTTATTATTTTTTGCGTAAAAATAAAAAATGTTTTTTATTTTATTTAGTATTTTATTGTGATTTTTATTTTTTTGACTTTATTTGTTAGTAGTTAATTTTTGATAGTGTATTTACAGGTATATTCATCTATGTTTTGTGCATTTCTATTTTTATTTTATATATTTAAGTTTATTATTTTATTCTTTTATTTTATATATTTATAACTTTTTTTAGGTGTATAAATATATTTTTATTTTACTTTTATGATATTATTTGTATACTTAAATAAATAGGTATGTATAGTTTATAGGTATACTTATAGGTATTTTATCTATGTATTATATGCATCTTTTTATTTTAATGTATTTTATTAGATTCTATTTTGGTTTTATATTTTTAATAGAATATGGGTAATATATAATATTGTAAAAATATAAATGAATAAAGAATAAAAGAATATGATTCCCTTTTATTTATATACAGGTATAACATAGGTATTTTATCTATGTATTTATAGATGTATTTTATTTTACATTTTCTTTTTGGTTTTATTCGAGTTTTAATACGTACATATGTTATAAATAATAATTATAAATTACAAAAATATGAAATTGCAAAAATAATGAAGGATGAATAAAATGAATATTTTAATCGAGTATAATGTACAATGAGGGTCAAAAACCTAACTTTCACACCATAACTCTAAAAAATCTGAAACCACCTCCATTAAATAGCTTGTGAAAATTTATATACAACTAGAGTTATTTTGATATGTTTTGAGTTTTTATTTGAAAGATATGGGTCTGTGAAAATGGATGTTTGGCTTTTTATTCTGTGTATAAAATGAACACTGTGTATTTTTTTGTACAAACTCAATTTTGTATTTTTATTTACATTATTATCTACAACGTATATGTACAAAGTTTCTTTATTTGATGAATAAACAATCAAGAATGAAATAGGTATCAAAAATGAATAAATAATGAAATAAAGGAATTGGGTTTTATTGTGTTTTTGGCCCTTATCTCCCCCTACTTTATTCCTTGTCCGCCAATTCAATTCTTGACTTGGTCTCGGGGTTTAAGGTCATAAAATATCTTTTATATTTTATTACTTTTTTTTCTTCTCTTTAATCTATAATTTAGGCATTAAAAACAACATTATATACACAATAAATGCAATAAATCATGAGTGTTATTTTGTACAAATTAATGCTATTTACATGCATTACTAGGGGTTTTAAGGCCAAAATGATAGAATAAAGGTGATGAAATGGAGATTCATCAGCAGGACAATTGAATAAGGTCAACTGTCATTTTAATCTGGTTGGTCCATATAGACCAATCAGATAAATCCATACCAAAAGTACCTTATAAAATCATTTAAAATAACAAGTGAATTAATTAAATGTTTATAATTTAACGTAGTGTTTAATGTCTATTTTTATTTATTTATACTAGTCTATTTATTATAACTTAATATTTACATGTATAAAAATAGGTAAATATACTTGTATTCTGTGTATTTTGTTTTTTATTTGTATTTTATGTATTATTATTATTTACATGTATTTTTTATGTTTTTAACTTATTTAATTAAATTTTTAGTTATTTTGTTATATTTTTTGAATTTATTTGTATACTTAATTAATTATATACATTATTCTTATAGGTATATTATTGTATATTTCATTTATATATTGGAATAGATTATTTATTTTTATTTTCATTTTAATGGTTTTATTTTATTTTAATTATGTACATTTTTTTAAACAATATTTACAATTTTATAAAAATAAAATATAGTGAAAAAATATAAATAATAAATATATTGACTAAAATATACAAGTATACTGCACAATTAGAGCCCAAAACCTAACTTTTGCATCTTAACTCCAAATTAAAGAAAATAATCTTGTTCATTAAATACCTTATAATGAACAGTAAATGTGAGTTTGATAAAATTTGAATCTGCATGGAGAAGATACAAATCTGAAAAGTTTTCTTTGCGACTTTTTATTTTGTATGTCCCGGGCATACTGTGAATTATTTTTCAGTGAAATCAATTTTATAATATTCTTTGTTTTTTTATGTACAATATTGATACATTCTTTTTCTTTTCTTTCCTTTATTATTTTATTTTGGAATTAAATATAATATTTATACAAATTTCACAAATTAATGAGATATGCATGCATTTATCTAGGTATTTAAGGCTAAAATGAAAGAATAAAGGTGATGAAATGAATATTCATCATATATAAAGAGATAGGAGAGGAAAAGGCTCTCCATTGTACATAATCATCATTTCTATGGGGAATAAACTTATGTGTCATACTAGAATGAGGATGTTGTAAGTATAAGAAGAAGATGTTATAATACTATAAATGTAGTTCTACATGGTATTTCTCACACTACATGGTATTTCTCATATAGCGTGTTATCAGAATGAGGGAATACACTTGACAACTTGGACTTGAGTATTTTAAGTGGGTGCCAATGTTGTCAATTAGTTTATAATCCAAAAAGTTGTGAGAGCTAAATTTCGTAGACAACAGTCTGAGACTATGCCCGAGATATTACACATGGTTCTCTAAGATCAAAGAACAAATTTAAAAGGAATTTTGACTGGTATTAGTCTAGATTTGTTGCAAGTATTTTTTTGACAAAAAGATGACATTGAGTATAAGGAGACATTCTTTATCTTCCAAAGAAAGGCTCTTAAAAATTCATTTGTGATTGCTCATTATGACTTCTATATACGCAATTATATGCAAAACCCACTTTTTTAGATAGTGAATTAGACAAGGAGATGCATACGATCAAATATGAAGATTTTATGATCATTTATAATTAAATTCGTTGTTTACAAAAGAAACCAACTTCTATATAAGAACAAGCTTCTTATAATGGTATCTCAAGTTTAATTATACTATTACACCTTATAGCTTTATTTAGAGCGCTATTGTTCAATACACTAAATGAAAATTATTAGTAACAAGTAAATTATTTTAATCTTATATGTTGACGAGGATGGGATTTATTCTGTGAAGATTAATTGTCTTAGAGCTGACGAGAGAGATTATTGTTGTTGTTGTTGATCCCTTTCCTATATTCTGATTGACCGAGAAATGATGGAGGGATTACTGAGGTGGCTGATCCCCCTCCTACATTCAGATTGGTTGAGAGTTGATTGGGGGGTGGGAGAGGGATTATTGAGTATTATTGATTTTTTATTGTAGTATAGATAGGCCATTGGGGATACCACATATTGTACTCTAAATGCATTCAAGAAATAATAAGAGAGAGTTTGTTGTAAGCAAGTGTAATAGGCACATCGTTGAACCGCTATAAATCCTTTTTTTGTGCGATTATGTGTAGTTTTCTTCTTTATCATTATTCATGTGTTGATTGATCAGAACTCGTTATAAACAATTAACATCAAAGTAGTAGTTAAAAAATCAATCTCGACACAGATGGGAGAAGAATCAAAGATGAAGATCAATAAATTAAATGGATTGAGCTTTGCGTTATAGAAGATGTAAGATTGAAGATGTGTTGTACCAGAAGGATTTCTATCTTTCGATCAAAGGGAAGGGGCTTGAATCCATGAAGGATTAGGAGTGAAGTTCTTGGATCGAAATGCTCTATGAATGTTAAGGCAAAACCTTGCTCCATAGGTGGCATAATATACCGTGAAGGAGATGACATCATTGAATCTTTTTAATCTAAAAATATGCGAGGAATCTATAACAGTGCACATCTAAATGATCCGGACAGTACAATAAAAAAGTTAGAGACTATCGAGATCATATTGATGACAATGTAAACACCATTTTACTTCTTTCTGGTTTGCATGACAATTGAGATTCATTAGTTGTACACGTTAGCAACTTTCTGCATTATGAAGGTGAAGTCGAAAGATGTCGCTGGTCTTTTGAGAAATGAGGCACGATAAAAGATGTATGAGGAGTTCACTCCTCAGGTTCTATCTTGAATATGGAAGGGAGAGGATGAAAAGCTACACGAATCAGAAGCACTCTTGGGGAAAATCAAACAAAGGGAGATCCAAATCCACATATCTGAAGAGATTCTGGCATGCTAGAACTGCAATCAAAAGTGGCATTATAAGATAGACTACAAGCCCCAAGAAAGCGAAAGGGAGAAAATAACAAAGTTAAAAATACCATAAAGAGGATATTGATGCCCTGATCTATGTTGTATATGCTCCAAGTGAGTTTTGCATTGTGGATTCAAGTACTTTCTTTCATGACACCGATAAAAGGATATCCTTAATAATTACGTCAAACATGATTTTGGAAAGGTGTATCTAGATGAAAATAGGAATACGAGATAACTGAAAAAACGACATTGATATCTCCTAATCTAATGATGGCATGAGATTAAAAAATATTAGACATGTACTCAGTATGACAAGGAATTCATATATGCTGGACAATTATCAGAGAGTGGTGTGGCGACATCATTTAATACAACTTCATGAAAGATGTCCAAAGGGTCATTGGTTCTGAGTTGAGTTTAGAAGGAAGGAATCCTCTATGTTGCAATAAACAGATATGGCATGTTAAATGTTGCATTCTCTAGGTGTGATGTTAGTATATGTCATAAATGACTTGGTCACATGAGTGGAAAGGGAATGAGGATAATGCAAAAGAAGGGAAATATAGTAGGATTACAAACTATTGATTTGGACTTGTGCAAAGATTGTATCTTAGAAAATCAAAAGAAAAATAGTTTCACAAAGATTGCATGAACATGGAAGACTAGGGCTGGTTCACACAGATGTATGGGGTCCTTATCAAGTAGCATCCCTTAACGAATCTCATTATTATATAGCTTTTATTTATGACGCAACTATAGATCTGTGGATTTACTTTATCAAACATAAATCTGATGCATTTGATACCTTCAAGATGTGGAAGGCTTTAGTTGATAATGAGACATGTTTAAACTTAAAATGTTTGTATTCCTAGAATGTGGAAGAATATTGTAGTGAGGAGTTTGGATCCTAGTGCACCAAGAATGGGATCACAAGATTGAAAACAATCCCAGAAGTATCCAGACAAAATGTCATCAATGAATGTAGACCAAAACTCTTATACAATGTGCGAGAAGCATGAAGATGCATTCGGGATATACCCAAGTGGCATTTAGTTGTAGTAGTGAACATTGTTACATACTTAATCAATCAGGTCCATATGTTACGTTAGATAGGTAACTTCCAGAAGAAGCATTGACATCAAATGAGGTAACACTTTCTCATTTATGTGTCTTTGGATGCACAACCTATATTCAGAATGAATAGAAAGATAGAGGAAATATGGACACAAAAGCGAGAAAGTTCATATATGTTGGTTATGATACATATAGCTAAGAATATAGATGGTGAGATTTGGAGAATAAGAAGATAATTATAAGCATTGATGCTACATTCAATGAGACTTCCTTATGCAATGATAGACTAACAGAAGAAAAGAGAACTAGATTGTATGGAGTTTGATGAAACTCTTGAATGAAACACGTCATAATCAAATGATAAGAATGTGCATCCCTTCCCAAATAATAATTCGTAGAGTCTAGTATTGAGGAAGTATACTCAATTCGAAAATCCACTTCAAGGTATTCATCTTCCTTGAATTAATTATTACTAACTAATAATGATGAAGCTGAATGCTTCGATGAAGTACTATAAGGTGATATAAGGAACATTTGGAGTTAGATATGTAGGATGTGATAAACTCTCTCAAAGGCAACAAGACGTGAAATTTAGTCCCCATATCAAAGAGGAAGAAGGCACTGCAAAACAAATGGGTGTATAAGGTAAAGGAGGATGTTGATGGTAATGTTAAATACAAATTACAAAGGGATTTTAGTAGAAACCATGAGTCGATTTCATGGAGATCTTTGCAACTGTTATAATGGTATCAACCGCTAAAAGAGTATTGTGGATTTATTACTAAGGACCCACATCTGGAGCAATTAGATGTTAAGATGACATTTATCCATGATGATCATAAGGAGGACATCTACATGCAACAATTGTAGGGTTATGTGGCTACTAGAAAAGAAGACATGGTATGCAATCTTAGAAAAAGCCTTTATGACTTGAAGCATGAGACAAGTCAATGGTACAAAAAATTTGATGATTTCATGACAAATACTAGATTCCGCAAGCATCATGTATACCATTTTACTACTTGAAGCTTAGTATGTTTTACATAATCATACTATTATATGGAGATGACATGCTTGTTGCAGGATATAGGGAGGAAGAGATAACAAATATCAAACAGTGTTGTCCAATAATTTTAGGATGAAGGATTTGGCAAAAAAATAATTAGAATGCAATTAGCAAAGGCAAGGAAAACAAAAAATTGAGATTGCCTCAGTTGGCGTATATTGAAAGGTACTAGAATGGTCTAAGATGAAAAATAAAAAACCTACATAAAAACCCCTCGGGAGTCACTTCACACTTTCAAAAGGGAAAGAGCTTGGCACGAAGGAGCATGAGTACATGTCCAAAGTCCCTACCAATTTGTTGTTTATAGTTTCATATATGCAATGGATTACATATGTCCAGACATGTCCACGTAATAGGAGTAGCGAGCAGAGTCATGGAGAATCTTAGCAAGAAGCATTGGGAAGCTGTAAAATGGGTTGTACAATATTTGAGAGGTAGCTCTAACATAGTATTGTGTGAAAACACTAACATTTATGTTCAAGGTTTCTCGTACTTAGATTTTGCTAGAGATATCAAAGACATTAACAACACACCAAGATATTTCTTTACCCTCGAGAGCGGAGTCATTAGTTGGATTTCTAGATTAAAGAAGATAGTGAACTTCGTGACCAGAGTATATGGTGACAATTGAAGATTGCAAGGAAATGATATAACTGAATGGGTTTAAAAAGAAAGTGAAGATTGTCAATTATTTAGCGATAGAAAATTACAATTCATCTTATAAATAATTCTACCCTTCACTACAGGTTCAAGCATGTTGATGCGAAGTATCATTTAATTCAGACACAACTATAAGATAAATGGTTTGAGTTGAATAAAATCACATTGGAAATATCCATTTATTTGTTAACCAAGTCCGTTACAGTAGAGAAGCGGAGGACATATTCATCTTCTTGTATTATTTAAGCATAAAAGATTTGGGAAAGCTCACACTAGCAATATTTATAGTGACCAAAGAATGTAAGCAACAATATGTACTACAAATTAGCCTTCAAGTGAGAGATTATTGGGGTTTATTATTTAAGTATTGATCAGTTTAAAGTTGATGTGTGTATTTGGGGGGTGGGGGGTTACTGATGTAGTTGATCCCTCTCCTTCATCCTGATTGTTCTGATTGGTTTAGGGTTGACGGGAGGATTCATGAGTATATCCCTCTATAATCCTAATGAGTGAACACCGTATAAGGTTCGTCATATTTTTTGGCTTTAGTTCGACATTTCTGCGTGCATGTGCGAGCTAGAATGTCTCTACTACACGCCCCTAGAAGCTGAGAGGTACGTTTGCTTTACTCATCTTTGATCTCACCATGTCCAACATGGTTATGTTGCGTCTTGCAACTCTGTTGAGTTGAGGAGTACCTAGTGGAGTGAGATTGAAAATAATTCCCCTCTCCTTAAGGTATTCTTTGAATTCATCTGAGTGGTATTCGCCACCTCGGTCATATCGAATTCATTTTATCTTCTTTCCTATTTGGTTCTCAACAAAACCATGAATTCTTTGAACTTTTCAAAGTTTTCATGTTTGTGACGTAATAAGAAGATGAAATCAACCACGAATCATCATTAATAAAGGTTGCATAATATTGATGTCCATTTTGAGTCACGGTATGAAAGGGACCGCATATATCAATATGTATTAGGTCCAATATACCTTCACGTCATTCACCTTTCTTAGAGAAGGGTGTCCTGGACATTTTCCCACAAATACAATGTTTGTAAGTTGGTAAATACGGACTTTCAGGAAATCCAAAGGTCTATCTTTTACCAATCTATTGATCCTATCAACAGACACATGTCCAAGTCTTTGATGCCAGATCATAGTTAAATGATCTCCATCCTCCGTTGATTGTTTAATGGTTTTAATATTAGTATTAATATAGATGATAAGTGTCTTGCGTCCTTCGAGACTCTCAAGAATATGGTTGTCATAGCTCCTGTGCTTCAGCCAGTGGTATTGAGATTCATGATATATTCATGCATGTTAAATTCATAGAGTCCTTCTGCTGTTAGAGAACCATCTGCTATAAAATTACCATAATGATTTATGATAAGTTTATTACAGAAAAAGGAAAGCATATCCATAAGAAACAAGCTTAGATATAAATAGTAGGTTTCTTCTAACATTCGGTGCATAAAGACAATCTCTAATGTCTATGACTCTCCCATTGGATAGTGATAGTCTACAGGTTCTAATTGTGATCGCTGCAACATCTGCATCGAATCCCACATGGATGACTACCTCCCCTTCATCAAGATTTCCGATGTCTTGAAACATATGCAACTAATTGCATACATGTACAAAAGAACCAAAGTCAACAATCCAACTTCCTACAATTAAGTTGGTTTCAATGATGAATGCATATTTATTATTTGCCAGAGTTGTACACTGGTTCTTCTCTAAGGACTTTATGTATTCTGGATGGTTACTCTTCCAGAACCCTGTCTTATAGTAGTGATGGTAAATATCCATCTCTATGGGTGTCAGATGAGTTGAAGCATTTGAAGAATGATCAATAGTTTGACCTTTATTCTTTTCTTGGATCGGACTCTTCCAAGATCCATGCTTCCTCTCGTGCTTCCTTTAACCTGTGCAACCATTGCACCGCTAGAGTAAAATTCTTTCTTCATAATATCCCATGTGGATCTTAATGTAGAAAGAGTGTGATTCACATCTCCATACATCTTCTTCGGATTCAGAGGATGTCATGAGCAGATTCAATGTCTATAAGTTGCTTCTGAAGCACATTAGACAATAATACATGAATGAAGCAACGAGCTATCCAATGATCATCATCCCACTTCTTGTTGAACCCACATACATCATTTATCCGAGGGTTCTCATACTTTAGAAACGAGAGCACATACGATATATGTTCTGTCTCAAGTACGAGTTCCAAATTATGGATCCAATCCGAATAATTTAGGTCGGTCAACTAATTGACCTCAAGCAGATAGTTAAGTGGGTCGAGAGATTTCATCTAAAATAAAAGAAAAATTAGAATACACTTTAATATCTTGATTAGTGAGAATAAATAATTTAATATTTTTAAAGAAAGAGTTCTCATATTTTTTACTTTGAAATGCTTTCCCTTATAAGCTTATAAATCATGAGGCAGGATAACCAAGGCTTCAATAAGAGGTTTTCTTTTACATTTTCATTGCACCCCAATAACATGAGAAAATAAAACTATAATGAAAGAAGCGAGAACTCTTTCTGCATTACAAGTCCAACTTGTATTCTCAGTTTTGTCTTCAACACCCACATCCCCACATATATGGATTTAGCATGTTGTCGATTAAATCAATTGTCAATGAGAGAATATCAATTTACGCTATGCGTAATCCAATGCCGCCTCCATAATATGGGTAATAATATTGGGGTCACTACGCATATATCACATCTCTTTCGAGAAACGAAGAATCTGAACCATGTGAATTTGTATTTTGGACTCATGACTACGCACATCTCCAAAACTACAACCCATGGCGATGGAGTTCTCCGCAATGACGGGAGACCATGGATGTCATCACATGACTTAGTCCATATTATGTTTAAATTAATGATTCATCAATTTGAGTCATATTCTCATAATTTATCCAAGGGACAGAGTCAGGACACATGCTTATAGTATTACACACTCACTTAGTACAATTTAGTGCTCCAATTTTAGTTGTTAAAGTACGTCATGACTCCTCATGCCACATTTCATCGAAACGGATCCAATCAGGATGGACAGACAATGCTATCAAGAATCGCTTCCACTGTAAATGCAGCGTGAGATTCCAATTAAGTAACCCACTAGCATTTCCATGACCTAGACACCTTCTCTGAATCAATTTGAGACAACACAATCAGTACATATTGTACTAAGGAGGTTTTGTCGATATTTCGACCATATATGATACTATATAGTAACTCTCAGATATTTTAGGAATTTAAAACTCTTTTTAATTTCTCAAAAGGTCTAGTGCAACAATCTATTCACTTCTTGAATTCAAAACTCTTTTTTAAATTTCAAAAGGTCCAATGCAAAAATATAGATAATTCTTTGAATCAAAACAATTTTAATTGCGAAAGATGTCTAGTACACCATCTAGATAATTCGTGGAATTAATCAAATTAATTCCACAATTTGAATTGCATTTATAAATATTCAAATGCATAATTAATAAAAAATATGAAATAAAAAGACATTCTATTTTATTGCATATTTCTAAAATAAACAAACAATGATTTTGGATTTCAATTTTGCAAATTGCGACCATCGCACTTCAAATTGGGAAGCATCATATAACATGGAATTAAAATTCGTTGTCACCCCCGATATTTCTAAAAAAATTGGTCCAACGCCTTATGTAATTATATCAAATATATTTCCGTCAATTTTGAGTCCCAAAATATGAGAAACAAGTCCATAAGACGATCTAGTCCTCTTCCAACTCCGTCTATGGAGAAATCAAATTTCTCAAGGCCGCACAGTCGGAATTGCGTGAAACTTTTTTGAACTAATTGAGGACTTTATTTATGACTTATTAGTCAGTATTTGATCATGTTATATGATACAAAAACAGTATCTAAAAAATCATAGATTTAATGCTATGATCTTAGGATGAAATCGGAGTTTGCGATCACTTTTAACATCCAAATCATCTCTCACATATCCCCACTAATTAGTGCATCTTTTGGTTATGAGTCCAGACCTTCTAGACCTCATAAAATATATCCCAAAATTATGTTTAAAAATGTGGGAGAACAGTAGCAACTTTGAAAGTCGCTGAATCATTCGAATTGTTAAGACTATTGCAAGACAATGTACCTGATAGTCGGGATGATCTAGCTTATTGTTCATCGAATATGGATGCAATCCAAATCCTCTAAAATATGGCTCTTGAAAATTTAGCACAACTATTTATGCTTCTAGAAATAAAATATATAAGAAAATGATTTCCTTTATGATTTATATTATTCATGATGAATGATGGAGATAGATCAGGGTTTACCTTTGAAGCGTGAGTTTATAAAATAAGAAACCTCCCGAATCAAGTCGGATCTACAGACTTCTCTCTCGTGGGTGCGGAGATGAGTTGTGTTACTTCCCAAGAACCCAAACATCGACTAGAACAACAAGAAGAGAGTTGTGAGAGTTGTAGACTCTCAAGACTCTCTCTCTCTCTCTCTGAGGTCATGAAATTAAGAGGAGGACTTGCTCTTTTTTTTAAAATGTTGTAGAAAGGAGAATGCCTTGCCCTCCTTTTATACTTTAAAGCACATGTCCTACATGTGCCTTGGTAGCCCTTGGATTTTAAATCAAGGGTTAAGAATAAGTCCTAATTCAATAAGGATCATCTCCTTTTTATCTCCGATCAATATTAATTAAAATAAAATAAGAAACAACTTTAGAGTCTTAATTCAATTAGAACTCAACAATATGGAGCCATGTGTACATCATATCTACACGCCACATCACCTTCTATATATGGAAGTTGTTGTTGCAAATTTTATTAATTAATTGACTTGATAATCATATTATCAATATTGGAGAAATTATGGAGTTAATCCTTAAATCTTATGAATCATATTTATGAGCCCAAAATTTAATGTAAATCTAATTTACATCTACAAAATTAATGTGATCAAATTCACAAAATCTCATTCTTAGAAAAATTATGCAAATCAAATTTACGTAAATATTTATATGAATCACATCGATATAAATATTAATTATCATGATTCATTATTCACATTAATTAATGAGGTATTCTTGTGAATGATATTCACAAAATTACCATTATCAATAGTATGTAATAATCATAATTATTACAATATTTCCATTAACAGGTATGATTTCTAATCCAATTACTCATGAGATAGGAATGCATATACTTGAAGATAATGTCGGGAAGATCATACTATCCATGTATAGTGACTTGAAATGTCGATAACTACCCAATTTCAAGATTTATATCATTTTTGCAAAAAAAAATCCATCACCTACGAATGTTGAGCTTGAGCTGTAACACTTTACACTCTCCCTGAGCTCAATGAAATGCATCACACTCTCCATGAGCTGGATAAAGTGTCGGTGACATGAATCCATCTTCCTTGACAATTTCTAATCATAGTCCAAATCATTTGGAGCTAAGAAATGAGTGCATGGAGCTTGTATATTTCCTTCTCCATGATCATTTCTGTTTCCAACATTTGGACATTGAAATTGGAACTGGAATTAGAAATTGGATTCAAATGAATAGTGATTTAATCCAATTAAATCACAAATCATCTAGTTAAACGGAGCCACTAAAATCCATCATGTTTCATCACTTCTTCAGTATGGAAGTATCATTGCAGATGATCCATCACAACAACAAAAGTAACCCCAAGTTTCCAAATATTCATATATACTTCACACTAGAAGACTTTGATAAATCTGAAGTTCAAACCATGGTTTGTTGTCTTCTTCAGAATATATCAATAGATTTCTCATTTGATAATTGGCATAATATTAATCATATGCTTTCCAAAATCATATATTAATATCTCGAATTCATGTCTTATTTCATAAATTAGACAACAGTGTATGAAATTAATTTTGACCTCAATATATCTCATGAGTGAGCTCTATCTCGTGGTTCATCAACTATGAACATGTATGATCCTTCGAGAGATCATACATCTCATACGATTTCATATGCACACTAACATGCCGGTATATGGACCTTGGCTAGGTCACTGATGAGCGGCCCAAGAGACTAAGGTTAAGTGATATCAAAGGAAATTGCGACCTCAACCACTCGAACCGGGCTCAACGGAAAAAAAATCAGACCACCAACTAAATCAAGCAATCAATAAAAACAAGGCAAGCGGTCTTGCTAATTATTTAACCTGGTATAGCTACCAGGGTCGAACACAAGGAGCACAGAATGAAAATCTACGAAGTAGTCAGGTAATCAAGAAAATGAAGAAATTTTGGTGGTTTTTAATTTTTTAAATTTTTTATGATTTTCTGATAAGAAAAAGGGATAAAGAAAAAGAAAAAAAGAAACACTCAAGCAATTATTTAAAGATCCAAACGGAATCAAAATTCAAAACAAAAATATTTTTATATTTTTAAAATATTTAGATGTTTTTTGAGGATTTTATGGTGTTTTTCTGATTTTTATTTTATTTTTTAGAAATAAATCACTTGAGGATAATCATGACAGCTTACAATCGCCCAAAATACAAAAAATGAGAAAATTTTAAAAATCCAAAAAGACTTTGGGAGACACATTATTGATTCATTTTGTGAGGAGAGAACCCAAATGCTCGATTATTTACCCACACATATATCCAACACATGTCCCGACCTTGACTCCGAGGATTCCATTATACAGACTGCTCTTCGTAATCCTCGTGTAAATGCTAATTCTGACCTCCTCCCTTGTATGGAGGAGGTCCAAAAATTCAAAAAAATGTTGACTGGACCTGAAGTGGTGGCCACCCTTCATGAGATCATTAAAGCCCCACTTCAACAGGCCATGACAGATTTATCTACTCCTTAACACAAGAAGAGAAATAGAAGGAGAAGATCTGAGCGTCGCATCTTGACCATGGCCACTGCCTACGCCATCTCTCACCGTCCGTATTTTAAGAAAGGGAACACTGCCACACCTCTTGTGAGTTGCTCCATATCTGACTATTCTTGTGATAACACTCTCCTTGATGACGGTTCGTCAATCAATATAATACCCTTCTCTATGGTACAGTCTCCTCATCTTGGACCTCTCAAGAAAACCAGGACGATAGTTTAATTTGCTGATGGATCTATCAAGAGGCCGAATGGTATTCTAGAAAATGATGTCATTCTTATTCAGGGAATGAATTTCACTTCGGATTTTGTTGTAATGCCCATGGAGACCTCCACCCCTATGGAGCACCCTCCAATCATCATGGGATGGCATTTCCTCGCCTCTGCGGGAGCCGTTATTGATTATGGTTCAGGAGATTTTTGCTTCAGTTCTGATGTAGGGAGCGATGTGTTGATCACTACACCCACTACCGACCAGAGACCTGCATCCCATGAGAGCTCGCCTGTGTTAGCCAACCCCAAGGAATTTAACCTCAATGATAATATCAGAGATTCTTGTTATATGTTGTATGATAAGGAAATCCAAGAATTCCTATTGAAGGAGGAAGACTAGGAAAGCATAGACCTTGGAGTTCCCCCTTCTAGTATGTCGAGATGTATTGATGATATCCGCGGAATTTACACGATAGACACCCTAGAGCGGAAGGCAGATTCTGAGACTAGACAGGACGGACATGATTCTACTACTTTCACTGATGAGTCCTTCCTATTCACCCTTATTCAGAGGAGACTGATCAGGCCAAATTTGATTTGATTGCTTTTATAAAGGAATTTGGGCCTTTTGATAAAGATTATGATCCAGTAGAGGCTCGCCGGGCTGAAATTGATCCTACTTTTTCGGATAATAATTTTGAGCCATTTTACTTTGATGTTTGCAAAACTTCCCAGGCCGGACATGACCATACTACTTCCAATAACCGGATTAGGCCTGCACAATCTGAAACCGCTGAGGATACATTCATGGTCGATCCTACTCAGTTTATGTCTAGTGATGATCCCAATATCAACCTACACCTTGTCAAATCCATACCTCAGCGGTCCCGCAAGAAGGTTCACTTTCGATCTTCTTGACCTTTGTACATCCACTCCTCTTTTATATCCTTTCGTTTTACTCTTTCTTCTTCCGTTTTATCATTCACCCCTTTTCCATGTGTGTGTGTATGCTATACTTAGGATGTGCTTTATCCTAAGTATAGGGGTGAATGATTTGTGTTGTTTATATTCATCCTGTTCATCACTCTTTTTGTTGCCTATACTTAAGTATACTCTACCCTAAGTATAGGGGGTGATGTTGTTCATATCATGTCTTTTTATTTTTAAGTCTGTACATTCTCTTCATCGGTTTTCCCCTTTTGTACACTCTATTATACTTAGGATTACTTGATCCTAAGTATAGGGGGTCATCAACTTCTCTTCTTTTTATCTTTCCTTTGAGTCGTTGTAGCATAGGAGTTTTTTTACTTTTCTATACTTAGCACGAGTTATGTCTTCCTTTTTCGCTCTCTAATCACTATGAGGACATAGTTTGAGCTAAGTATAGGGGGTGTCGTATATATTGTATATATACTTTAGACATAACTCGTACTTTTAAATATGTTTATTTGGGGGGTTATGTGTATAATTTTATAAAATCCTTGCGTATAAAAAAACAAAAAAACAAAAAAAAAGAATCTTGTATATACTTGTGTATATTTTACTAACCCTTTTCCTAAAAAAACTTTTCTTTTACATCTGAATTTTTCTCCAAAAAAATCCATAAAAAGTTCAAAATTAGAAAATTGTTAAAAAAATGTTCTTTTCATATGTGCATCATTCCTTTTCAAAAAAAATCCTTTGCATTGTTCATATTTTCTTGCATTTGCATGTGCATTTTTCAGGATAGTATTGACATTTAAATTATGTCTGGAATAAAATTGAAGAATGGAGCTTAGTTGGACCTTAATCCACCTAATTCTTAGAGGAACTTCACCGAGAAATAGGATTTTAGAAGCTTCAGGTCTTTGACTTAATTCTTTGAGTTCCACATGACAATGTGCAGCATTTGACTCTTAGTGTCTAACCTGGTCTCTTCATTCTGGGAACAACTCTGGAATAGGGAATTAATTTGTATTCTTGCACTATGCACTTAGCTCAACTCAGACAGGATGTTGGAAGACTATGTGAGTTTCTTTTGTGGTAGCGTGGAAATCTAAAGACTGGAGTACTGATTGAAATAAAGCTTCGAAAAAGGGATGGATGGCTGGACACAATTTTTTCTAAGACCCCAAAACATGTACGGAAACAAAAAGATTCTATATCCGTAGGGGCACAACAAGATCCAAGCAGAACCACCAAAAATCCAAATACAAAGAAGCCACTACCAAATAAATATCTGACCAAAAAGGTACAAGCTTCAAGAAAATCTGCAGATCTTGGTGGAGACTCGGCTACACTGGCCAGCTTCACAAGGAGAGGTGACTACACAGGCCACCCTCCAGTTCTTTTCTCCTTCTTCTAACTTCTCCCCCAATTCTATTGTGAACACAGTGCGATAGACCTTATAAGGAAATACCTGACTTGCCGAGGACGAATTACTAGAGAGGGGATTTGCATGGTAGTCTGGCATTCTGGATGGGAAGAGCTAAAACCTTTCACACACATGAGTCGATTGTTCAATGTTCATAGGGTGTGCTTTGGGAAGAGGATTGATCTAAGATGACTTCTGAGGCAAAACTATGACAATGATGTGTAGAACTTGAAGGCTGTCGATTTTAAAATTCTAAGTCTCACAGAAGTTCCAACACACTAATAATCCAAAGGTCCGACAGAGCTCCAAACTACAATTTTATGAAGATAAGTTTAATACTCAATATTGTCCTACTTACTTTATTTTCCCTTTCTTTTTCTTTTTCTTCACTTATTCTTTCAAATAAGTGTTTACTAAGGGACTAGCAAAGGTAAAGCAAGGGAGGATGATGAATCTGTGATTCGTCATCTTTATTCATTTATTTTAGCTAAAAATCCCCTATAAAACACCCGCATATAACACTAACTCCATATTCTTACTAACTTACATATGTGTGTAAATATTGTACACTTCTTACTAATTTTAACCTAAAATAAATAAAGAAAGAAAGAATGGAAAATAAAAAAGAAATAAAAAGAAGAAGGAAGGTTGTATACAGGCTAACCCGAACCCCGAGAGAAGGTCAAGACTTGACCAGATAAACCAGGAATAATGTAGGGGGAGATAGGGTCCTTATGCAGAAAATCGAAAAAAATGTGTGTGTGTGTGTGTGTTGTTGTAAATACTTCTAACTTATTTTGTGTATATCTGTATAAAACTGACACTAATTTCTTTGTGCCTTAATTGACCTCAAATCAAATAACTTTCAAATGAAAATAAAAATGTGTTCTAATTAATAAAAATAATTGCACAATTAAATCATGTACAGAATAAAAGTAACCACACTTGGAAAAAAGCCACTAAGCACTAATTGAAAGACCAATTCCGGCTTCATTTGAACTCAAATTGAACTAATCTCACTTCCATTGGATTCTAAATTAAATTATCTTTAAAATGGCTGTGAATTTTTTAAGTTACGGGTAAAAAGTTGGTTTTTCGGGGTGGTTTGTGCAATTTTCCCATGTATTTTGTAAATATTGTATTTGTATATATTTGTAAATTATTCTTATTAATTATTTAAAACTAAAAACAAAAATAAAAAATAAATTTCTTAAAACAAAAAAGGCTAATTTCCTCATTTACCCTTGTATATAATGTCATATATGTATATAGTGTATGTATATAGTTGCTATTTTTAATTAACCACCATAAAAAAATAAAAAAAGAACATTTTTTCAATTCAAATAAATAAAGTGATGAAAATTCAAAAAATTATCTTATTTTATAAATAGTTTTATCTCACTTTTACTTTATCTCATTTCAAATTTCATCTCTCTTATCTCTTCCACCAAAAAAATCAAAAATTCAAAAATTCAAATTTCATCTCTATCTTTTCTATTTATATGGCTCATTCTCCCTCATTCCAATGGGATCAATCTTTAGAGAGAGGAGGCCGATCTCCGAGAAAAAATTTCGTCGAGAAAGTTGCCTAGGCTCCAAGTCGTACGATGACAATGAGTCGGTCTTGTCGAGGCGATCATGGTCCATTTCTGCTCCTAAGGTGAGATCCGTCATCATTTTTCTTCTTATTTTATCGTAGTTTAATCGTAGTTTATTTTGTCGAATTTTTATTACCATCGTCGTTTTGTTTTTCTAGATCTTTAAAAAAATCCATTTCAATTTGATCCGTCTCCGATTCCGAATTTTCATCTCACTTTCTCGATCTCCACTTGTTCTATTCTATCTTCCACGATCTATCAACTCTGACCACGCACGGTGGTCGGAGAATCGGATTTGATCCTTTCATTTTCACCGGATCCTCATTCATTTTCCGATTTGTAAATAAATAATAAAAAAATAAAAAAAATTAATTGTTTCTTTTTCTCTTACCTTTGTTTTGCAGGAGAATCAAGATAAGAAAAAAACAAACAAAAAAACTATCTGTTTTACTATTTACATTTCCTGTTTATAAAAAACACAAAAATTATTTCCTTTTTTCTTTCTTCATCTGATTACAGTAAAAACAGAAATTTAAAAAATAAAAAAATAAATAAAAAAATAGTGACAGGCAGCGGGGTCGTCACCCCCCCGCCGCCATCCTCCGCTTGACCACCGCGACCACCCGCGGCCCCTCCTCCAGGCAGTCGTGTTGCCCTAGGCCGCGCCGCCGGCGCCCCCTTCCAGTGGCAGCAGAGGCGGAGCCGTCCGCCCACTATCGTCCAGCAGCGGTGGTGCTGCCATCACACGTGCCAACCGACGCCACGCCTCCTCCTGTCCGCCCTCCAGTTGCACGAGGGTCGTGCTCCACCGCACCCAACGGTCGCCGCACGTCCCAGCTTTCCATATCTGTGCCACCTCTGACGACCTGCGCCGCCCTCCACGTCCCCTCCTCCACGGCGGGGCCCCTCAGCACACCTTGCGCGACTCCCGCCGTGCCTGGCGGCGGTGCCCATAGCCCAGTGCCGACACTCCTCGAGACACCCGCCTCTGCCGAATCCGCACCGCATTCCGCTGTCGCCCCGCACGTAGGGAAGAAGATAAGGGGGCCGCGACTCCTTGCCCTATTGGTTTGACAAACAAGGAGCGAAGAGAACCCTAGAGGGTTTTGAATAAAAACTTATGTTGGAAAAATTACGAATCCGCCTCTGAATCTTTCTGGAATTGCAAAAAGATCCATGATCCAAAACAAGTCACGTGCGCCGCACCTCTCTACTGGGTAAATTGCATTTTTATCTTACATTTAATTTTTGCTACTTTTCAGTTCAAAAACTTTGGTTATTTGCATTCTGGTCCTTGTATTTCAGACAACAAACTTCGCATGATCTTTTTCAAGGAATAAATGTTTTTATAGTTGTAAAAATTCTAAGAAAATTTCTACAAATTCCTGTTGAAGTGTTTTACATTGTATAAATTTTTCATCAGATTTTATTGACATTTGATATTTTAAAAAATCAAAAACAGTGCCATTTTGTATTCCTGAAATTCAAAAACTCATAAAAATTCAAATATTGTTCCAAAAATTCCAAAAATATTAGGGTAGTTGTATTTCATTGCCTTTAAATTTCTGTGTAAATTTCATGCATTAATTATTTATAAAACCCAAACAATTGAAAAACATCAAAAATCTTATAAAAATCATAAAAAATCTACAAAAATCCAAAATTTGTGATTTCAGTTTCTGATTGTAGATATTTACTTCTGATTTGTATAAAAATAATTGTCAGGAGTTTTGAGCATTTAAAATATTTTTAAGATGTAAATTACTTCAGGTTGTGCACAATTTCATATTTTCTCACTGTTTGATTTTTAAAAAAATACAAAAACATCTCAAAGATCCATAAAAATTCTTAAAAATATTTCAAAACTTTTAAAACCCAAAAATATTTTCTCTGAATTTTTTTGAGCATTTTTTTGATAAATTGAAAAAATTACAAAAAGAGTTGGAGTGTGTATTTTTGATCTTTTGAATATTACTCCGTGTGATTTTTGAAAATAAAAAAATTTGCAAAATCAAAATCACTAAAATTTTGAAAATTAGGAAATAAAAAAAATAAAAAAAATAAAAAAATCACAAAAACCAAGGATAGTTGTCTTTTGAGATCCATGTTTTCTCTTAATTGATTTTTGATTAATTGAATAACCCTCGAGATTTGTAGCCTCACTGAGTTCGACCGTGTCCTCTATACAGGTTAATAAGTAGCAAAAATAAAAAGAAATATTATTTGTTTGTCGCGGGATTTTTGGGGATAAGCAACGACATTCTTACCATTAATTTCCGTCCTCGAAGAAATCGCGAACAATAACAGCCACCAAGTCCTAGTTGGATTAGTGGTCATCCACCCCCCTTATGGAAGGAGGTTTTCCTCCTTCCTGTTTTTCCAAGGTTGATTGATTTAATTGAAATTAATTTATATTGATTATTATTCAATATATATAAATTTTACAATAAAATCGTGACGATTGAAAGAAACACAAATTAATCTCAACCATTGATTTTGTGTTGTCCACGGATTGTGATTCATGGATTCCAAAAATTTTATAAAAGAAGAGGCAACCCTAGCTCTTCATTTTCTACAACATAATTGCTCTCTCTCTCTTACTCATTCCCACGCCTCTCTCTCTCTCTAGAGTGACCGCCCACTCTAAACCCTAGAGAGGATCACTGTCGTCGTGTTGTTGTGTTGTCGTTTCGACCGCTCGTGGATCTTCGTCTCCTTTGATGCACTCCACTCATGAAGAAGATGTCAGATATTTGTACGAGATCAGGAGATTCGTTGCTTGGACTATGAACTTGGATTGTGAGGGGCATGTGTCTCATCAATGCGCCTGTAAACGTCTTCTCCGTCGGATTGGACTTGAGACAAGCGGTCTCTTGCTTTAGAGACACGATCGCAACCATGCTCCAAGAGATATTCCTATATCTACTTTGTAGTTTAAATGAAATGGTTCGAGAAGTGATCTTGGATCATGTGATTTCAGCGTTTTAAAATTTTAAATTCTGTTGCACAGAGCTACTAGTGCGACTAGTCGCTCCCGATCGCATATGATGCGATACTCACGTTTATGTGGCGTGCTTAAGGTTCTCTTCATTATGTTCAAGTGGTATCAGAGAGTTGGTATAGGTCTTGGATATGATCCGAAACCCTAGGCGACTGAGGTTCGTATTTCAAATGTGCGGAAATCATTATTTTTGCATTGGATGCAAGATTCGAATCGGTTTCTCGTTAATATAAAATCTATTGTTTGTGCATTGTTTGGACATGCCTTTTGGTAATTAAAATTTATTTAGAATATCTAAATTTGTCCCAAAAATAGTAATCTAATATTGGTACAAAATGTTTGTGAAAAAGATTCGAAGAGTTCCCTTCATGAAAATTGTTTTGCATGTTTTCGCAAATCTATAAGCGAATTAATTTTGCTTACTATTTTTCCATCATAAAATTTGAAATAAACAATTAAATTAAATAGAAAATAAACCCATCAAATCGCTCGAATTTATTTCGCATGACTCTGACTTCGTTTTCCCTAGATATTCCCTATTTAGTGGAGATGGATCGGAAGATGATTAGGATATTAAATCTCTTTACTTAGTGTATTTATAATTCAATGGAAATCATAAAAATTATGAATTTTCCTTGCTTAATTATGATGCATAATAATTATGAGAAGAATTGATTAATCATCATAGGCCATTGAATGTATGTTTCATGAAAACCCCTTGTTTATCCTACAATAGTTGTAGGACAATCTTTACATGCAGAATATATTACTTGAATAGGATTAGGGATTTCTTTAGCAAATATCCTTATAATATCAATCAAAGTGGTTTTGATAACTATTTTATGGTATAATTTTGGTTGAAAGGTCGAATATCTTCTCAAATACAATGTGATCAAATCACATTATCTTGACCTGAGACGGCTATGATATCTAGTTGGGGATAGTTGGGGTAGCAAGTTGCACCATGAGAGGTCTGGCCACATCCTGTGCATACTGACCATGACAGCGAGTAAGGAAAGGATGATGCTTGAAATGATCATGATGTATCTAATTATTAAAATTTAAATAATATGCATTTTGATATTATACCATCCTTCAATTAACAATCAAGACCGTTTGTTGGTCGATTGAATTGGATTGATAATTGATTTAATATGATTAAATTAATTATATCTAATTAAAAACACTCTATTATGAATAGAGTTGTACCCTTGAAAGAATTAATTATGTGAATATGATTCATGATAATTAATTAAAATTTGAAATGATATGGAGGATCACATAAGTGACATTTATGGTCTCCCATCAAGGCGAAGGGTCCTGTCGCCATGGATTGTATGTAGGAGACACGTGTCTGAAGTGACAGCTCCTGCATACAAGCACACATGGATCGAGCTCTTAGCTTCTTTAAAGAGTAAGGTTGTATGTGTAGTGTCCCTATTATCGATTCCTCATATTATTGAGACGATATTTGATTGCGAATATCGAGTTCTATTCATGTTGATGGTTGGTTCAATTAATGACGAATCAACATCGTCTTCAGGGCGGTGGTCCCAGGTGTTAAAGACCGAATTGGGAATGTAAGTTGGACTTGCAAGGTTGAATGTGTTCCTACTTCTTCTTACCCGAGTTACAGTTTCTCATATTATTAGGATGTAACTAAGGTAGAGAAGGAGATCCCAAATATTGCTAAAGATATAGTGGTAGGTATATCTCTTGCTTTGAAAGTGACTAAGGGAATGAACTTTCAAAGTTGAAACAACAAGAATAATTTGATTAAAAATCCTTGATCAAAGAATTTAATTTTAAATATATAATTATATATATATTTCTAATATAGTGCATTCTTAACTTCAAAGAATGAAGTCCATGAACCCACTCATCAGGCTTTTGGATGTCAACCAATTGACCAGTCCAAATTACTCGCATTGGATCCGTAATTTGGATTTTATCCTTTCTACAGATCGCATATCTTATGTGTTGTCTAAGGACAATCTTGCAAACTCTAAGATACCAGAAGAAATCTAGTACAATGAAAAATATGATGAAGATCATACATTGGTCATATGTTATATTTTGGTATCTCTCTCCACTGTGCTTCAGAAGCAACATGTGGAGATGGATAAGTGCCACGATATACTGTAGAATCTCAAGGAGATGTTTGGTGATGTCAACCGCCCTCAGCATTATAATGTTATGAAAGAACTTATTCGCTGCAAAATGCAGGAAGGGACTTCAGTTAGAGAACACGTACTCAAAATGTTTGGGTACTTGTTTGAACTGGAAACTCTCAATGCTCATATGGATGTAGATATGCAATCCGACTTCATTCTGATGTCTTTGCCCAAGCCCTTCAATAACTTTATGGTATCATTCCACATGAACAAGATGAATTGGTCTAACATTGAGTTAATGGCTTCATTAAAATCTGTAGAAAACGTAATGAAGAAAGATAATCTCACTGGCATTGCATTGGTTGCACAAGCACGAGAAGAGAAAGAAGAAGAGTCAAGGTGTTGGCTCATTTTATAATGATTACGCATTGGTGGCATCAAAAAAGATTGATGTGGTTCATCATTGAAAGAAGCTGGGGCACTGGAAGCGTAACTGCCTAGATTACCTATAATCTGCAAATAAAGGTAAACCCCAATAGGTATGAATTCTACTCTCATCATTGAAACCAATTTTCTCGTAGGACTAGAAGGTAGTTGGATCATCGATTCTGGTGATCTTGTTCATGTAAGCAATTTGTTGCATCTATTTCAGGAAACTAGGAATCTCGATGAAGTAGAGATAGTCATCCAGATGGGATCTGATGCAAATGTTGCAGCGGTCGCCGTCAGGACCTGTAGACTATCATTATTTAGTGGAAGAGTCGTGTTACTTAAAGAATATCTTTATGTTCCAGATGTTAAAAAGAATTTAATATGTGTATCTAAGTTAGTTAGAAGTGTATATTCATTTATATTCTGTAATATACTTGTCATAAGTCGTTATGATAAATATATTGCAGATGGTGTTCTGACTTCTGATGGACTCTATGAATTGTGCATTAATGAAAACGTCATGAATGTTACTGCCACTAATAAAAACTATAAAAGAAACAGGGAGGATGGAAATCATTCTAACATGATTTAGCATCAAAGGCTTGGTCATTTATCTGTTGATAGGATCAATAGATTGATAAAGGATGGACCCTTAGATTTTCTACATGTCTAATTTCTACCTACATGCAAACATTGTATTCGAGGTAAAATGATTAGGACGTCTTTCCGTAACAAGATTACAAGATGTAAAAGTATTCTTGATCTAATACATACTGATGTATGTGGTCCCTTCACTACCGCAACCTGAAATGGATATCGATATTATTTTATGTTTATTGATAACCATTCCCAACACGAGTTTATCTTCTTATTATGTCATAAATCTAAAACCTTTGAAAAGTTCAAAGAATTCATGGCTTTGGTTGAGAACCAAATTGATATGAAGATTAAACAGATTCGATCTGACCGAGGTGGTGAATACCTCTCAGATGAATTCAATGAATGCCTTAAAGAGAGGAATTTTCTCCAATCTGACTCCTCCTGGACTCCCCAACTTAATGATGTTGTTGAAAGATGCATCAGGACCATCATGAACATGTTCCGCTAAATGATGAGTAGAGCACATTTGCCTCTTAGTTTCTGGGGATATGCAGTAGTGACTACAATATATATCCCGAATAAGATTCCTAGCAAATATGTACCTAAAACTCCTCGTGAGCTTTGGTATGGAACCAAACCTAGTGTTAAACACTTAAGTATTTGGGGTTGCTTAGTCAATTTAAAGAACGTGGATCCAAGTAAGCTAGAATCTCGCACTTGTGAGTGCTACTTCATTGGGTATGTTAAGGATGGTATTGGATATCAACTTTATGACCCTAAGACTCATAAGATCTTCGTCTCTAGAGATGTAAAATTTCTAGAAGATGACTTCCTTAAGAGTCAAGACAAAAATGAAGTAAAGGAACTCATTGAATTCCCTGAGGATACTGAGATTCCTGAACTAGAAACTAAAGAAGTAAATGAAGATGTAACACATGTACCTCTTCGAAGGAGTTCGAGGGCGGTTGCACCACCTGAAAGGTACGGATTCCATGTGTCGGGTCAAACTGACAATGATCCAGCTTCATTTGATGAAGCACTTGATCATGACATGGATAGATGGATGATAGGAATGAAGTCAAAAATTGACTCCATGCATAAGAATGGTATATGGATCCTAGAGTATCCACCTAGAGGGGTAAAATCCATTGGGTGTAAATGGATCTTCAAGAGAAAAAGGAGATCTGATGGGAAGGTAGAGACCTTCAAGACACGGTTCGTATCCAAGGGCTACACACAGAGAGAAGGCATCGACTGCGATGAGACATTCTCTCATGTGGCTATACTTAAGTCCATCAGGGTACTACTAGCTATATCTGCATATCTTGAATATGACAACTAGAACATGGTTGTCAAGACAGCTTTTCTCAATGGATACCTCGAAGAGGATATCTATATGGAGCATCCCTAGGGCTTCACAACCGAGGAAGGCAAAGTATGCAAGATGAAGAAATCCAACTGTAGGCTTAAACAAGTTTCTCGTAGCTGGAACATCAAATTCGATGAAACTATAAACAATTATGATTTTGTGCAGAATCTTGATGAATCGTGTGTGTACAAGAAGCTTAGTGGGAGTACAATCATGTTCATCATGCTTTACATAGATGACATCCTTATCATTGGGAATGATACAGGGATGATGACCAGTGTTAAGATTTGGTTGATCCATACCTTCGAGATGAAAGATCTTGGAGAAGCTTCTTATATCTTGGGTTTGAGGCCGTTCAGTAATTGAGAAAAGAGGTTCTTGGGATTGTAACAACATGGGTACATTAATAAGATCTTGGAACGTTTCCTTATGGAGAATTCCAAGAAAGGTTTCCTTCCCTTAAGACATGGTATCCACCTGTCTAAAGGGAGGGCTCTTGAAAGTGTTGAGGATAAGAAAGACATGGTTGGATGCCCCTACACATCAGTTGTATGAAGCTTAATGTATGCCATGATGTGCACAAGGCAAAACATATGCCATGCAGTGGGAGTAGTAAGCCGTTACTAATCCTTCTATGGAGAGCAACATTGAAATGCAGTGAAGAACATCTTCATGTATCTAAGATGGACACAAGATTACATCTTAGTCTATGGAGATGGTGATCTCGAAGTCTTGGGATACACGGATTCTGACTTCCAGTCTGATATTGATGATCGAAAGTCGACATCAAGGTTTGTGTTCCTGTTGAACGATTGTATTGTGAGCTGGAGAAGCAAGAAGCAGGACACTACAACTGATTCAACAATAGAAGATGAATACATTACCGCATCGGATGCTTCAAAGAAGGTGGTGTGGTTGAGCAAGTTCATCCTGAAGCTTGACGTAGTTTCCTCTAACTTGCATCTAGCTACTCTACAATAACATGGGAGCCATAGCTCAGGCGAAGAAACCCAGATGGCATCAAAAGAGCAAGTATGTGGAAATGAAATACCACATTATTCGGGAGATACAAAAGTGCGGTGACATCATCATCACCAAGGTGACCTCTTCCAACAATGTTGCTGATCTGATGATCAAATCTTTGACACAAAAGGTTTTCGACCAGCATGTAATGAGCATGGGTTTAAGGATTGTACATGAATGGTTTTGAGGGCTAGTGGGAGATTGTTAGCCATGTGAGGTTGAGGCAAACTATTTCTACAATAAATGTTATTGTAATGTTTAATATATCAATAGAAGTTATTAGTTTATACAACTCCATGTCTTAGATTAAATAAATAAATGCACTATAAGGTGTCTTAGTATAATTAGGATTATGTACCATGGCCATCTTAATGATCATACAGTTGTTGGTTCAATTGTTGAATCATAGAGGTTGGTGCTTGAATGAGTATCTAAGGAGTTAGATTAAGGACTCATCAAGCATCGTTAAATGATTGTTAGAGATGATCTCCATCCTGTGAATAAGATGGCAATCCTTTCTTTAAAGGTTGATATCTGACCGACCTCTTGATGCAGGTCCTTTGCATAAGAATAGAGATTCGAAGGTGTCAGATAAGTTAGGTCAAAGAGTTGACTTAACGAGATCAAGATAACCAAGTCCTATGGCATATGCTGTCACGATATAGGCATGCATCCTCTGACCAGAGATAGTTGTATTTCTATATGTCTAAGTATGCACATTTGGTAGACTGATAGGATGATGGCCTAATCAAGGTATATACACTAGCGAGCTGGTGTGCATACAAGGTCATATGAGTAATACGATCTCTCAAAGGGATCATACATGTTCACTTGTGAAACAGAAGACATGAGCTCACTCATGAGGCATTGGGACCAATAAAATTTCGTGCATGGTCGTCTTTCTTTGAAAGCATGACAAGAATTTGTATGTATGATATACGCTTTTGTAAATCATATGATCGATACCAACTCCCAATGACCTAATGTGAAACATAGTAATAAAACCATGAAGATGATAGTGCAAAATTGATATTTATCTTTGTGTTTATTCTAGGTCTTCCAACATGCATGATGTACATGTATTAGGAATACCTAAGGGTGATGTGATCATAAACGATTATATAACCATGACGCTTCCATTCCGAGGGAATGATGAAACAGATATGGATTTTAGTGACTCCTCTCAATAGAGAGGTGATCTAATATTTGTCAAAAAGTTGGACAGTAATCTGGATGTGATTCAGATGCAATGAGAATATTATATTTACTGCTTTGATTTAATCAAACATCTGCAGGAGGTCCTTGGGATCTGGATATGAGATACTGATCTCAATATCCAAGTCAATGTAAAATCGTCATGTCCTTATCTCCAAGCATCCGCAAAGAAAGTGCATTATTCCTGAAAGAGTCCAAGAACAATTCCATTGATGTAATGTATATCCAAGCATCGAGAAATGGATAATTAAATGAGATTTAATTATCATGAATGTGAATTTCATCCATATTATTTGATACGTGAGAATGATGATCCAAGATAATTAAATATGATTTAATCACATGGATATGAATAATGTGGATATCACTATCTATATTAATTATATATATATTATAAGTGTAATTTATAATATATAAGATAGAGTTGTTTGTAAATAATATTTACAATTTAAATATTTATGTGAATTGGATTCACAATGGACAATTAATTGAAAATGTAATTTACATTTTATTTTGGGTACGAACATGATTCAAAATTTTTCAATAGCATGAATGCAATATTCACAAAATATTTTTGAATTATTTGTGTGAATAAATTTACTATAAATGTTGTTGTAAAATTATGGAGAATTTCATGGATGTGTAATCTCGTGTAATAGGAGAAGGAATACACCTTCCTAATAGGGGAGGTGGACGACCACCAAGTCCTAATTGGATTAGCGGATGTCCACCCCCTTATGGAAGGAGGCTTTCCTGCTTCCTATTTTTTCATGGTTGATTGATTTAGTTATCATTAATTTATATTGATTATTATTCAATATATATAATTTAATTTATTTATTGTTATTTTATTTTTACAATAAAATCATGACCATTGAAAGAAGCACAAATCAATCTCAACCAATGATTTTGTGTTGTCCATGGATTGTGATCCATGGACTCTCAAAAATTTATAAAAGTAGTGGCAACCCTTTTGATGAAACCTTGTTTCATGTCTCTAATTCACTAAAATTAACCCCCTATCTTAGACTAAGTGTCAATAAAAACCAGAAAAATCCTTGTAATTATCAGAGTCATTGAATAAATTTAAAAATAGCAAAATTAAAATTCAGGGTGTTTTTACCCTTAAAAATGCCCTCAAAAATATTTTCTATCTTTGTTTGACCTTGTCTCCATTTTTGGTCAACATGAAACTTGTAGATCTCATCGAGATCTACAACTTCCATGTTTTGCATTTTTCCAAATTCGGTCATTTTCCTCTTCATTTCTTCAAATCTTTGTCGCAATAAACTGATTGGGCAACGTGGCACCTTTAGGTTGCGCCACGCGGCCTGTTTTCTCTGTCGTCCGATGCTTCTTCTTCTCTCATGATCACCGCCATCCATTCCCGTTGTGATCTCTGTCATCCGATCAAAGCACGGACCTCATCACAGCCTTCCATCAGCGCCTCACCCTCCTCTCTCCACGTGGCAACATCTCCTCCACCCGATCTTCTCCATCTCAACCGCTCAAACACTTCGTGCTCTCAGCCTTTCGATTGGCACCTTCCTCTCATCCAAGTCATTGGTCCCCGCCGTTCGCTCAGCTCGCCATGTGGCGCTATCCTAGCCCCTAATCTCATCTCCATCGATTCAATCCAGCCGCTCGTTAGCGCCCATCCTTCAGCTGTTGGATCTCAAGATCCAACGGCCAAAGCTCCGTCGTCAACCTCCATCCCTCTCTCACACCCACAATCTCCACCTCGCCAACCCGTCGCCCCCTTTCATTTTCTACCACCTTCTCAAACATCACCACCCCTCGCTAATCTCCCCACGACTTAGCCTGATCTACCCTCTTCCTCACGGACACATACGCTTCCCACGACCCCCTCTCCTCCGGTTAGCATCAACCCACGAATCCCACGACTCCATCACCTGTACCCCGACCTCTCCGCCTTCAAATAACCCCCCTCCGGCCACGGGCACAGGTGTCCGGCTTTACGTGGGGCTCCGGCCAGCATCTCTCCTCCTCCCCGTGACAGGGGGAGGCTGGATCGAGGAGCCATGACGACGGTAGCCTCCGGCGTAGACCCCTGGCTAGGTAGGCCATGACCGCGGTGGCTCTGCCTCCACCAAGCTGCCTCCAATCGCCGCAGAGGTCCAGCGATGACCAGAGCCTCTCCATGAAGCTTGAGCACAGGCGCCGCTTCACTATTAGACAGGTAAGCTATCCTTCGACCTCCCTTGTATTTTCTTTGATTTTCTCTGAATTAATTAGGTCACCACTCTCCTCATCACCCTCCATTGATCCTCGACTTTGCTTCACCGCACATTCCTCATCCTCGCTCCACCAACCGATCATCCCTTCTTTCCCCCATAACCTCATACCACCTTCGACCATTGCTCCGCCCGTCACAGCAGAGGAGCACACTGGGCCACCGTGTTCTCCACAGAAAATGGCCTTCATCCCACTCCACCTCGCACTCTCCACGAGTCAGTTTGCTTGGACTATGGGAACTAATGCTACAGGTACTTCCAATTGACTGATCGGACCCATCGCCGGAGCAAACTTCGCCAACTCCGTCCAAGGCAGCTGATGAACGCAAAATCTGCCTCTTTAAGAATGATGAATTGTCGTAGTATAGGAGGCAAATTCGGTTCGTCAACAACCACACACGTTTGAATGTTGTGGAATATTTTTACTTGGCAAGTCTACCAAGGTCGAACACAGGGAACGGTGATTCTTAGTTGCATGGTCTTAAATTAGATTAAATAATTAATTAATTGTTAATAAAATTTCTGTATTAGAAATGAAAGAGAAAATATGATGATGCAGATGTGAAGAAATATACAGGGAAAATGAAGCACAGGATCTATGATTTATGAAGTTCAATCCTCAAATAAATTTATCAATTAATCCTCAAACACCATCATAGATCGAATAATTTCAAGAAATATTTATCAATAAGAGAGCCAAGCTGTGGGGTATAAGATCAATCACCAGCTAAATAACCCTTCGAATAAAGAGATCAACAATAATTTTCAAGGAGATCTGACCCCTAATGTTTCCCATTATTTAATCCTCAAAGAGTGATCAATAATATCAAGGAAATAACTCAGTTATTTATCCTTGAACATTCCCTTGCAATATATCATTTTTTCCTCAAATTAATCAGTACAAAATGTCAAAAAGAGCCTGCATATGCCAACAGAGATCCTCACATAATAATTATCAACAAACAATTCAGATTTGTTCACAAGCTATGCTAACTGGTAGAGCATGAAAATAGCTTCAAAATGACATATTATATGCTTAAAACAGAGTTCGTATGAAAAAGATATGCTAAAATGAAATTGCAGGGACTAAGCTGTGAATAAAATAAAGTTTTTCTCTCAAAAAGGTCCCTGGAGGGGCTTATCTGTGATTTATAAAAGTCATAGGGGCCTTTCTGCAATTTACACCTAGCGGGGGCATATTTGCAAATTCTGAAAATGTTAGAGGGTTTGATGTAATTTTCACCAAGCGCACGTGCGCAGCACGTGCGCCAGAGGCTCGGAGGCGGACGTTGAGGCTCGGGGGTCCCGAAGCTAAGGCTCGGGCACTGAGACGGAGGTTCGGGCAGCGAGTCTCAGGCTCGGATACCCGAGCCTACGTGGCAGTTTGATGGTGTTTCGGGCGACCCGAGCCTTGAGGTTGGGGCCGAGGCTCGGGAGGGACGCGTGGCGCTACGTGGGGTCGTTGATCAAGGGCTATTTTCCCGATCCAACGGCGACTGTATGTCACAAGGGCAGGCGGAGTGGCGGTGGGAGCGGGTCGGTGCGGCGGAGGTACGAGGGCGAGGTGGTGACGAGACCTCGGTCGGTCGACACACGACCGACGGAGGCCTGGGGAAGGCGGTGACGGCGGTGGAGACACAGCCGAGGTGCGATGGTCTTGGCGGCGAGGCCTCGGAGGCTCGCACAGTGGAGCTCAGATTGTGAAGCGCTGGGGCGCACCTTCGAGACGAGGAACTGGGCGGCTGGAAGGCGAGGCACGGTGGAGCGAGGCAGTCGGAGGGTGAAGCGATGTTCCTGCAAAAGGTTAGCCAAACAAAGGGGGAGCGGGTTGATGACGAAGGGTGTGCGCGGCGATGGGAGAGTGGTCCCGGCCTGTGCAAGGCCGGTGGTAGTAGTGTAGCTGACCGGAGGAGGGGAGGAAGAAGGAGGGTTACCTGGGAAAGGGGGGGCTCAACGGCGAGGTTGAGGCCAGAGCGAGGTGCAGCTTCGTCAGGGAAAGCTGAGCAACAAGGAGGAGGAGCCTTGGATCACGCCGTGCGGCCGCTGTCACCGGCCAAAATGGAGGAAGGGCGGATAAGGGCTGCTGCGGGGCGGAGGTGTGGCTTTGTAGGATGATGGAGGTGCGAGTAACGATCGAGGAGTGGAATGATGGCTACGAGCATAACGGCTGGAGGAGGATGTGCGGACGTTGCGAAGGCGGAGGAGAGCAACGGCCGATGTTACGCGAGCTGGAGGCACGTTGGTGCGGGGAAGGAGAAGGGGTGAGGTCACGTGCCACACACGTGCGTGCGGGAGAGAAGGTGGCACGTGCGTGGCACGTGCGCTAGGAGAGAAGGCGCGCGGCAGGTGGGGGTGCCACGTGGCATGCCCTGGAGCTGCCACGTAGCGCCCCCAAAAAATTTCAAAAATTATAGATAAAGAAAAATAGAAAAGAAATAGAAGGAGACCTCAGATCGAAATATTTCCTTCATGAATGTTGTTCATCTCGACGAGATCTACAACTTTCTTGAAGGACCCAGGAGAAAAAGAGGTCACTTGCGTGAAGTGGTATTTTTGATGGTTCTCCATGTGTATAGAAAATCGGGTTTTTGGGATTTTGTATTTTTTGTGGTTTTAGAGAGGAGAAAAATTATAGAAAAAATACGATAAAATACAAGAAACTTAATTACACACTAATATATTTTTTTTGGATTTTTAATAAATAAGAAAATAGGAAAATAAAATAGAAGTAAGAAACACAATTTTTATATAGACTCACAACGGACACTTGGACTCGGTCAGTTTCTTTGATTTCAGTTTTAAGCAGGATTTAGATTTTTGTGTTGTTTAATAAAACTTTCATCAAGAACACAAATGAAGAATAAATAAAATTAAAAGGTTTAATTATGTACATAAAAACTGAGGTCAAAAATAGCAAAAAGTCAAAATATGCAAAAGAGACCCAAAACCCAACTTTTACATATGAGCTCCGAATTTTACGAAATTGGTCTTGTTTTGAAGGTATTTGAAAATGAAGTACTTTAAAATGATTAGACCAAAATCAGACATTGTATGTGGGTGATATGCTCATTTTAGTCTGTCAGATGAGAAATCGGAATTTGGGATTATTTGACATTTATTGGAGTTAGTAATTTTTTATATTTTTTATTTAATAAGGTTAGTAATATCTACACAATGGAGTGGCTTGGGGTCAATCGGAGTAAAGATGAATTATCTAAAAATACAAGAAGTTAGCGGCTTTTTGGGATAATTTACACTTGGGATTTTTAATGCACTTATGCATGATGAAATGCAAATATTATTTACACATGTATGTATGCTAATGATGCTTTATTAATGATTAAATACATGTGAATGTTGGGGAACAGAGCCTAAATGACCAATTTTAGCATGATGAATACGAGATTCATCATACCCCTATACTTAGACCATGCTCGTCCCCGAGCATGAATGAATGAATGATTTAGTTGAATACATCCCTGACTGTGCATGTGAATTTTTAAGGCTTAATTCATAGAAGATCCTTAATTTGAGTGATCCTAAAATTATGGGCTCAACCATGCTTTAATCAGAAGGAATCCAACTTTTCTAATTTTCAGACTCTCTGTTTGTACGTATAATATAAGGATATGATTTTTAGTGCACTGCATTCATGAGAGTCAAGTCGAGGCATCACCCAAAGTTCTAATCCAAAAGACTCTCCTCTAGACCTAATCCTCAACACTAGGGAATAAGTCTATTCTTGCTTCAGTCAAACGTCTCATTAGTTTGTCAGACTTGAAAGTGTAGATGGACGGCCAGATGATGGAGGGCATAGGATTGTGTCTGATTTTCTCTCCCTCACAAAGGGACAAGGTGCCTCTCGAGTGCCTTATTACTCAACACAAGTATATTTTTATTTTGTTGATAAATGTGTCCGTCAAGAGAATTTGGAGTCATCGGCACTTGTTTTTCTGGGAGTACATTGGGGTGTGTCTTTTTTGAGTATCTAAGATACCTTCGACACCCAGACTTGTATCGCTTACGATGCAGAGCCCTTTTATGGTGTCAGCCCGACTCCTTTGTCCTAATTAGTGCTTGGTCCAAGTGGACACTTTGAAATTGTTTGGGAGCGCTCGCCATTGGTGGAAGCTCATTTGGAATTTGACTTTAGATGATAGAGCTTTTCTTTGACATTTCTTTTTCTTTTCTTTTGTTGTCTAGCTCCACTGCTTTTACCAAAAGTTGGTGCACAGTGATCAACAATTTTCATTAAGTTTCAACACACCCTGGCACTTAGGTCAATATCAAAAAGATAGCATATGAACTTGTTCACATACTGGCTAGATTTTAGCTGACACTCAGGTTTTCTGAAGCCTTCATTAACTTTATCCCATCCTCGAATATCATTAAATCGGATCTAAACTCAAATCTCTAGTCCTAGTTCATCAATTGATAACTCAACTCATCTCATCAATCATGCAGTTGTGAAAGTGATTGTGATGATCATATTCTTTTTGAAGGCAGAGATAAAGAGTGCAATATAGCGCTCAAATCTTTCAAACTAGGGAAGTGTGGATAATTAAGTTCAAAACCCTAATGACTAAGGCTGGCTAACTCAGAATCTCAAGATCTCAGAAATCAATTGTCCTCAAAAATCCTCAAGCCTTGAGTGATAGTGAATGTGTCAGGGGTATATCAACCGAGGAATACATGAAATGCTTGATGAAATGCAAGACCATGAGTGAAATATTTTTTTTGTTTTGTTTTATTTTTTTGTTTTGTTTTTTTAAAGGCTTTTTTTTGAAAAACAGGTATTATAAACAATACTTGTACCCGTCCCTGATGTTAGATGAAGACAATTAACGTACGAGCTATGGATAAAGTAGAAAGAGTATATACAACACACACCCCTATACTTAGCCTGTGCTATGTCCCCATGGCACAAAGTGAAATGTAGACATAGCTCATACTAAGTATGGTTGGGTCAAAAATAGAAAGAGAAGAAGTGAAGTATACACAATGAAATCGATCCCCTTAAACTAAGTATCGGGGGACCGAGAGCAGGTAGATGGATATACAGAAGAGTATTGGATCTAGAGAGGTGGTTTATCTGGGCAGATCAAATCTTTCGTCAAAAGCTATGCCCTGAGTGAAGGAGATCTGTTCAACTTGCACTAATTGATCGTTGGATTCGACAAAATGTTTAAGTAGCTGACCGTTGACTATAGATGTTTGCGTGCTATCTGCGGTCTCTGAGATCTCAACACTACCATTATTGTGTACCTCTCTTACAATGAAGGGTCCCGTCCATTTTGAATTCAATTTACCTTAGAAAATTTTTAATTTTGCATTAAATAATTAGACTTTCTGCCCTGGGACAAAGATCTTTGTTCGAATATTCTTGTCATGCCATCTCTTTACTTTGTCTTTGTAAATGGTGTTGTTTTCATAAGCCTGATTTTGGATTTCGGATAGTTCATTCAAATCCATCGCTCGGTTCTTCTTTCCTTGGCGACAGATCTAATTAATCTTTTTGATTTCCCATTCTGATTTATGCACGAGTTCTGCGGGAAAATGGCATGGCTTTCCATATACCCTTCAAAATGGGGAGGTTCCCAATGGGGTCTTATAAGTCGTCCGGTAAGCCCATAGAACTTGGTCCAGTAGTTGAGACCATTTCTTCATGTCAGGGCGGACGAGCTTCTGTAAAATTCCTTTAACCTCCATGTTTGACACCTTGGCCATGCCATTGGATTGTGGACGGTAAGGAGTAGCGACACGGTGCTCGATGTTGTATTCCTTAGTCAACTTCTTCACCTCCCGGTTGACAAAGTAGCTTCCCCCATTAGATATTAAAACTTTTGGAATTCCAAACCTCGAAATAATATTATCTTTCAGAAACTTGCAAACAGTTTTGCTATCTGCTGCTCGAGTAGGGATAGCCTCCACCCATCTAGATAAATAATCTACCGCGAGAAGAATATATTTAAATCCTTTACTATTTGGGAATGAGCCCATAAAGTCAATGCTCCATGCATCGAATACATCACAAATGATCACTGGTTTCATAGGCATGGCATCTTTGGAACCAATGGTCCCTCCCATTCTCTAACAGATGGGACACGACCTGACAAAATTGTAAGCATCTTTAAACAAGGTTGGCCAGTAAAATCTACATTGCAATATCTTCTCAGCGGTCCTCTTCCCAGAACGATGTCCTCCCGCCTCCAAGGTGTGGCATAGATTGAGGATACTTTGGTATTCCTCTTGAGAATACATCTTCTCCATATGCAATTCGATCCTTCAAAGAAAAGGAACGGATCCTCCCAATGGTAGTATATCGCTTCAGATAGGAGTCGATTTATTTTATTCCTGGGACAACCTTGAGGAACGTTCTTGGTCACAAGATAATTTACCGTGTCGGCATACCATGGGAGTGAGTCAATAGCAGAAATTGACTCGTCTGGGAAGGTTTCACGGATGGATTCAGATTCTGATATTCTGTTATGTTTGATCCGTGATAAATGATCAGCTACGACATTCTTAACGTCAGGTTTGTCTTTAATCTCCAAATCAAATTTCTAAAGTAATAGTATCCACCTCAGGAGTCGTGCTTTTGCGTCTTTTTTGGCCATTAAGTATCGAATGGCAGAATGGTATGTGTAAATTGTCACCTTCGATCCTAGAAGTATAGATCGAAATTTTTCTAAGGCAAAAACTACAGCAAGCATTTCCTTTTCGATCACGGTGTAATTTTTCTGAGTAGGGTCTAAAACTTTGCTTGTGTAGTGAATAGAATACGTGATTTCATCTTTTCATTGTCCTAACACAGCCCCTACTGCGAAATCGGATGCGTCAGTCATGATCTCGTAGGGAAGAGACCAGTCGGGGGCTTGTAGGACAGGAGTCTCAATGATCCTCCTTTTGAGTAGTTCAAAGGCTTCAAGACACTTATGATCTACTAGGGACTCGATGTCTTTCCCTAGGAGGTCAGTTAGCAGTCGGGCAATTTTTGAAAAATCCTTGATAAATCTCTTGTAAAATCCGACATGCCCTAGAAAAGACCGTACTTGTTTCACATTTGTAAGTGGCTCGAGCTTCTTGATCACATCAACTTTGGCAGGGTCAACCTCCATTCCCTTCTTGGAGATGACATGCCCCAATACAATACCCTCTTTTACCATGAAATGGCTTTTCTCCCAAGAGAGCACCAGATTCACTTCCCTACACTTTTTGAGGACTCGATCCAGGTGTGCTAGACAATCATCGAATGAATCACCATGGCTTGAGAAGTCATCCATGAAGACCTCCAGGGAATCCCCAATCATGTCAGCAAAAATCACAATCATGCATCGCTGAAAGGTGCCGGGGGCATTGCAAAGCCCAAAAAGTATTCGCTTGAATGCGTATGTGCCGAAAAGACATGTAAAAGTAGTCTTTTCCTGGTCCTCAGGGGCGATGGCTACCTGATTGTAGCCTGAGTACCCGTCTAAGAAACAGAAGTATTCTCTCCCTTCCAATCTCTCCAGGATTTGATCCATAAAAGGCAGCAGAAAGTGGTCCTTCTTCGTTGTGGCATTCAGGCACCTATAATCCACACAAACACGCCACGACGTGGGTACCCATGTCGTGATATCTTCTCCCTCCTCATTGGTGATAATCTGAAGTCCCGACTTTTTCGAAACTACATGCAAAGGTGATACCCACTTGGAGTCGGAGATGGGATATATGAAACCAGTCTTACACCATTTTTCGATCTCAGTCTTAACCACTTCCCATAAGTTTGGATTCAATCTACATTGGCATTCACGGGAGGGTCTAGCATTATCCTACAGGTAAATATGGTGTGAGCACAGGGCTGGGTTTATCCCTGGGAGATCAGACAATCTCCAGCTATAGCCTTGCGGTTTTTCTCCAAAACATTAAGCAGGTGGATCTCCTGCTCTTCGTTCAGATGTGAACTGATAATGATCGGAAACCATCCCTTTTCTCATGCAAGGAAGTCCTACTTAAGCGTAGGGGGCAATGGTTTGAGTTCAGGTAGCTCAATGATGTTGCTCGAATCTGGTCCTCTCAGTGATGTTTCTTGTTGTGATGTGGACGCTTGCAGTGTATCAATATCGGCCACCATCGTGGTTGTTTCTGAGATCGGATCGCTAATGATGGAATGTAGTGTGGCAAGCGTCGCGTCCGATCCGTGTACCTTACTCAGGGATCATCCATAAGGAGAATGGACTAACAGGTCCAGAGGGGCCTCTGAGTCTCCTAGAGTATAGGTAGATACATGAATGAGCTGGCAGACTAAATCATCAACAATTTCCTCTCCAGATGAGGTTGATTCTATCATAGCGGTTGGGTTTTGTCTCCAGGTCCCAACTGTTGCTTCTGTAAATTCAGTCTCAGTTTCTGATTTTTTAGACTCGGTGCTCGACTTAGTGTCAGGTCTTTGAAACCTAGTTTGCTGCATTTTAAGTTCAACTTTTTCAAACTGGATTCTCCCTGATGTGTAATCAAATATAGCTCATTTGGTCCTAAGTAAGGGTTGCTCTAGTATCTTTTGGGAGTCTTTCCAATTTCTAGGGACATCCATGTCAAGTATTGTGAAATCTACTGGGTAGTTTTGTCCCTCTATGTTGATGACAACGTTTCGAATCTCTCCCCTAGGTCGCTTAGTTGATGTGTCTGCGAATTGAAGTACGGCTGCAGATTGCTTAAGAGGACCTAGATTTAGATGCTCATATAGGGTTGTGGGCATGAGATTGATGGATGAACCATTGTCTAACAATGTTCTTGCAAACTTGATTTCTTTGATGTGGCTAGTGACAAAGTGAGCACCCATGTCTCTTTTCTTCCTTGACATCTCATTTTTTATTAGATGATATGAGGCAACAGAGAGTATGTGATTCTTTGTTCGGCTAGGAGTTTGTTTGCTGGCCCTAGTTGGTGTGCATCTCACCTTAAGGTACTTCCGAAAAGCCGAGTCTCTTTCTATCATCTCGTCCAGGGACAGAGTGACCTTAATATTTTCTTTGCATATGCGGACCATCTCGTCATCATTTTTTTGGTTTTTCATGTTTTTCTTCCTTCCTGCTGTAAGAGCACGGAGGAAAGGGATGGATATGTTGTGATAAAAAACATCACTTTTATTGAATGAAAAATTGTTTATAGGACGCGGACTAAAAACAGAGAAATTTGTGGTCAGATGTTGCAGGTGTCTTGGTGGTGTTTCTTTATCAGACTCAGACTCTGACTCTCCATTATCTCCGGTTGGTGTGGGTGGGACTTGTCCTTTCTCCTCCTGTCTTTCTTCGTCAATTCCCCTAGGGTTGTGTGAATTTGTGGATACTGGGGCTATGTCACCGTGTTCCTTCGCTCGATCAGGCATGGTTACGGTCCTTCCGCTTCTAAGAGAAATATGATAAGCGTTATTGTTTGATGAGAGATCGTGCTCAGGTACGGAATATTCAGAGATTAATACCTGATTATGTCCGATGCTATTTGGGTTAGCTTGGACTTGAGCTGGAACCACGATCTGGGGTACCATCACTTCATCTCTCCATCGAGAGAGTCGATTTATGTCGACTCTCATGTCATGAAGCTCGTCTAGCACTCGTTGGAATTCCGGATAAATAGAAGAAGAGGAGGACCCCTGGCCCTGCCTGGCCTGAGGCTGCTAATGTTGTCTAAATAGGCCCTGCTGGCCTTGGCGTTGGTTCTGTTGTGGCTGAGGTTGCGGGCTCTGATATCCCGTGTGATATTGTTGTGCTGCTACGGTTAAGGCTGGTAGGTGGGTCGGGCTTGCGGTGGACGAGGGTTCGGAGTAGAGTTTTGGTCCGAGCGGTTGATCGGTTCCAGGTTATACCAAACTCCGTTTATCTCCATGACTTGTGAAGGTTCCTCGTAAACAGTTTGAGTAGAGGTTTCTTCAGTTTGATGGGACAAGACCTGGTCTCCACCCCAATGGCTTTGTTTCCCTACCCCTTGACCTTGAATGTAGTGAATTTGGTGTATGGGTGCGGGGGGAGAAGTCAGGGCAGGTATTTTAGATATCCGGTCAGCCAATTTCTCCATTTGCTTAGGCAATTTAGCCAATTTCTCCATATCAGATGATTTATGGAGTTCGCCCACCTTTTTATAAATCTGCTCGACCATAGTTAGCTTATGAGCTATTATTCCCACATCAGCACTTTGATCAGTCGTCAAATTATTCACCATCTTTTTGGAGCCAACTATGTAAGCCCGGCTGGTGGTTTGTGCGCGGCTGGATTCAGCCAATCTCTCGAACACCTTGTAGACGGTGTCCTCGTGACATCCCATGTAGCTTCCTCTGCAAGATGCACTTACTAACCCTTGAGTCTCAGGGTTCATCCCGCTAACAAGACTTTGGACCAGCATCATTTTACTTATCTCGTGCCCTGGGCATTTCTGGATTAAGTCTGTGAATCTTTCCCATGTCTCATGGAATGGTTCGCTCAGGTGTTGGGTAAAGCTTGTGAGCTTGATCCTCATCTGATTAGTTCTACTAACTAGGTAGAATTTCTTTAAAAACAGAGTCTTGAATGTGGCTCATATAGTGACTACTTCCCCTAAGTTTTTCAACCAGTAAGTCACCTTATCAGTCAAGGCGAAGGTCTCTCAACCGTATGTAGTCCTGGCTAACCGTAGGGTGGTAGAGGTTAGCACAGACTAACTTGAAATCACGAAGGAAGGTATATGGTTCTTCATGATTATTCCCTTCGAACTTCGGCAACAGTGCAAGGAAATGCGGTTTGTATTCGAACGCATCCTCAGGGGATACCAGCCTCAACCAATTATATTCATCATCCAATTCAGGTAGGTACGTGTCTTCCATAGCAGCCACGCCTTGTTGCATTACTGCTATATGTTCCCTACGTAGTTCATTGCGTTGTTCGGCGGCAGTTATCCTAGACAAGAGTGCCCGAATGGGGTCATTGTCATTCTCATCGTCACCAGGTTCTTCTTTGGAGGAATTGTGGTTCACCTTCAAAATAAAAGAGTTCAGAATTAAGTGACGGAATTAAGTGAAGATTTACTAAGGATAAAAGTTTCCTTAGTGAAGAAGTGAAATGAAGGGTTAGTCTGGGATTGACTAAACCCTGAAGGAGGAGGAGTGTTAAAGATGATGACCCTAGGACTAAGAGGAGTCGAGAAGAGAGTCTTCACAAGAACGCATACACAAAGCAAACACAAGTCAAATTTTCAGGTTCACCCACTCAACACAGATGAAGGCACGTCAGGGTTCGGCCGCTTATCTTTTCAGTTTTATTTTAATGACAAATCAATCTTGAAAATTAAGCGGAGCTGTTAGGTGTCGAAATATTTCACAAAGACTGTCCCGAGTTCTTACAACTAGTTGCACCTACTTTCAGCCAGCATAGATGTAAGTACGGACCGTGAAACGTCTACCCGTAACACTTAAGGACGGAGCCTTACGCAGTGTCCTCTAAACCACCTACTCTGCTAAGGGAAGTCAGACAGTGAAACGGCTACCCGAGACCCTCACTGAAAAGTAGCTAATTATTTTTAAAATCAGTAGTCTGACTCAAGCACTTCGGTTTTTGGCTCTGTCCTAAGGTGTGCGATCCTGTCCTTACAAACAATGAGTGGGTTTCTCTCCACCAAACATAGGTTAATTTTAGGTCAGTTTATTTATAGTTGCCTTGATTAGCAGTCCCAATTTTAAATTAAGGTTATCGCTGAAGTTTATGTGAGCACAGAAATCCACGCCTAACGAGTAGTCACAATTCCTTTAAATCCTAGGTTGTAAAACTTGAGAAAGGAGAATCGGAAAAGCTAATGCAAACGTAAATCAATGATGCATTCTTAAGAGAAAGACTTGCAGTGAATCCTCGCGTTCTTCATGCGGGATGCAATACAAGGAATTAAAATTTACACTATATGATATGCACAGATGAAAAACGCCCTAAGCAGATAGTTCTATTAGCGGGAAGAATTGAATTCAATTTTTTTGCTAATGTTGAATGACCTATAGTGCATTTAATTACTAAATGTGTGGCCTAAGAATTACGAGCACAATCAATGATAAATAAATAAACGTATATGTACCTAAGTCCTACGCCACTCAAGCTGGGTCCCAACCACACAGAACGGGTTGAAACAGACCCGACACACCACAGAAATGTTCAGTCTGAATTATTACAAGGGTTAAAAGAGAGGGACCCTGAGAATAATGCATAAAATTAAACCTAGTCTAAGCTCTCTCTCACAAAATAAAATGAAAATGAAAATCAGTCTTCTTTGCAGGTCCTTGATTTAAATTCCACAATTAGCTCCGAGTAATCTGTGAAGAGAGAAAGTGTGGTTAGTATCAGAAGAAGAAAAGAAATGCAAAAGAAAAAATGAAAAAATTAACTTCACAAAAATTAATTACAAAAAATGATTTAAAACCCTAAAAATTCATCGTTCCCCAGCAACGGTGCCATTTGATGAACGCGAAATCTGCCTCTTTAAGAATGATGAATTGTCGTAGTATAGGAGGTAAATTCCGTTCGTCAAAAACCACACACATTTGAATGTTGTGGAATATTTTTACTTGGCAAGTCTACCAAGGTCGAACACAGGGAACGGTGATTCTTAGTTGCGTGGTCTTAAATCAGATTAAATAATTAACTAATTGTTAATAAAATTTCTGTGTCAGAAATAATAGAGAAAATATGATGATGCAGATGCGAAGAAATATACAGGGAAAATGAAGCACAGGATCTATGATTTATGAAGTTTAATCCTCAAATAAATTTATCAATTAATCCTCAAATACTATCACAGATCGAATAATTTCAAGAAATATTTATCAATAAGAGAGCCAAGCTGTGAGGTATAAGATCAATCACCAGCTAAATAACCCTGCAAATAAAGAGATCAACAATAATTTTCAAGGAGATCTAACCCCTAATTTTTCCCATGATTTAATCCTCAAAAAGTGATCAATAATATCAAGGAAATAACTCAATTATTTATCCTTGAACATGCCCCTACAATAGATCAATTTTTCCTCAAATTAATCAGTACAAAATGTCAAACAGAGTCTACATGTGCCAACAGAGATCCTCACATAATAGTTATCAATAAACAACTCAGATCTGTTCACAAGCTATGCTAAATGGTAGAGCATGAAAATAGCTTCAAAATGACATATTATACGCTTAAAACAGAGTTCGTATGAGAAAGATACGCTAAAATAAATTTGTAGGGACTAAACTGTAAATAAAATAAAGTTTTTCTCTCAAAAAGGTCCCTAGAGGGGCTTATCTGTGATTTATAAAAGTCGGAGGGGCCTTTCTGCAATTTACCTCTGACGGGGGTATATTTGCAAATTCTGAAAATGCCAGGGGCTTTGCCGCACGTACGCTAGAGGCTCGAAGGCGGATGCTGAGGCTCGGGGGTCCCGAAGCTAAGGTTCGGGCACCGAGGCGGAGGTTCGGGCGGCGAGGATCAGACTCGGATGCCCGAGCCTACGTGGTGGTCTGATGGTGGTTCGGGTGACCCGAGCCTCGAGGCCGGGGCCGAGGCTCAGGAGGAACGTGTGGCGCTTCGTGGGGTTGTTGCATCAAGGGCCCGATCCAACGGCGACTGTACGTCGCGAGGGCGGTCAGAGCGGCGGTGGGAGCGGGGCGGTGTGGCCGAGATGCGATTGCGAGGTGGCGATGAGGCCTCGGTCGGTCGACACACGATCGGCGGAGGCCTGGGAAGGTGGTGGCGGCAGTGGAGACATAGTCGAGGTGCGATGGTCTTGGCGGTGAGGCCTCGGAGGCTCGCACAGCGGAGCTCAGAGGGTGAAGCGCTGGGGCGCACCTTCGAGACGAGGCACTGGGCGGTCGGAAGGCGAGGCGCAGTGGAGCGAGGCGGTCAGAGGGTGAAGTGTTGTTCCTGCAAAAGGTTAGCCGAACAAAGGGGGAGGGGGTTGACGGCGAAGGGTGTGCGCGGCGATGGGAGAGGGGTCCCGGCATGTGCAAGGCCGGCGGTAGAAGTAGTGGAGCTGATCGGAGGAGGGGAGGAAGAAGAAGGGTTACCTGGGAAAGGGGGGGCTCAACAGCAGGGCTGAGGCCGGAGCGAGGTGCGGCTTCGTCGGGGGAAGCTGAGCAACAAGGCGGAGGAGCCTTGGATCTCGCCGTGCAGCCGCTGTCACCGGCCAAAATGGAGGAAGGGCGGATAAGGGTTGTTGCGGAGCGGCGGTGCGGCTTTATAGGATGATGGCGGCGCGAGTAATGGTCGAGGAGAGGAATGATGGCTACGAGCATAATGGTTGGAGGAGGACGTGCGGTCGTAGCGAAGGCAAAGGAGAGCAACGGCTGACGTTACACGTGCTGGGGGCACGTTGGTACGGGGAAGGAGAAGGGGCGAGGTCACGTGTCGTGCATGTACGCGTGGGAGAGAAGGTGACACATGCGTGGCACGTGCGCTAGGAGAGAAGGCGCGCGGCAAGTGGGGGTGCCACGTGGCACGCCCTGGAGCTACCATGTGGCGCCCCCAAAAAAATTAAAAAATTGTAGACAAAGAAAAATAGAAAAGAAATAGAAGGATACCTCGGATCGAAATATTTCCTTCACGAAAGTTGTTCGTCTCGACGAGATCCATGAAGGACCTGGGAGAAAAAGAGGTCACCCGCGCGAAGTGGTATTTTTGATGGTTCTCCATGTGTATAGAAAACCGGGTTTTTGGGATTTTGTATCTTTTTTGGTGGTTTTAGAGAGGGGAAAATTATAGAAAAAATACGATAAAATATAAAAAATTTAATTACACACTAATCTAATTTTTTTGGATTTTTAATAAATAAGAAAATAGGAAAATGAAATAGAAGTAAGAAACACACAATTTTTATACAGACTCACAATGGACACTTGGACTCGGTCAGTTTCTTTGATTTCAGTTTTAATTAAGATTTGGATTTTTGTGTCATTTAATAAAACCTTCATTAAATAACACAAATGAAGAAGAAATAAAATTAAAAGGGTTAATTATGTACATAAAAACTGAGGTCAAAAATTGCAAAAAGTCAAAATGCGCAAAAGAGGCCCAAAACCCAACATTCACATATGAGTTCCGAATTTTACGAAATTGGTCTTGTTTTGAAGGTATTTGAAAATGGAGTACTTTAAAAGTGAGTAGACCAAAATCGGACACTGTATGTGGGAGATATGCTCGTTTTAGTCTGTCAGCTGAGAAATCAGAATTTGGGATTATTTGACACTTATTGAAGTTAGTAATTTTTTGTATTTTTTAATTAATAAGGATAGTAATATCTACACAATGGAGCCGTTTGGGGTCAAATGGAGTTAAGATGAATTATCTAAAAATACGAGAAGTTAGCGGCTTTTTGGGCTAATTTACACTTGGGATTTTTAATGCACTTATGCATGATGAAATGCAAATTTTATTTACACATGTATGTATGCTAATGATGCTTTATTAATGATTAAATGCATGTGAATATTGGGGAACATAGCCTAAATGACCAATTTTAACATGATGAATAAGAGATTCATCAGCGGCCGAGCATCGACATCTACTCCAGGCCGTGTCGCAGTTCGCCCGGACCTCCAGCTCCATCGACAATCTCTCAGGAGGCTCCGAGGATGTTTATCAGGTCCGCGCAAGAGAGGCGGAACTACGGTAGCTTCACCGGAGTTCGAAGATCGCCGCTAGTTGCAGCCGTGGAGGAAGAAGCAAGCACCGTTAAATGCTCCTCCTGAAACTCATCCGACGGTGCAGAAGTTGCCACGTGTGCAGCAGTAAAGGGTATAGCTACCGTTGGATCCTCAAGATCCAACGGTCCATGGATGTCCACGTGTGAGCGCCAAAGCTTCTCCGAACCTCAGCACCAGACCAGCAGGCATGGGTGCGTCGCGCCTCTCCGAACCTCATCCGAGCCCAAGCCTGAAGGCTCGTCCTTTCCAAGCCTAGCCGAAGCCGTCCCAAGCTTCCTCCGAGCCTGATGCTTAACCGAACCTGGAACGCACGTGTAGGTCATGTGCGGCCTGGACAATTTGTAGGGAGGCCCACCACCTTCTTCAATTTTGCAGACAGGTCCAGAGACCACTTGCAGACCACGTGCGCTTGGGGTATTTTGCATTTATACCCTCGTAGATTTTATAAATGCAAAAAGACCCCCACGTGTGGGTTATTTATAGGGAAGGTCCCGAACTTTCTTTTATTTGCATTTTAGTCCCTACCAGGGACCTGTTTGCTATTTATCTTTCATGTCTTCTTATATTTATGCCCCTGGCTTCACTCGTACATATCTTGAGCATACTAGCTCCGATTGAGTCGATTTCAGTGGCGTTTTGAAGCTCTTTTCATTGTCTTCTTGACGACATGCTTGTATTTTAGATTTGATACTATGAATTTCTATGTATTATTTCAATAACTCGGTGGATTTTTACCCGGCAGACCCTGTAATCTTTTGCAATTACCGCTACGACCTCTGAAACATCCTAATTCCTCCCTCGACCTCATAAACTTGCTCCGTCTTACCCAACAAACCCTGCCGTCAATTTTAACTATATTTGAGTCAGTTACTTGGGTTAATATTGAGTTAACCCAACCCATTTACCATTGAATGGTTAGGATTACCCAAAATTTAAAAAAAAATAGTAAAAAATAATCCTGCAATAGGGGAAGCCGGGGGGCTCATGCGACCGGGGACCGGGGGGAGCAGGGGGGGCTCCAGCAACCGGGGTGGCCCCAGGTAGCAGCACTAGGTAGCAGCATCATCTGTGGGGCTTGTCAGGGGGAGGCGGCGGGTACTTGCAGGGGGGAGGCGACGGGCGGGATGGGGACCAGGGGGAGGGGGGGCTTGTGCGAGGGAGGGACGGGGTCGGAGGGAGGGGGTTATTCCGATCTTGGGAAGTCGGCGTGGACGGGGACTCGGAGGGGGGGGAGAGGGGGGCTGCAGCGGAAGCTTGCGATAGAAGGAGTCGGCTAGGCGGGGACCCGGGAGGGGGATGGGGGGGACCTTGCAACGGAGACGGTGGGACCGGGGGGGGGGGGGGGGGGTTCGCAGGACGGTGATGGGGGTTGGCGCTGGGCTGGAGGCGGTCGGAGGGGACTCGACCTGGGGGGGATTCGAGGATGGGGGAGCCAGGGGGCTTCGAGGAGGGGGAGCCGGGGGAGGGGGGAGTTGAGCGACGTGGGAGAGGGGAGAGCAGTAGGGGGGCTTCGAGAAGGGGGAGCCGGGGGCAGGGGAGGTGACAGGCGGCGTCACGGGGGGGACGCACATGGGAGGTAGGGTCGGGCCTGCGAGTAGGTGCGGGGGGGCTTTCACAGGCATCCGGGCGGCGAGGGATGGTCTCGAGCAGCTGCAGGGGGTTGGGGGCAGCTGTGGGGGGGGCTTCCAGCAGGGGGGAGGGCTTCTGTGCGGGGAGGCTTCCGGCAGAGGCCGGGGCTTCGGGCAGTGGGAGTGCTTCGAGCAGGGGAGGCGAGGCCGGGGGCTGGAGCGGCCTGGGCACAGGTTGCGAGTGGAGGGGGTTAGGTGCAAAAATCTCTAATATAAAATAAGAATATAACGGAATCCGGTCACTTTTAACGAGGCAAATGGATGGGGAGTTAACCACAGGGTTTGTGGGATAAGGGTTAGCAAGATTACGAGGTTGAGAGAGGAATTAGGATGTTTCAGAGGTCGTAGCGGTAATTGCAAAAGATTACAGGGTCTGCCGGGTAAAAATCCCTTATTTTTATATAAATGAAAATAGCTCCATTATTTCACCCTTATTTTATTTGACCTCTGATTAAATGGCTCAAGTATTCTTGTAATTCGGGCATGTTTTGTGTTGCATTTCATCACATCTCATTGCATGATTAAAAATCAAGTAAAAATGCATGTTTCATGATTACTTAATCCATCTAGTCTTGTTTTCATGCATTTATTGGCCTACTATTTATTGATCCAACACTTAGTTAAATTGATTTAAGTCCAAATATCACGAGAGAGACTCGTGTCCCTGAGTTCGACCTTGGGCTTGCCCAAGTAAAATATAAATACAACCATTTGATTCTATTGGCATATCAATTAAATGATTTTTGACGGACCAAAATTAGCCGACTGCAATGATGATCTGAGTGTTAATTCTACACTATTAAAGGGCTAAATTTGTGTTTCATCAAATGGCGCCGTTGCCGGGGACACGGTTCATATTTTGTCTTGTTTGGAATTTTTTTGATGTTTTTAAGTATTTTATTTATGTAGGTCAATTTGTTCATTTGTCTTGCATCATAAAAAAAATTCTTCTCGATTGATCTCTAAACCTTTGCATTTGTGGCATGGCCCTTGACGCTCAAGGAGGTGAGGAGCATGTACTTCCCCGCTGCAAGGAGCCGCGAAGCAATTTTGAAGATGATTCGACCAAAAAAATATGTGTCTCGCATTTTATTTCATTTCCTATGCATGTTAATAATCGTCTTTACAACGATCTTCGATCGAAGACTCGTGCTTGTAAATGAACGAATTATATGTGGTTGTGTGGGGATCGTTCCCACTTGATTGTCGACCTAGGACCAGGCACGAGGCTCTTCGAGCTTCTTTCACATTTCTATTTTACATGCTTGCTCGTAGGTAGGACACACTTCTAATATAGACGCACATAAATATCGCTTCACTTAGCCAAATTAAAAGATATTCTTCCCTGCTAATAGAAGCATGTTAGGTGAGGTTTTCAATCGAATTGCATACATATTATTTTGGTTTTCAAAACAGTCCAAGGTTTCACGTATTTTTGCTAAGGTATTGCATGTTTTCTCACTTAGCATAGATCATGGTTTTTATCGATTGCATGGCTTTTCTTGATTTCCCTCCAAGCTTGATCACCTAGGTTAATGGAAAATGGGAATGAGCGGTAGACGATGATTGCTTGGTTTATGTGCTCACCTTAATTCAGTGATAACCTTAAGCAAAATAAATTGGGACTGTTAATTGCAAGTCAACCTAAAAAATGGAGTAAAATCTTATTTTAGGAAAGCAACACCCGCATTTACGCAGTTGGTTCTACTTGACTTTTTTTGCATAAAAAAAGAATGTTTTAATCACCAATAAAACTGACAAGATAACAAACCAACATCTGTTGGTTTCATGTGTGAGTTGGTGAATCAAAGGGTTTTTGCATGCTTGTTTGAGCCTTGTTTGCTCCGACGCCCTCCACTTAGCCTTAGATACTCCATTGATCTCCGAAGATTCATCCACTCACTTGTATATCCATCCGACTTCTTCGTTCACCTCGGGTCTCTCCCAGCATCAAATCTCAATCTTTATACTTAGGCTATTTTCAGCCTAAGTATGGGGGGACCCGAGTCCCTGTGATTTTTCTACTCGTCTTTCCTTGCCTCAATACTTAGGTTATTTCTAACCTAAGTATAGGTGAGCCCTCCTTAGTTCCTGTATATTTTTCTATATTTAAATGGACATATGGACTTGTATCATCTAGTGCTATGAGGAAATAGCAAAGTTTTAGTATAGGGGGGTATATCGTATATACAGTATATGTACTTTAGCTACAATTTGAAAAATTGGAAAAATTTAAACTTTTTGGCTAAAGTAAAATCCTTTGAACTAAGTGGACAAATGTATTTTCAAGGCTTTCTATATTATGTTACACTACTTCTATAGAAAAATATTTTTGAAAATGATTTGAAAAAATGAGTTTCCCTTGTTTTGAAAAATCTTTTAAAAATATTTTGAAAATCTTTATTTGTGTGACATGGTTGAAAATTCTTTTTGATTTCAAGGAAAGTTGAGTTTAACATGTGTTCTAACCTCTAATTAAAATTCCTTAAAAATGAGAAAATTTCAAAATCCTTTAAGAGTTAATAGTGACTACTAAGCCCAAATAAGTAGCCGCGTTCAGTGAGGGTTTGCCCTTAGCAGAGTAGGTGGTTTAGAGGACATCGTGTAAGGCTCCGTCCTCAAGCAACGAGCTTCGGCTTGTACTTACACCTATACTGGTTGAATGCAGATGCATCTACTCATTTGAGTTTAGGCAGTCATTTTGTCTTTTAAAGTCTCTAAAAAAATTAAAAAAATATTGAAGGAGTTGGATTAATTCCCGTTCCTTTCACACTTTCACTCAGGATCTGAAATGTTCAAAGAAACTTGGTTTATAAGGTCTTGAGATTTTAGGTTAAACAGCCTTAACCATCAAGGTCTTAGACTTAATCATCCATATTTCCCTAGGTTTCTAGATTTGTGTGCTATATTGCATGCTTAGTCTCTGACCATAAGAACATGATCAGCACATCACATGCACGACTACGGTTTCGATGAGATGAGTTGACTCTTCACTTGTGGGACTGGGATGAGGGATTCGAGTCTGGACTTGATCTAATGATGCTCAAGGATGGGATAAAATCTTTGAAGGCTTCATGAAACCTGAGTGTCAGCAACTTTAGCCAGTATGAGAACTTGGTTCTTATACCAATCTTTTGACATTGACCTAAGTGCTAGGGTGTGAAATTAAATGAAAATGTTGATCAGTGTGCGCCAACTCTTGGTAAAAGCAGTGGAGCTAGCCAAAAATACTACAAAGCAATGAAATGTCAAAAAAAGCTCTCATTCCATACAAAGTCAAATATCAAAGAGCTTCCACCAAAGGCGAGCGCTCCCAACCAACCCATTTCAAAGTGTCCACTTGGACCACGGCTATTAGGACTAGAAGTCGGGCTTGCGCCAAAAAAGGACTCTGCATCGTAAATGCTACAAGTCTGGGTGTAGAAGGTACGATAGGTACTCAAAAGAGACACACCCCGATGTATTCCCAGGAAAACAAGTGCAGACGGATCCAATTTCTCTTGATAGACACATTGATCAACACCAAAAAATGTATTGCGTAATAAGGCACTAGAGAGAATCCTTGTTCCAATGAGAGGGAGAGAAGAAATGACACAATCCCATGCCCCTCCATCACTGGACTTCATCTACACTTTTAAGTCTGACAACTAAAGAGACGGTGGACTGGACGTAAGATTTGATTGATTCCCTAGTGTTGAGGATTGGGGTCCTTAGGGAGAATTTCTTGGACCAAGACCTTGGGTGATGTTTTGACTCGATTCTCATGAACGCAGTCAACACTAAATGTCATATCCTTAGTTTATATGTACATCAGAGAGAGTCTGGATAACTAGAGGAATTGGATACCTCTTAAGGCTGGGTTGAGCTCTAAAATCTTGGATCTCTAAATTTGAGAGGACTTGGACAGATCGTATCCTGTACGCCACTTGCACAAGGGGTTAATCCAGCTCATTCATTTTCTTCGATGCTCGGGGACGAGCATAGTTTAAGTATAGGGAGTTGATGAAACCTTGTTTCATGTCTCTAATTCACTGAAATTAACCCCCTATCTTAGACCTGCTAACTACTATCGCGAACTCCAGGGCTTGAGTCTATGTTGCCTGCGCTTGACACTGAGACTGGGAAGCATAGGAAGAGAGGAGACTAAGTGTCAATAAAAACCAGAAAAATCCTTGTAATTATCAGAGTCATTGAATAAATTAAAAAAATAGCAAAATTAAAATTCGGGGTGTTTTTACCCTTAAAAACGTTCTCAAGGAATATTTTCTAACTTTGTTTGACCTCGTCTCCATTTTTGGTCAACATGAAACTTGTAGATCTCATCGTAATAAACTGATTGGGCCATGTGGCACCTTCTGGTTGCGCCACACGGCCCGCTCCACTGCGCGCCACGCAGCCTGTTTTCTCTGCCATCCGATGCTTCTTCTTCTCTCATGATCACCGCCGTCCATTCCCGCTGTGATCTCCACCATCCGATCAAAGCACGGACCTCATCACAGCCTTCCATCAGTGCCTCATACTCCTCTCTCCGCGTGGCAACATCTCCTCCACCCGATCTTCTCCATCTCAACCGCTCAAACACTTCGTGCTCTCAGCTTTTCGATTGGCACCTTCCTCTCATCCAAGCTGTTGGTCCCCGCCGTTCGCTCAGCTCGCCACGTGGCGCTATACTAGCCCCTGATCTCGTCTCCATCGATTCAATCCAGCCGCTCGTTAGGGCTAGTCCTTCAGCCGTTGGATCTCAAGATCCAACGGCCAAAAGCTCCGTCGTCAACCTCCAGCCCTCTCTCACACCTACGATCTCCACCTCGCCAACCCGTCGCCCCCTTTCATTTTCTACCACCTTCTCAACCATCTCCACCCCTCGCTAATCTTCCCACGACTTAGCCTGATCTACCCTCTTCCTCGTAGACACACACGCTTCCCACGAGCCCCTCTCCTCCGGTCAGAATCAACCCACGAAACCCACGACTCCATCACCCATACCCCAACCTCTCCGCCTTCAAATAACCCCCCTCCGACCACTGGCACAGGTGTACGCCTTTACGTGGGGCTCCGGCCAGCATCTCTCCTCCTCCCCGTGACAGGGGGAGGCTGGATCGAGGCGCCATGACGACGATAGCCTCCGGCGTAGACCCCTGGCCATGGTAGGCCAAGATTGTGGGTAGCTCCGCCTCCGCCAAGCTACCTCCAGTCACCTCGGAGGTCCAGCGATGACCAGAGCCTCTCCATGAAGCTCGAGCACAGGTGCCGATCCACCATTAGCCAGGTAAGCTATCCTTCGACATCCCTTGTATTTTCTTTGATTTTCTTTGAATTAATTAGGCCACCACTCTCCTCATCACCCTCCATTGATCCTCAATTTCGCTTCACCGCACATTCCTCGTCCTCGCTCCACCAGCCGATCATCCCTTCTTTCCCCCATAACCTCAGACCATCGTCGACCATTGCTCCGCCCTTCACGGCGGAGGAGCACACTAGGCCACCATGTTCTCCACCGCAAATGTCCCTCCCATCCCACTCCACCTCGCACTTTCCATGAGTCAGTTTGCTTCGTCTATGGGAACTATTGCTGCAGGTACTTCCAATTGAATGATCGGACCCATCGCCGGAGCAAACTTCGCCAACTCCGTCCAAGGCAGCCGAGCATCGACAGTCTACTCCAGGCCGTGCCGCAGTTCGCCCGGACCTCCAGCTCCATCGACAATCTCTCAGGAGGATTCGGAGATGTCTATCAGGTCCGTGCAAGAGATGCGGAGCTATGGTAGCTTCTCTGGAGTTCGAAGATCGCCGCCAGTTGCAGTCGAGGAGGAAGAAGCAGGCACCGTTGGATGCTCCTCCCCGGAGCTCATCCAATGGTGCAGAAGTAGCCATGTGTGCAGCAGCGAAGGGTACAGCTACCGTTGGATCCTCAAGATCCAACGGTCCATGGATGTCCACGTGTCAGCGCCAAAGATTCTCTGAACCTCAGCACCAGACCAGCAGGCTTGGGTGTGCTGAGCCTCTCTGAACGTCATTCGAGCCCAAGCCTAAAGGCTCGTACTTTCCTAGCCTAGTCGAAGCTGTCCCAAGCCTCCTCCGAGCATGATGCTTAACCGAACCTGGAGCGCACGTGCAGGTCACGTGCATCCTGGACAATTTGCAGGGAGGCCCACCACCTTCTTCAATTTTGCAGATAGGTCCAGAGACCACGTGCAGACCACGTGCGCCTGGGGTATTTTGCATTTATACCCTCGTGGATTTTAATAATTACAAAAATACCCCAGCACGTGTTGGTTATTTACAGAGAAGATCCCTAACTTCTTTTATTTGCATTTTAGTCCCTCTCAGGGACCTGTTTGCTATTTATCTTTCTTGTTTTCTTGCATTTATGCCCTGGCTCCACTCGTGCATATCTTGAGCATACTAGCTCCGATTGAGTCAATTTCAATGGCGTTTTGAAGCTCTTTTCATTGTCTTCTTGATGGCATGCTTGTATTTCAGATTTGATACTATGAATTTCTACGTATTATTTCAATAGCTCAGTGTCTTCATTTTAATGCTTCCCATGCCTTATTTTTATATAAATGAAAATAGCTTCATTATTTGACCTGGATTTGACCTATGATTAAATGTCTCAAGTATTCTTGTAATTCGGGCATATTTTTGTGTTGCATTTCATCACATTTCCTTGCATGATTAAAAATCAAGTAAAAAATGCATGTTTCATGATTACTTAATGCATCTAGTCTTATTTTCATGCATTTATTGACCTACTATTTATTGATCCAACACTTAGTTAAATTGATTTAAATCCAAATATCACGAGAGAGGCTCGTGTCCCTGAGTTCGACCTTGGCTTGTCCAAAGTAAAATATAAATACAAACCATTTGATTCTATTGGCATATCAATTAAATGGTTTTTGACAGACTAAATTTAGTCGACTGCAATGACGATCTGAGTGTTTAATTCTACACTATTAAAGGGCTAAATTTGTGTTTCGTCACCTACCTCTTCATTTTAGACAACATAATTGCTCTCTCTCTCTCACTCATTCCCACACCTCTCTCTCTCTCTAGAGTGGTCGCCTACTCTAAGCCCTAGAGAGGACTGTCATCGTTGCCACGCTATTGTGACGTCGCTTCGATCGCTCGTGGGTCTCTGTCTCCTTCAGTACATTTCGCTCGTGAATAAAACGTCGGATCTCGTGTGACAAAATCAGGAGATTCGCTGCTTGGACTATCAACTTGGATTGTGAGGAACGTGTTTCATCAATGCGCTTGCAAGCGTCTCCTCCGTCGGATCGGACTTGAGACATGAGTTCTCTTGCTTTAGAGACATGGTCGCAACCAAGCTTCAAGAGGTATTACTATATACACTTTGTGGTTTTAGATGAAATGATCCAAGAAGTGTTCTTGGATCATGTGGTTCATCGTTTTTAAATTTTAAAATCCGTTGCACCGAGCAACTAGTGTGTCTAGTCTCTCCCCATCGCATATGATGCGATCTTCACGCTCTGTGATGTGCTTAAGGTTCTCTCCATAACCTTCACATTATTAATGATTTTTGCTTCAGAAAGAAATCGATCGATGATATGAAAATAACATAGATGTCAGGTGTTATTGTAAAAGCAGAACTTCAAGATGGAGTTGATGGCTACTACTGTCAGATTATTTATAGTATAGAAATTAGCTTCATACATGACATGCGATGTGTTTTGTTTAAGTGACTGATGAATCCACGTTTCATCATCTTTATTCTATCATTTTGGCCTTAAAAAACCCTAGCAAATGCGTGTAAATAGCGTTAATTCATGCATTTTAGCATTCATGCATAGGTGTGTAAATACTGTATAAATTGCGGTTTTTAAAGCCAAAATTATAGAATAAAGAAAGAAAAGAAAAAGAATAAAATATTGTAAATATTTTATGACCCGAAACCCCGAGACCTAGGCATCTTGATGAATAGGTCGACAAGGAATAAAGTAGGGGGAGATAAGGGCCAAAATACAGATAAAATACCTATACATTATATTCATTCTTTATTCATTTTGGGACATATTTTTGGTTCCACTTTTTTTACATCAAATAAAGAAACTTTGTACATGAAAGTTGTAGATAATTTTATAAAGAAAAATAAAAAATTGATTTCACAGAAAATAATGTACAGATAAAAAGTTATGGTCTGAATAAAAATCCAGAATGCCAACTTCCCAGACCCGTATCTCACAAATAAAAACTCCAAATGCAGAATACTCACCTTTAATTGTATATAGAAGAAAATAAGCTATTTAATGGCGGTGGTTTCGCATTTGGCAGAGCTACGGTTTGAAAGTTGAGTTTTGGACCCTCATTGTATACTTGTACATATTAAAATATTCAATTTATTATTTATTTATTATTTTTATAATTTTATATTTTTATAATGTTGTAAATAATATTTGTAATAATTGTGTATATTAAAATCAGAATAAAAACATCATTAAAACTCAAATAAAAATACTTGTATATATTTGATACATAGGTATTATACATACACTTATACCTATAAAAAATACACTCGTATTTTATTAAATATACAAAACATGTCAGAAAAATAAAATAAAAATATATTTATGTATATAAAAGTATTTATAATTTTATAAAATAAGAATTAAAAATAAATAAATTAAAGATACACAAATAAAAATAAAATACTCAAATACATAGATATAGATACCTATAGGGGTATAAATGCAAATTTGTAAAAATATACTTCATAAAAATAAATAAAAATCACCATAAATTAATTCATAAAATAATAAACATTTTTTATTTTATAATTAAAAATTAATTAAATCATTTGATATTTTTAATCGAATTTAGAAATTCTTTTTTCCAGGGATTTTCCTGGTTGGTCCACGTGGACCAACCAGGTGGCTAGGAAAGTTGACCCGACTGGTCAACTCTCCTGCCTCCTCCCTGCTGTGCGTCAGACTGCCCGCCAACCCACTTTTCCTCGATTTTTTCGCCCACGATGCGTTGCTCGAGGAAGCATTGACCCTTCACGAAAGTTGTACCTGGTACAACTGTCATCCACGCCCAGGCATTGGCTTGGCGTTTTGACCAAAGCCTCGCCCGTCATCGAGCCTCGAACATCGCGTCTCCACCATTTTCAAAATAGGCCCCAACGCCCCATTTGATCTTTGAACCCTTCTTGACCTTTTTCCTCTTCTTCTCGTGAGTTCAGGACTGGACCTCGTGACAGGAGGTCCTCCAACTCGTGAGGTAGGAGGTTAGGCGGCCGAGGCGGCGTTTCCAGCCCATCTCCGACCGTGGCCGTGAGGTATCTCCCTCTTGGCGTTCCCAGCCAATCGAGGTCTGTTTACTTCGTTTTCACCGCATTTGTTTTAGATAGCTTAGCCTTAGGAATAGTCCTTTTCGTTTCCTTCTGATTCGCACCTTTAGACCAACCTCGCCGGAGCTTGGCCGGCGAGTTCCATCTCCACCGTATCCGCATCCTTCTCGTCAATATTCGCCCACTGCGGGGTTGGGGCACTTTGCCCCCAACCCCTTGACTTTTCCCGTGCAGGTACCCGGTGCATCGCTGAACCATCTGGAGGGAGCCTCGAGCTCGCCGGAGGAGAGGCCGCGCGCCGCCGTTGCCCGGCCGCCTGCGCGCCGCCGTTGCCCGGCCGCCTGCGCGCACCTGCGCAAGAACGAAGGAGAGGGGGGCGCATACAGCAGCCCTTGGATCTTGGGACACCCACAACGTTTGATCATTCGGCCAAGATCTGATCGTGACCATCGAATCCGAAGGGGTATCGCACCTCCCTGGGCTCGCCACGTGTCTAAGTGGGCGCGCACCCACCGTCCGATGCATCCCCGGACCTGGGTAAATTGCATTTGAACGCCCAACCCATTTGCATTCCTTATTTGCTGCTGAAACTTTCATATGAGGCGTTAATATGTTTTGTAATATTTATTGAAAAAACCCCTGGACTTTTTGGATAATACTTCCGCGCCCTTACCAGGCGCGCGTGCGACACACGCGTACCTGGGAATTTTTGCGCGCGCCCCCCTTGCGAATTTTGTTATTAGCATTTGGTACGATAACTTTCTATTTAGTTATAATTTTGTGAGAAACTTGCACTCTGGCCCTCGTATTTTTGTGATATTGCATATACGCCCCTGCCAGGCCCCTCTTTTGTGCTTGTTTACTCTAATTATTTGAAGACTCATTTTTATCCCAAAAATTCTCAAATTTTAGACTTAAGCTCCTGTGCACCTATGCTTCCACGCCATCAATTTAGTTTTTGATTTTACTTTATTTTAATATTTATTAAAAATCAAAAACATCTATTTTGTGCACTGTCTAGCTTAGAAAATCCATAAAAAATATAAAAACACTCCAGAAAAATCCCAAAAAAAGATATTTTGTTCGTCTTAGTTTGTTTTAGCTACAGACCAAAAATCATTAAAAAATATAAAACCAAACTCCTAAAAATTGCAAAACTCCAAAAACCTTCCTAAAAATTTATAAAATTCATAAAAAAATCCAAAAATAGTGTTTTCTTTTCCTGAATTTTCTTTTTTTTATTATCTTTGAGTGAAAATTAAAGTGGAGAAATTTTTGCTACTGTTTTCTATTTTATTTCCACATCTTAGTTTCAGCCTTGCATTTTATTCACTGTTTTCTTTATTTTGATAATTAAAAATACCAAAAACATTCTAAAAATTACCCAAAAATCACAAAAACAGTAAAAAAGTATAAAAAGACAAAAAGACTTTATTTTCATATTTTGTATATTTTTATCTATTTTATAAATACCTTAGCTTGTCTTTTATTACATTGTCCTTATTTTCCAATATTGAAAAAGAAAATAAAAAAATATAAAATATAAAAAGAAAATATAAAATCAGTAAATTAAAAAATCAAAATACAAAATTATAAAATTAAAAATTAAATAAAAAAATATAAAATTAAAAACCCACAAAAAAATAGCTTAGTAGCCACTTGATCACTTTCACACATTTTTTGAGCACTTGTGCCCCGATCTACCTGTCTGCTCCCTGTGTTCGACCTCTACACATACTTGCACTATACACATCTTGTTGTAGAGTTATAATAAATTTTAACTCCGCACATTTATTTTCATTGCTTGATTTATCTGTTGTGGGTTAATTGTTGATTAATTCGGGTTTCGTGAGCGGTCGCTCAGCGACACTGTAGTCCCGCCTTGTGTGGACTATTTTGACCCTCGCCAAATCCGAGTTTTCAGTGACTATAATTCGATATTGGTCATGAAGGAATTGGTTACTGAAGAGATAAGATGGTTATATTTCTTTGAAACCGACTAGCCAATTACAAACAAATGAACCATTTACACTAGCTAGCCAAGTTGAGAAAGTCACAATGGATGGATTATTCCCATACGGACCATTCCTACAGACTTTGTTGATGATGTTGAAGACAAACTTCTATCTTATATCGATGATACATATCAGGAATGCGTTTATGGGAGTTCGAATACATTCATAGATAACGATATGAACATAATAACTCGTAGAGTTTGTGATAATATAGTGATTGGATAAAAGGTATAACAATTATTTTTTATGTGGGTTTCGATATTTTTATATTATATTTTATATAGGAATGCTACCTAGGAGTGAGAGATGTGTTAGAGAGACACCAACTTCAGTCTCTCCACCCCCAGACCCTCCACAGGTTGCTTCTCTTAGGCGGAGAGGGCCCTCACAGTGCAAATAATTATACTGCTTCCCTCCAGACACAATTTCACGGGTGGAGATTGTGTGTGGTGATATTGTGGGTGAGAACTCCACAGTGTTTCATAGTTACCTAAGATAGGTGGCACGTTCTTATGTTTCCATCAATTCCATTGATTTCAAATTGGTTCCTCAGCCTATAAGTATGCCATTCTACGTGACATGGAGGTAAATAGTTGATAATTGCGTAATTTTCATTAAATTTCCATTATTAATATCATTGAGAATTATAGATAACTTGAAATCTTTGCAGGTTACTTCTACATGAGATTGTAGTCTCACAGTTGATGACCAGATTTTGGATCATGCTGGAGAAATGCTTCACCGTTATCGAGACTGCTTTAAGAATATGGTGAGTAAATATATTTTGTTAAAATTAATTATGGTAGTGATATTAATACATGATTTTTCATTATTTCAATCCACAACTCCTATTGGAGTAGTTGTTTCAGAGGATACCACCAAGTGTTAATGCTACCTTATAGAGGAAGCTTGTTATATATTGGGCTGGAGAGAAACATGAGACATTACAACTATTTTTTTACTCACTTCAAGTTAATAACAATTATGAATTATAGGATATTTCTAAGTGGAACACTGATAACAAAAAGAAGGGATTCAAGACTATCCACATAATGGGTAAAAAAACACAAATCAGTTGAAGCATAAATAGGTTATTATTCTTGCTATTCTATTTAGGTTGAAGAACATGATAAGTTGCCAACTAGGATCGAAGTTTTTGTGCAATCCAAGAGTCGTGACATGGGTGGGATTGTTGAGTGGGTGGACGGAGCATATGGACACATTCATGTAAAGAAAACTCATATATTTATATTTTGTCATTCTATAATTTATGGTGTAAGTTAAAAGATGAATAACACATGACTTTCAAGATGATATGGTGAGGCTCGACACCACCCCCTCGTTGGATAGCATTGGCACCAGTATACCACCTATCACTCCAGACGAAGCATTCATCCAAGTGACTGGTTCGAGCATTCTCGATGTGTACGATGCGATGGCCATGGGAAAACCATTTGATCATATTATCAAGGTGGTGGCAGCTCGTCATGCCAAAAATCAGCGAGGGAAAGATAGTTAGAGAATAATTTGGTGCAACTGAATGAGCGGATTTCTAGTCAGGTTAACGCGATGCGTCAATATCAAGATGAGATTGCAAGACTGTAGTGCGAAATAGCGCAATTTCATGCTTTCATGCAACTTCATGATGGAGGTAGCCTTGCACCACAACCCCAGCGCTGCAACCCAATGATGAGGAGAAAGATGACAGTGAGGAGGATGATGAGATAGAGGATGGAGATGATGGCGAGTATGATTTAGGGATAGATGTTATATGTTGGTTTAGGTTAAAAATATTTTTATTTTAAGTAGCTACTGAACTCGTTGGATGAAACATGTGTTTATATTTAATATGTTATGGCTAATCAGTTTCGTACCGTGCTTCTTTCATTACTAATTGGACTTTTTTTTTAGTTCATACAGGGCATGGAGAAGACAAATAACATGTTGAGAACAGCAGCGATGAAGTATTATTTTTTTCCCTAGAATCCCTCAGAAGCCTCTATGGGCGTCCCCAAAAGCCATAACAACCCATTAATGGCACGGGTATAGAAACCTTTATGAGACAGTCGTGTACGTCTCGTCTGGTTCCTACAATGCTTTCAGACATGTGAGAGGGGCATGGAAAGTTTTATGGGACGGTAACGATCGGCCCTCTTCTAACAGATGGAACGGTCCTCCCCATCCCGTTTGGCCTCTGTAATGCTCTCAGACCTATGATGAGATGGGCATAGAAAGCTTTAGGAGACGGTCATGATCGTCCCTCCTTGGATCGGCTAGGACGGTCGACACCGTCCCTAATGTGTGACTAAAAGGGACAGTCATGATCATCCCCTCAATTGATATACTCTCATTCGAGGAATACAAGAAGGGATGGTTGTGTTTTCCGTTCATGTGAACAGATGAGACACAGTTAGAAGGGACGGGAGACGATAATCCCTCCTGGTCAGATGGGATGGGCGTTTGACATAAATGGAGCGGTAGACGATCGTCGTCTGTTGTATACCAAGTTGTAATGATATTTATCCAAATTCTGTATTACGGAAATATGAATATGAATGTGAATAGCTTTTTTATAGTCTAACGAATACAGTAAAAGTAAATGGTTATAAATATAGATTTTCTTTTTTTCTTTTTATACGATGCTTTGGATTTGTTAGATAATTAAAAAATAAAGAGTAATAATATATAGCTATCAAATTAGATCAAAAAGTTCTCCCTCCCAGGACCATCACTTGGTGCAATTATCTGCTCTCTTACCTCATAAAAGTCTTTACCTTGTTAGTTACAACTTATATTTATCAGATTTTCTTCTACTCTTTATTATATATAGTTCGTGTAAATGTTGGATAATTTATTCATGTGAAAATCATATTCATATCAGTATCTAAATTAGAAAGGGGATAAATATCAAAAATACTTACATCCCTAGTAATTAGTCAACCCCTGAAAAAAATCATAATTTTGATTCCCGTCACTCCTTCTACTCATTTTTTTATCACAACTGTTACTCTCGTCTGACAAAGTTGATTATTATTTTCACCAAGCGCGGCCACATCGCCAACGCTAAAATTGGAAGGAGTATCAGATCTCGGGCAGAGATCCACGAGAATCCCCAAATCCCAAATCCCGGAAATCACAATGGGAATCCCCACTGACGAGATTTCCAGGATTGGTCAGTCCAACTGCCTGGACGAAGAACTCCGTATCTAATATATGCATTAGAGCAGTAGTCCCTCCCTTCGAAGGAGTCGCCATGGAGTGGGAACTCTGGGAGGAGAGCAGCGCAATGTCGACGGCGGTGATGACGGAGGAGCAAATCGAGGTGCTCAGGAGGCAGATCGCCGCCTACGCCACCTTATGCGAGCAGCTCGTGCACATGTACCGCCAGCGCTCTCACTCCGATTCTCACTTCCCGGGTACTCACCATCTCTCATTCACGTTAAAAGGGTCTGTTTGGTTGCGGAATTACCTCTTGAGTGATGCCTTAAAATTTTACTGAATTCTTCGAGATCGCAGGTACCAGGTTCGAACTCTACTCCGACCACATGATGGCATCTTCAGGCTCTGGAATCAGCGGGCGGCAGCGATGGAACCCGACACCGATGCAACTGCAGATCCTTGAGAGGATCTTCGACCGGGAAAGCGGCAGTCCGACGAAGGAAAGGATAAAAGAGGTGACTGCGGAGCTGTCTCAGCATGGCAAGATAACAGAGGCCAGCGTGTGCTACTGGTTCCAGAACAGACGGGCCAGGTCGAAGAGGAAGCGAAAGCAGGAAGTGACGAGCACCGCAGGATCCGAGGCCGAGACCGATGTGGATTGGCAGCAGGAAATAAGCCAGTCCATGATAATACATGGATCTATCTGAGTCCGCTGTACATCTCATTTCTGATACTGATATATAATAATCCGGCGGAATAAGTTTGTTACATATTAACTGATTAATTGGTAACTGATCATAGTTCATAAGTATAGTCATGGAAATCTGTCTTTTGAATGAGCCCATGTGACCGATTTTCGCTGCACTGAAATGTTTTGCGCAGTAAGTGCTGATACAACTTATGTAGTTCTCATTATATATTTTTTTCTGATGAATAATACATCTCAATCCTATGGGTGAACCAAGTGGAAGCAGCTGGAGATGCAGTAGAGTTTGTCTTGGACAGGTCGTTTTGTTTTCTCGGCGCAACTAGTGCTGCTTAACGAGAATAAGGTGCCATGAGAGATACGAACAAGATGCTTCAAGAAAACTAGTGTTTTCTGAACTATAAGTGCCAAGCAGTTCATTCAAATAAGGCATCAGTCTGTACAAGATCTAGTCATCTTGATTGCCTAGATCCTTGACCGTCAATCAGCCCAACTCCTGCAAGATTTCTTTTTCTGAATTTGTCTCAACCAATTGTAATCATGTATCTTTTCTTTTCTGGGTAGGTTAGAGTAAGGTTTTGAGCATCTCCTTTTTCCCCAGACCAAAAAAGCTGTCCAATTTGTTTCTTATTCCAGAAAAAAAATAGAATTTCATTTCTGAAAAATACAGTAAGCGAAGTACAAGTTCTGAGAGTTTCAAATCGATGATAACATATGACAAAAACAAGTGATCTTGCAATTTCCATAAAATACAGGAAGGTTTTCAACTCTTGTTGGGCAAAAACCACTGCTAAAGGCACAAAAATCACAGGAACCATAACGTCTCATATGAAACAAAACAGCCTATGTGCCCGACAACAACATTCTTTCTATGGAAAAAGGGACTTGTCCACATGGAGTTAAAGAACATAACACGCAGTATTAAAAAGTTTGAATTCAATGGATCATCTCCAAGGTAGCAAACACTAGCACTGGCTATTTTGCTCCGTCGATCAAAACTATGGTTAGAGATTGATGAACTCACTCCCAACTTTCAAAGCTGCTGACATGGCTTATGAGGTGAGCGTTCCCACTAGAGCCCTCTAACACTTCCATGCTCTGAGAAAACCATGATTTCTTCAGCTCCATCTCCTCAACTTTTTCCTTCTTAAAGTAGTAGACAAACAAGTTACTCCTGTTCGGCCAAGCGAACACCATAGAAGGTTGTGGACCATTTAAGATTACAAGTGGAATGGCCCTCAGAGAGGGCCCCGGTCGAACACCCATCGCCAATAAATCAAGCTCAACTCTATACCTCTTCTCCCAGTGTTGTTGCAGCATATCCGTTAAAACCCACACATCAAGTTCACTCCGTGACAAGATATCAACGAAACACAATAATCTATCCATCTCCAACAAGCTGCATTTCCTCGCACAGCATTTCGGATTTCTGGTCTCCTGAAACACTTCCCTGTTCACATCCATGGAGAGAATACAACCATCCAATCCTTCGTAGGCAGAAGGCTTCCAGCAGACCCAATGCACTGCTCCATTAGCGAATACTGGATGTGTGTTCCTTGGTGAAAAGGTGTCAGGAAATGACACTCTCCTCCATGAATTACGCTTACCTACTGTCCAAATATAGCAATCTGTCCCAGTACTAAAATTACCTCCACAAAACACCTTATATACACCGGTTGAATGGTCATGAGCCAACGACCACAGCTGAACATCCATTCCAGAAAGTTCCAAGCGAGGCAGCACAATGTATCGTCTAGTTAAAGGGTTGACAATAACGCAAATACAGTCAATGGTGCGTCGAACAAGGAGTACTAATCCATTACAGGAGCCCTTAACACGAGTCACATCATCCATCATTCCACAAAGCTTATAGCAGGTTGTCCTCCCAGGCAAAGTGCCATCATTGCACTCGTAGAAGAAAAGGTCTGGTTTTATTTGCTTAGGTATCCACATTTTAAAAATGAAACCTGGCCTCAATTTTGACATTTCCAGATATCTCTTCGCAAAAATGTCTTCTGAGAGAAATCGAGTCCAAGGCTTGCAGACACACATGCATCTCGCAAGACTGTCAACTGGTAGTCGAATGAGGATTTCGCTTATGACATCCTTGGGAAGATGTACAGAACCGTGGTCCTTGGATTCTCTACGTTTCTTCATTTGCCTGCTTTTGGTGTCTCCTGTATGATATTTAAATTGTGTGTAAGACAAAAAATCTGACAGGGAACCAATAAAAAACATGTTCTAAAAGAAAAAGGGAAAGAAGCATAAGACATAATACTTCCAATCTACTTCCGTGCACAAAATATTGTGAGGTTAGATGATTTAAAAAGTGCCCAAATTCTTTTGCCTGGCATGTTCATTTGTGAGCTGCAGCAGTTTGATGAAAATGTCGGGATTTGCCTACTGATAGAACATCAACCATCTCAATGTGCTACTCCTAGGAAGCATAACACAAGGGTAGATCCCCTCTTAAGGGGCATGGAACTTGTAGAAAGTTGAAGCCAAGAGCAACAATGCACTAAATCTTAAGAGAGAAATGCAGCATCAAAAAAATTTATGTAACAGCATCATCCACAAGAAAAATCAACAATAAGTAATTCACTTGGTCATTTTTCAACTTGAGAATGATGAGAAAAGAAGATTGAAAAGATTAACTCAAGCATGCGGAAACAAATGGTCGTGGTCAGAAAAATGGACTGAGGAATAGTAAACTCTTGCCATACCTTAACATTATCAATCCATACTTTTGGACATAATCTATATTGTCAATCAATCCTGACATTATCAATCCATTACTTTCGGACTTGATCTATATTTCTAATGTTTGCCCTGACATCTCCATGAGTATTGTTTATAACTGGGATAGCATCAATATAGGACATTTCTTATTCTCTGAATCAGAACAATAGGATATTATAACCTAAAAGAATTTTCCTTCATCTTTAAATAAAAGAAAAGGAAATTTCATTATTTTTCTATTTTTAAATATACAAAAATAAACACAGCATCAACAAGAAGAACATCAATGGTTCGAGATCAGCTGAATGACTGCCGTAGTGCAAAACTGAACCCAAAGAGATCCATGCTTCATAATAAAGTTTTCAAGAGTTACGAATTCACTAGTGTGGAGGTCGACATATAGACCCACCAACTAACACAAGTCCCGGCATTGAGGAATATGGTATTAAACAAGAGAATAGTAATTAGATTTTGAAGATATCAGATACCCATCTAAATTAATACATAATTCTAACAATCCCTCTCAAGCTAACACAAGTCCCAGCTTCATAATAAAGTTTTCAAGAGTTACGAAGTCACAAGTCGTCTGGAGGTCGATATATAGACCCACCAACTAACACAAGCCCCAGCATTGAGGAATATGGTATTAAACAAGAGAATAGTAATTAGAGTTTGAAGAGATCAGATACCCATCTAAATTAATACATAATTCTAATAATCCCTCTCAAGCTAAAGCTTGATGGTTGCGTGATTGCGTCTTCCATCAAAAGAAAACAGTATTCCCTCATTAATCATATTTACCAACGAAAAGAGTTGGGAGGAGTTCCGCCTAAAGGAAATCATGCAGAGGATCCATCCTCGGGAGGAGAACTGAGAAGGATTCGGTGCGAGGAAGGATACCGCACAAAAGATGTTGGGAGGAGGCTCATGCTTGAAGGAATATTCAGAAAAGATGGTCGGCGAGAGGAAGATGGGATGGATTATTGATCTTCATCAGTAGTATTCAGTCCAGTGCAAGGATTAGTGATATGAGTAGTGGTCCTCTCTACATACACAGCCTCCCCTAAATGATGTTAGAAAATCGGAAGCGGAAGCGTAAACATGGATAAACAATAAAACATCACAGAAGAACGGGATTTTACGTGGAACCCTACTCCGTGAGGAGCGGGAGGACACTACAGACAATATCAACCCAACACGCACATTGTTGCAGTCGAGGACGTTGCTTCTCATGCCGTGCAGGTGAGGAGGACGAACGGGCTGGAGTGTGAGTCAACTGAAGACTCGGAATCTGACCATCGAGTCTGAAACTGCGCCTGAAGTCTCCTCGTCGGAGAACTGGGTCTCTCCCATCTGGTTCAGAGAATGGTGCACTGCTCTGGTGTACCTATGATACCACATGAAAACCCTTGCCCTCAATGGCATAGGGAATCGTCCTCTGCTCTGGAGTCCCTATGGCTCACATGAAAACTCTGGCCTGACAACAACAAGAATGATGGGGACCTCGAACTGGTGATGGCAACATATGCTCATCTGAAAATGACCGCACACTCGTGCATGTCTGAAACTGGAGACTCGAAAACTCTTGAACGTCGAGTCTGAATAACTGAATCTGTAGAGTCTGAAAAGCTGGCTGGTCTGGAAATCTGCATCTGGCATGTGAATCTGGAGTACAAGACCTGTGACTCTACATATATACTCCCCCTTTCTCCCATACTTGTCGAAAAAATGACATCGACAAAGTTGGGAGAAGACAAGATAAATTGGGGTATAAAACAAAACCACTTAGCCTGTCAAACATTTGTCGGCTTTTCAAACATTCATCATTTTTTTGAAACAATTTTTTTTAATAGCCGCATTTTTTTCGGCTTTTCATCAACATTTTAAAAAAAACACATTTTTTTCCTTCTCTTTTTTTCGGCTTTTGCATTTTTTAAGCCTCCATTTTTCTTTGCGTACGGCTTTTTACTATATGTACGCGCCTTTTTTCCTTTTTTTTGCTTTTTTTTTCAAATATCTCTCTCCTTTTTTTAACAAACCAACCTCCGTTTTTTTTTCGGCCCACTTGGACCCAACTCTTTCCATTTTAAGGCACGGCCCACTTGGGCACTTCTGCCCCCCGTCTTTTCCTTTTTTTTCACACTTCATCATCATTTTTTTCCATACACAAACCTCCCTCTCTCTTTGGATTGCCACGGCCCCCTTGGGATTTTTTTATCGAACAAGGCCCACTTGGGCCTATACTTTCCCAACCCCCCCTTTTTTTTAAGAAAGGCGGCCCGCTGCCCTTTTTAGGGTTCACGACAAGGGAACCCCTCTTCACTCGATGTATCGCCGCCGCCCCTGGAGAATATCGCAGGAGACCGATGTGCTGCTGGGCGCGCACGACTGGGAGGGGCGCGCACGACTGGGAGGAGGGGGGCGAGGGCGCCTGGATTCGGGGGGGAGGTGTGGGACTGGATCTGCGTGTCTGGCTGCGCGCTGGAGTGCCGCTTATGCGAGGCTGGAGCACAAGAAGGTGCGGCGCATCTAGCGCCGCCTGATGTGGGCGAAGGATGGGAGGGCTCGCCGGCGATGCCGTTAGAGCGAGTGCTGCAGGGATCTCGCCACCGGGACTGGAGGATCGCCTGGAGGTTGCAAGGTGCGTCGCGGCAATCAGGAGGAAAGTTAGGGCGTTGCGCCGCCTCGCGCCAGGGATCTGTGCTGCCTCGTGTCGCTGATGGTGACTGCGGACTGTTACCTGAGAGCGTGTCGCCTGGATCGGGCTTGCCTGGGAAGCAGGCGACTGGAGGGCTCGCCTGGAAGGGTGCGATATGTGGAGAGATGATTAGGGCTCGCACGTGGAGGAGGGGGTCACCTGGAGCGATTAGGGCTTGCGCGCGAGGATCTGTAGGAGAGGAATCTCCTGTGCCGTGAGTTGCTTCTGGAGAGGAGATCTGGGGCTGGCGATGCTTGGAACTTGACCCTTAGATCTGGACTGGATCGAACCCGCCCGAGAGATGAGGGCTCCGCTGGAGTTGCCTGGAAGACAAGGAGATCCCGGCAATGGAACCAAAATCTTGCTGCCTCAGAACTAGGGTTTGGCAAAACCCTTAATTTTAACTTGATCTTGAGTAAAATCTCAACAAAAACTTCAAGAACATAATAACAAATCTCGAATAATAAAGAACACAAAATTCCTCAAGAATCGACTCGCTCTGATACCATGTTAGAAAATCGGAAGCGGAAGCGTAAACATGGATAAACAATAAAACATCACAGAAGAACGGGATTTTACGTGGAACCCTACTCCGTGAGGAGCGGGATGAAACCACGGGAGAAGTCCTCAAAGGGGCAGATACTTCATTCCTTTTTCTCAATGAGTACAGGAGGTCTGGGGCTCCTTATATAGCCTCTCCAGAGCCTCCAAGTCCCACCACTGGACGATGTGGGACTAAACACTGGATGGGGTAAACGGATCTCCTCCAGGATCCATTTACCCTGCTACAACACAATGGGCGCATACAACGAATGCTCCAACAAATGAAAACTAACGGAATGGTCCTTTCTCATATGGAAGCCGCAAGTTGATGCTTTACCCATATAGAGATGTTGAAGAGTGAGTTTCTCTTTTACAGGACTTTTATTAGTGTTCTTTCACAACCTCGAAGAAGGATGTCTCGTATTGGGGGCCATGAAAAAAAAGGATGCATTCAAAACATATTCTCACATTCCCCACTTTACCCATACTTGTCGGAATCATAAAGGTTCTGAACCAAGGTGGGGAGAAGATACAATGAGGATAAACAAAAATTTGTCTTCCTTTTTTGCTTTTGCTTTTTCCCTTTTTTCTAAGTCCCTTTTTTTGTTCTCTTTTTCCCATCTTTTGTTCTCCCATTTTCACAAGCAACATATTTCACCTATGGTATCCGAATGCTTGGGCTTGATGACCTCAACTAAGACTCATCTCCTTAATGGCTAACAACTAACAAGTAGGCTCGATAAGTTCAACGAGTCAAGTTAGAAATCTACACCACCCCCACCTGTACAGATTCACGGGTAGACTCGAACTGCGCATTGGCTAGAAGAACAGATATGAGATCCCGAAGTATCTATTTTCATTAAATCTTAATTTCTGACTTGATCCAGTGTCCAAATTAAACATATAACTACTCTGTCTTATGGACTCAATGAGACCTTTCCCACAAGCATAAGAATGTCGAAAATGGACATTGTATGCAAAAGTTACACAAGAAATAGGGTCGCTTACGCCAACGCGAAAAGGACGGTGAGGTTCACACATATCTTACGTGTATACGAATTTTTACCCCATCATCTTGATGTTGGTCCACACGACCGTTTACATCATTTTCGTGTTGATTTAATGCATGGATCATCCGTACTATCGCATACAAAATCGGTTATCACATTTTATCATTGTATTCTTTTGCATTTTCTAAGTGATCCATGTATCGCATTTAAATAAAAATTATATCATTGTGATGTAGGTGAGGTGAGGATCACATCCATGTGCTTGGATCAAAAATCCGAGCACTTGCATGGGAGGTGTATTTTGGAGTTATCTAGTTATTGCGACATGTTTGGGGCATTCCAGAAGATCTGGGTACCGTATATTGATAAAAATTATGCCACTATAATGTGTGCAAGATGAGTATAAATGCACGTACTTGGATCATAGATCCAAGCAATTTCATGTGAGGGGTGTTTCTGGGATATCCAGTTATCACAACGTGTTTGGGGTGATTCCGGGAGATATGGATATTACATGTCGATAAAAATTGTACCACTATGATGTGAGCGCGATGAGGATGGCATGCATCTACATGGATCATAGATTTGAGCAATTTCATGTGAGGCGTGTTTGTGGAGGTATCTAATTATCGAGATATGTTTGGAGCGATTCCGGAAGATCCGAATATCGCATGTCAATAAAAATTATATTATTACGGCGTGGACAAGATGAGGATTACATGTGTGTACTTGGATCGTAGATCTGAAAAACTCACGTGAGGCGTGTTTTTGAGGATATCTAGTTATCGCGACATGTTCGGGGCAATTCCATGAGATATGGATATCGCATGTCAATAAAAATTATATCGTTGTAATGTGGGTGAGATGAGGATCACATGCATGTAGTCGGATCGAAGATCATGGTGTTTTGTATGGGATGTACTTTATTGGTTTTTCATATTATATCGCTAAGTTCGAGACCGATTTCCAAGCTATCTAATCCATGTATCTCAAGAAACTTTTGTGCATAGTACTGATCTACTGAACGGGATAAAAAGTGTAAACTAGATGAATAATTTGAATAATTACCTATTGTGAGTATATGATCATTCCATTAAGCAGTAACCTAATTGGAATAAGATCCTCTGGAATTAAATCTTAATTAGTTGAAATAGAAATCAATGCTAGATGATATAGATCATAATTCAATTAGTAAGTGAAATCATGATCACATCATGTATCTCCAAATCTAAATGCTTGGTGATATGATGATTATATGATATATGATATGTGCCGCGTTGGTAGTTTTTCTCGTGTGATTGGTGCTTTGGTTGTCTCCATAGTAGAGGTATCTCCTATGTTAAGGTTGTTTCTCACAGTGTAGTTTTCCCGTGATGCTTGGATAATTGGAGATAGTGACTACAATGGATGAGCATGTACCTTTGGGACCCCATGTAGAAGACTAGATGGTTGCGATCCCAATTATGTTCAAGTGGGTAATGCGTAGTTCTCGACATCGCCCCGAGGTACTTGTTGGGTTGCCGCAAGACATCTCCTTCCGAGATGTGTACTTGGTAGCCTGGTCTCTTTCCGTCATATGATTAACATGAGTGGTTAATGAGGGTCGATCACTCGAGCTGGTTTCTCGTCTTGGTTTTATGAAGGGAGTTCTGGGATGTGGTTAGCAAAGGAGGTGTTCCCACCGATTTGCCTTGTATCCGGATAAAAACGGAAGGTAGTTTTAGGTTCGACTACAGTTTGAGATGAAAACTAGATCCTAAATTCCAGATTTTGCTTGAGTTGTGCCTACCGTTGAAGACTCTTACCGACATGTAGTGGTTATCCAATGAGTTGCGTCAACTGGTCCTATCATACTTGTGTTGGGTTACTTGAGAAAGAGTTATGGTGGACATCAAATTGACTCGATTGAAATATGATCAATTCTAGAAATCAAGAGAACTTATAAATGAAATGAGAATGGTGAATTGGGATAGAAATGAAAAGGTTAGTAAAGGAAAGTGTTGGGAACTTAGTTAGGATGCATCTACTCTATGCATGTCTACGGAGGCACCCCAACCCTAAGATACTATGTATCTTGGAGTCATTGTGTGAGACCTTCGTGATATTGATGAAAACAACCTTAAAGAAATATAATAACCTAAGTATTAGTGCTCACTAGTACTATTATTTGTGAGAGAGTGTTTACGTTCTTGTGTACTTGCTTCAGTTGTCCTTTCGATTTATGTTTCTGATTTTATATTTACCACTGCTAGTTACTTCTTCCCAACTATTGTTATTGCTTTACTTTTTTATTTGAATATATCCATATTGGACAACTTTACTCATATCGTACCATCTTTTGAGTGGTCCAATGGGTTATCTAAATCAATTATCGTAGTAATAGGTGGTTTCGTTTTCATGAGGAGCTTACAAGACTCTATTGCACCATATAGGGTGAGTACTAGTTGTTGATATGGCTTGAATCATATCATCTAACCCAAATTGAAGAACCTCGTATGCACCCTCCATGTCGTACCATACCCCAACAAGACAGAGGTCTTGCTACCCAGTCAGTGATTCGGGGGTAACAGATGTGTTCCATCCCCCCTCCCCCGCAGGGGCATGGGGGTTGCGTCCCCGACGAAATTTTTTGAGTGGTTCTATTTGTATTCACGTATATGGATATGTTTTTTCATGGATTCGTCTATACGGGAGTAGTATATAAACTCTCTAGGGTTAGGACTTTTTGTATCTTCAATAGTCTCTTCTTTCTCCACAGAGTGAAAACTGATTGTCGCAGCCCAAGGACGTAGCTCAGTTACGGGTGAACCTTGTAAATATGTATTTGCATCTTGCTTGATTTGTTTGTGTTTGTGTGCATTTGCTTCTGTGATTCACAACAAACTGGTATAAGAGCATCGGGTTCTGCTTCGATCATCAAGCACGATGGCGTCACACAATTTGAAGATCGAGAAGTTCATAGGGAACAACGAATTCATTCTATGGCAGATCAAGATGCACGCCCTTCTGAAGTAGGAGGTATCTGTGTGTCATTGGATCAGGAGCAGGCAAAGGCACTCAAACCCTCAGAGTTGACAGTGCAGGAAGAGAAGGTGCACTCGACGATCATGTTGTGTTTGGCAGACGAGATTATTGCGGCGGTTGCCAATGAGGATTCAGCGGCCGGTCTGTGCTTGAGACTCGAAAGTTTGTACATGATGAAGTCTCTGACCAACAAGTTGATCTTGAAGCAATGTCAGTTCTCTCTTCGCATGCAGGAAGGTACATCTCTTAAAGAACATATATATCGCTTAAATACATTGTTGATGGATTTAAGAAATATAGATGTTAAGGTTGAAGATGAGGATGCTGCTTTGATTTTGTTGGTTTCTCTTCCATTATCGTACGAGAATTTTGTTCGATCATTTATTGTGGGAAGAGAATCGATAGCCCTAAAGGAAGTTCGCGCAAGTCTACATACACGTGAACTTCGACATATGGCTACCGGTAAGCAAGATTCAATAGTGCAAGTTTGGTTATAACTCATGAAAAGAGTAATGCTGGGTTTGGCTATGCGAAGAAGGGAAAATAGAAGTCTAAGTTGAAGAATCATAATACTAAGGACATCTGTAATTGCTGCAAGGAACCTGGACATTGAAAGGAATGCCCGAAGAAGAAAGACAAAGCCATGTTTGTTGTTGTAGTTCAAGGAGGCACAGATTATGAAGATGATCCGGTTCTCACCGTCACAGATCAGAAGACGACAGATAGCACATGGATTCGTGATTCAAATTATTCTTACCATATGACTCCCAATGAAGATTGGTTATGCACCTATGAGAAGATAGATGGCAGAAACGTCGTCATGGGGAATGATGCAGTGTGCAAAGATTGTAGGGATCGGCTCTATGAAGATCAAGATGCATGATGGAGTCGCGAGGACGATGACAGAAGTATGCCATGTTCCTGATCTGAGGAAGAACCCGATATCCCTTGGAGTCTTGATTTCTGAAAGAAATAGGTACAACACTGAAGGTGGAGTGATGCAGGTTGCCAAAGGCGATATGGTTGTCATTGAAGGCAACATGAAGAAGACCATAAACGTCATGCAAGGGTCTACAGTTATGGGTTCTGTTGCAGTGGCGTCCCAAGTCGTGACATCAAAGTTAAAATTAAAGAGTCGGCTTTAGTTAATCAAATTCCCATGGGTCTGCATGATTTGAATGGGGAGTACCTAAACCACCCTTGGGAAAGCTCAATTCTGGATTATGATCGTCATGACCTCGATCTTCGATTTGAAAAACATGAAAAGTACTTGGAGATATGTGAGGTTCTGACCTTCATTCAAAATAAATCTCTTCAAATTAATTGCAAGATGTTGAATTTGCTTTAGACAAAGTAAGAGAAATTGATGTTATTGGGTCTTATCATGCCTTCTTTCCTTGCTAATGCCAAGGACTATTCCACACGCGATAAACTCTAAGAGGAGTTTGGCATATGCGACTGAGACACATGAGTCAGATGGGGATGAATATCCTCAGTCAGAATGATTTCATCGAAGATCTCAAGGGATCCAAGTTGGAGTTCTGTGAGCATAGCGTGTTCGGGAAACAACACTGGAAGAAATTCAGTAATGTTATCCACAGGACAAAGGATACACTCAACTACATCTAAGCTGTCTGTGGGGGCCCTTTATAGGTTACATCTTTGGAAGGTGCAAGGTATTTTTTATCTATTAGTATGGGTGATTACTCCAGGATGATTTTGGTGTACTTGATGAAGAACAAGAGCGAGGCTTTTTAGACCTTCAACCAGCAGAAAGATCCCGATTGAGAACCAGACTTCAAAGAAGGTGAAGCGTCTTCATATAGATAGCGGGTTAAAGTTCTGTTTGTTAGAATTCAATAAGTTTCTACAATGACACCTCATCGTTAGAGATACGCCACAACAGAATGGAGTTGCAAAGCGAATGAACATGATGTTTTTGGATAGAGCAATGTGCATGCTCTCTACTATTGGACTTGGTAGAGCCAGTGTTCAAGAAAGCAGCCAAGTATAACGCATACTTGGCTGCATACTCGTACTCGGTAGCCTTGCAGCTCCGAGTATGATGAAACAGCCACGTATGCAGGTTGACCGCATACTCAGCCGAGTATACCCCTTATGTGGCAATGTGGCCGCCTACTCGCTACTCGGTCGCTTTTCTAATAAAATAGTTTTTTATTTATCCCAAACCCAAATAACCCCACACGCCTTAAACTAAAAGCCATATGCTATTTCAATTGATGATTTGACTTTATATTACTTTTTATCCCAATAGTTTTATGCCTTGTACCTTCAATTCTTTATTATTATAATCAAGAAATATAATATTTGGAGGATATTAACATAATATTAGATATTTGTTTATATTTTTTAATAAAAAAATACTAAACCGCATAAAATCACAAATTCCCTACATACTCTCTCGCATACCACATACTTGCTACGCAGTGACACCTCGTTGAATCAAAAGGACACCGTGAGGCGGTCGTGAGGTCACACAAGGCGAACCTCGGTCGCTGAAGTGATCGATCACGAAGAGTCAACTAACTCAAACAACAATCAACCCACAACAATGATATAAAGCAATGCAAATCAAAGAGATAGGTCAAAAGTTATTATAAACCCTATAAACAAGTGTGTATAGTGGATAAGTGTGGCAAGATGTCAAACTCAGGTAACAAGGGATATAGCAGGTATATTATCTATCTCTAAATAATATAAGTATGTATGTATATATATGCACAATATTCAATCAATGTTTTTGTAGGTTTTTAATTATTTAAATTTATATATATATTCTGATTTTTAATTTCTTTTCTTTTAAATATATAAATAAAGGTATATATATGTATATATATATATGTAATATAATGTAACATGTATAATATAAGGGCTATATATATATAATATATAATAAATATATAAAAATCAGAAAATATAAGCAACAGTCATTTTTATTTTTCTAAATTATATAAATATTTATAAGGTATTTATAATAACTAATAATAATATTAACTAAATATAATAATATATAGATATATATAGGCAATATAGGATATTACAATTATAAATATAGATAAATATAGTTACAACTTTCAAAATGAAATATTTTTATGTTTTTTAAATATTCTTTTGTTTTTGAGAATTTTTTGGGAATTTTAGATATTTTTTTTTGTTTTTTAAAAATCAAAAATAGTATAAAACAGGGATTTTTAAATTGGCCAAATTGTTTTGAGATTTAAAAATAGCAAATGGTTACAAAATTTCTCAAAACCAATTTTAATATATAGTAGATAGTATATATGGAAATATGGGACAGGAATTACTTTTTCGAAATTTTTAAAAATATTTTATATTTTTTAGGGTTAGCAAAGGTTTGTTGTTTTTTGAGGTTCTTTTGAGATTTTTTTGTGATTTTTGGTATGTAGTGATAGAATAGGACAATAAATAGTAGGTAATTTTTTTGAAATTTTTAAAAGAGGTTTTGTAATTTTTTGTATTTTTTAAGTCAAACAAGGAATAGAAGGTGCACTATTGATTTTTAATAAATAGTAAATGCAACAAAAATGTTAAACAAATCACATAGCATGAACAAACAACCAATCATGCAACTACACCTATTTTGCAAATTTTTTGGAGCACGGGAGATATTTTTAGAAAATAGAGAAAGAAAAATAAAAATTCAAGAACTGGCAGGGCTATTTTGCAATTAAAATAAACTTCAGGGGGTTACATGTAAAAACACCTGAAAGTTTGTATTGAAACTCGATTTTTAAATATTAAAACGCAATTACAAAACTCGGATGGGTATCAGCAAAATGTGCACTCACGTGGGATCTATGTGAGGTGACCTGACAGAGAACTAAAGTGCAATATTAAGGAGTTACAAGGGTCCTTTGCAATTTTTCCCAAAAGTTATGCCTATTTAATATATTTATAGGACCTTTAATGAAATACAAAATGTGTGGAGGGGTATATGTAATTTACCCCCACTTAAGCGCTTCTGATCCAACCGCCCACTACTTGCCACATGTCTGATTCAAGGGTTGTCGTCACACACTGCTTCGAAGGGGAACAACGGTTATGATTAGATCCGGCACACTCACCAGATCCAACGGAAGCTGGGTGGTCAGCAAGAACACTCAAGAACTCGACAGCGAAAAAAATCGATCTTTGATTCCAGGTGACTCCGATGGCTTTTCTTCAATCCGACGACGGCTGAAGATGGTTGGGGATCCTCCGCATGTGTTGGTCAGCTTCGATGAGGTCGAGGGAGCCCTGGGAACTCTGACTGCTCCAGACAACCTGGAGTTGCTCCAGGTCTTCCACGTGGTTCCAGATGTGTCACCTAGGTCAGGGCCTGCATCAAAAATGTTACCCGGATTGAGGGAAACTTCCTCGGTCGGTTGCTTGAAGCTGGGAGCTAGGGAATAATGGATATGGCGAAGATCGCTTGAAGCTGGGAGCTAGGGAATGATGGATATTGCGAAGGTCCGACGAGAGGCGACGGAGCGACCTTCGATTCGTCGAATTCCGGACGGATTTGGGTTGATTACAAAGGAGAAAAGATAGAGCACACGAAGTGGCATGATATGGGATGAACAAGGGTCGGAGACGCGGTCTGAGATGATGGAATTTGGTCTAGAGCTCAAGCTCCCGGTCAATTGGGATTTTTTATTAAAGCTAAATCGGATTACTAAAGGCAAAATTGAAGACTGGAATTGAAAGTAGAACTAAGAAATTAACTAAGAACCGAAGAGCAAGCCTCGATTCGACCGGAGTCGAACAGGCGGAACCAGCCGGCGGACGTCCTCCGACGGTGACTTGGATCTCCTGCGCTGCCAATCCTCTTCGCTGTAGAGCTGACCAACTCCTTGTCGTCACCAAGAAGACAACGTGTAGAGGTTCTGAGGGGCTAAGATTGGAAAAAGAGTGATCGAAAATTGGATCAATGGCGAAGGAGCTTATTTTATAGGTTAGACGAGGAGATGACTTTGATCGAGAAGTTAGGTCAGCTAAAGAAAGATAGACTCGATCCAAAGCGTGGGCAGGTTTTAGGGCGATCAAATTGACGGGTTTTGTTTAGATCATAGGGCCAGGAAATGAATGGATCGAGCGGGAAAAAAGGATGAAAACGCGGGTCTGACATGTTCCATAGCTCAGAAAGAGAGGGATCAGTTGTCCCGAGTTAATAGGGGAAAGAATCCGTTTGGCCCACGTAGACCAACCAGAAAAATCCAAGGCAAAAATGCCTTGTAAAAATCAATAATAAATATGAATTAATTAAAATTTTATTAAAACATGAAAAATGTTTGTAATTTAATGTAGTGTTTTATCCCTTTTTTATTTTTTAAGGGTTTTTTAGTATAAGTTAATATTTACATGTACAAATATAGGTAAAAATACATGTATTTTGGTTTTTTTATTTTAAATTTGTATTATTTATTTTATTATTATTTTAAGGTATTTTATATAATCTTAAATTATTTGAATACATATTTAGGTATTTTATTGTATTTTTCTAAATTTTATTTCATGCTTAATTAATTATGTACATATATATTATAGGTATAATAAGTATACTTTATCTATATATTTGAGATGTATTATTTATTTTATTTCCTTTTTAATGATTTTATTTTATTTTAATTATGTATATATGTTTTTAATAATATTTACAAATTTAGAAAAATGAAATGAAGTGAAAAATATGAAAAATAAATATAATGAATATAATATACAGTATAGTGCACAATAGGGGTCCGAAACCTAAGTTTTGCATCTTAACTCCTAATTAAATGGAACCACCTTCATTAAATAGCATATTAAATTTTATATACAATTAAAGATGAGTTTGGCCAATTTTGATACAGTATGGAGAAGATACAGGTCTGCAAAGTTTTTATTTTGGCTTTTACTTTGTGTGTCACGGGCACTTTGCATTATTTTTAGTGAAATCAATTTGGTTTTTTCTTTGTATTTTTATCTACAATATTTATGTTGAGGGTTTTATTATTTAAGGTGTAAAAATAATAGAAAAAAATAGGTCCTAAAATTCAATTATTGATGAATTAAAAACTAGGATTTTGTGTATTTTCTGTACAATTTCTCTGTCCTATCTCTCCCTACTTTATTCCTTGTCGACCAAGTCATCATGATGAGTGGGTCTTGGGGTCTAGGGTCATTTAATACCTTTGGTATTTCATTTCTTTTTCTTTTCTTCCTTTATTCTTTTATTTTAGAATTAAATACAGTATTTATACAGAATTTTGTATAGTATTTTGTACAATTTATTGAGTGCTTATTTTGACAATATAATGATATATACATGCATTTAGCTAGAGATTTAAGGCTAAAATAAAAGAATAAGGGTGATAAAATGTAGATTCATCACCCCTCCGATAGAATACTGCATACCATCCTGAACATTGTGTTGGAGCATTCATGTATATGCGCCTATTTGTTGTAGGAGGGTACCCATCCAGTGGTTTAGTCCCACATCGTCCAACGGTGGGACTTGGAGGCCCTGTAGAGGCTATATAAGGAGCCCCAGGCCTCCTGTAACAGATGAGAAAGTGCAATGAGAAACACGTCCCTTTGAGGGCTTCTCCCGTGGTTTCATCCCGCTCCTCACGGAGTAGGGTTCCACGTAAAAATCTTTTGTGTTCTTCATGTTTATCTTTATTTCTATGCTCTGATTATCGTTTCCGCTTCCGCTTCCGATTTTCTAACATGGTATCAGAGCGGGTCGATTCTCGAGGGTTTTCTTTTATGTTCGTTCGTAATATGTTCGAGATTCGTTTTATGTTAAAGATCTCTTGTTCGTGTTCGAGATCTTTTCATATCATTCTTGTTCTACGGATGGATTTATATTGTAGGGTTCCATTTTTTGAAACCCTATTTTCTGCCGTCAAACTCTCATCTTCCAAGCGGGCCCCCTGTGGGCTTCAATCCAGGCCGAAGCAATCTCCCAGCCCAGATTTCCTCAGGCACGCAGGCACCGTGTCCCCCCATTCCAGGTGATGATATCATCGCGCGTGAAAGCTACGGTCCAAGGCAGCGAAGACAGATTACCCCTCCTCTTGTTCCAGTCCCAGTGGCAGCAGATCGATGGTCGCTCGTTCCTCTTCAGCCGCAGAGCGGCTTCCAGGCAGCAGTCTCGCCGTCAAGCACCTCCAGATCGGCTCCCCGTGCTGCCTCATACAGGTCACAGACCCGCGCTCCCCGGTGCAGACTTGTGTGACCTCCAGGCTGTGCAATAGAAGCCCGCGACCCCTCACCACGTGCAGCTCCAGAACCAGGCACCTCTCCTCATGGGGGCGTATATCCAGGCTCCTCGCGTGCAACCCCAGACTGCTCCTGGCGGCATCCCAACGGTTTGTGCAGCCCTACGCACGCCCTTCATGCAGGCAGTTCGCGCATCAGGCCGTGCATCTTCCACCCAGGAGCTTCGCGTGTTGATCGCGCCGCCTCCAGACGATCCAGACGCTGCCGCCCCAATGCTCCTCTATCCCTCTCTCGTGAAGGTTGCGCCCCCCTCAACCGCGCGAATCTGCAACATCGGGCGGCGCACCCTGATCTCTCCCTTGAGCGGCGGCGCATGGGAAAAGAAGGGTTGTGCGGCGGGCATCAAAATTAAAAGGGTTCCCAGGGAACCCTAGACCCCATCGGAATTTATAATATATATATATATTTGATGTGCCATTTGTTTGAAGAGCCTAAGGGGAGGCCCAACCGTATGTAATAAAAAAAATGAAATGACGAGAGCAGTCCCAAATGGGCCGAGGTTTTATTTTTAAAAAAAGAGAGAAAAATAGAGAAAAATAAAATTAAAAAAAAGAAAAGGCGCGTACAAATTGAAAAAAAAAACCCGTACGCAAATACAAAAAAATGAAAAGCCGTAAAAAAAATTCAAACGGTTTATTAAAAAAATGGTGGCTTATAGAAAAAATGAAAAGATCTGTGAATGCCGAAAAAAAAAGGAAGAGTTTGAACGGCTTAAAAAAATTGCAAAAAAATGACGGCTTAAAAAAAAGGGAAAGCCGCAAGTTTCATGTTCTTGTTGTTTAACCCCTATTTATCTTTTCTTCTCCCAACTTTGTCGATGTTCATGTTCCGACAAGTATGGGAGAAAGGGGGAGTACATATGTAAAGTCACAGGTCTTGTATTCCAGATGCAGATTCAGATTTCCAGACCGATCAAATTTCAGACTCTACGGTTCAGATCCAGGTTCAGACTCGACGATTGTCTTCCGAGTCTCCAGTTTCAGACTCGCACAAAGGTGCGGTCATTTTCAGATGAGCATATGTTGCCATCATCAGTTCGAGGTCCCCATCATTATTCTTGTTGTTCGGCCAGAGTTTTCATGTGAACCATAGGGACTCCAGAGCAGAGGACCATTCCCTTGAGGGCAAGGGTTTTCATGTGGTATCATAGGTACACCAGAGCAGTGCACCATTCTCTGAGCCAGATGGGAGAGACCCAGTTCTCCGACGAGGAGACTTCAGGCGCAGTCCAGACTCGATGGTCAGATTCTGAGTCTTCAGTCGACTCACACTCCAGCCCGTTCGTCATCCTCACCTGCACGGCATGAGAAGCAACATCCCCGACTGCAGCAATGTGCGCGTTGGATTGATATTGTCCGCAGTGTCCTGTAGTGTTGAGTTGAGTTTATTTCTGTTTGTCCAAGCTGAGCATTGCATGCTCCAGCTTGAGGGGGAGTATTGGAGCATTCATGTATATGCGCCTATTGTGTTGTAGGAGCAGGATCCATTTACCCCCATCCAGTGGTTTAGTCCCATATCGTCCAACGGTGGGACTTGGAGGCCCTGTGGAGGCTTTATAAGGAGCCCCAGGCCTCCTGTAACAGATGAGAAAGTGCAATGAGAAACACGCCCCTTTGAGGGCTTCTCCTGTGGTTTCATCCTGCTCCTCACGGAGTAGGGTTCCATGTAAAAATCTTTTGTGTTCTTCATGTTTAATTCTTTATTTCTATGCTCTAATTATCGTTTCCGCTTCCGCTTCCGATTTTCTAACACATTGAGTAGAGCATTCTAGGGTAAACATGTGAATATAGCTTGTTACTTGGTGAATCAGAGTCCTGCGTCCGTTATTAAAGAAATATTTCTTATTTATGTACAGTTTCCTTATTGTTCTCTATATTCTGGACACATATGTAATTTAATCATAGGCCTCTCTCTATATAAGAGAGCTTAGGGTTCCAAGGAATAAATCATCTTCATTATTTTTCCCAACATGATATCAGAGTAGCAATCCTAGGCCGGAGTTCTTGAAACCCTAACCCTAAACACCCCCCTCCCTCCTCTCTCCTGCCGCCCACCACCGCATGCGGCTCGCCAGACCTCACCGACCGTCAGCGGCTACTTCACCTCCCGTCGCTGCTCCTTGCCTCCTTCCAGCGGCTGCTGCTTCTCCCGCCGCTGCTCCTTGCCACCTTCCAGTGGATGCCGCCGCCTGAGCTTGTCAATGACCTCCAGCGGCCGTCCTCCAGCAGTGGCTGCCTCCACCCAAGCCTGATGCCGCCCTCCAACGGTTGTCCTTGTGTGGCAAACGACGGCAATCCTCTACCCATCTTGTGCGTAGAGGATCGGTTGTGGGGATGGACTTTTGCATAAGTCTACATATGCAATCAAATCCCTAGATGTCTGTGTAGACAAAAATCTATTGGTCTACAAAACCCTAGTCTTCTTCGTTCGGCATTATATCAGAGAGAAAAATCGATATTCCCTCCATTGGTGCCTTCAGAGGTCCTGCGCCGATTTTCAAAATGGATGGGACGAACTAGGTGCTCTGGGCCATGCAGTTTATGAGCCTAATAAAGTCCACAGGTAAGAAACACATTCTTACCGAAGAGGAACCGACTGAGAAGATCGGGGTTCATGCCTCGTGGGAGACAGATGATGCGTATGCACAAGTATGACTGATAGGGATATTAACTATGGAGATTGCCAATAATATCCTACACCAACCCACAACCAAAGCTATGTGGGATATTCATTATGCTACATATTCACATACAAAGAACGAGACGAAGATTCTACAACTGAAGTATGATATTTTCACTATCAAGCAGAATGGGTAGCCCCTTCATTCTTTTTATACTTCTCTGTGTAGCATGTTTGAAAAGCTCCATAGCTTTATGTCGCTTACAGATATTATTGGAATGCCACAATGGTTAGCGTTTTTTAGCGATACTCGATTCACAATATGAGGATGCTCGCTCCCAGATATTGCTGGATGCTACTATTCCTCCTATGGAGGAAGCCTTCCGCAGGCTCAGCAGGATCTCCGTACCATTACAGCCTCTTCCCAATCATCTTCTGCGATGGCAGCCTCCCGTGGTAGAGTTTCTTCTCAGTTTCGTGGCCATGTACCTCGTGGAAGGGGAGGTCGCATTCGTCAGTCATGCATATTCTGCCATCGTTCACATTATAAAGAGGAAATACGCTACTCCAAGCATGGCTTCTCAGCATCAGCTCGCGTCACGGAGCAAGTTGAGTCATCTATTGTTGCCCCTTCAGATCAAAGATACGATGATTTAGTCTCTCGTTTGCGAGACATTATGCTTTCAGGAGGTTCCACTGCCTCCTCGTCTGCTCCAGACGGTGCTGCCACTGCCAGTACCTCAGGTAGCATTTTTGCTTTTACATCTTGTGATGGACCTGATATTACGGAATGGATTATGAACTCTGGGCCACACACTATTTGTAAGGAGATCGAGATCAACTTACAGCTTAGAGATCCCTCCAAGAAGGATAGTTGTTATTGTTAATGGGACTCACTCCCCGATCACTGGACAGGGTGAGTGTAACTTGACACCTTCGATGCGACCACAGAATGTGTTGCATGTTCAAGATTTTTCTATGAATCTATTATCCATTAGTCAAATTACAAAGGACTTGCATTGTAGAGCTATTTTTTGACCCATCATCTCTTATTTTTCAGGACATCCTTATGGGCATGGTGATTGGATGTGGCCGTGAGCAGGGAAGTATCTACCGCCTTGTCCAAACTCCATATGTCGAATTTTCCTCCCATTATACGGGATCTGTTTCACCTTTCTTGTGGCACGTGTGCTTCGGTCATCTTTCCCTTCAAAAGCTGCATCTGCGCCAACCACCCCTGCAATTTCCTCCGTCGTTACCACTATCTACCGTCGCGGCCCAACTCCCTCCCCTCATCCTATTTAATCTCGTCGCCACTTCCCCTTGATCGTGATCCGCCATATCCAGGAACAACTCGTGGAGTGGCCGGTGATAGGGGCCTACTCCACCGCTGTGACTACCATTTCCAGGCGAGATCATAACTGAGCCTCCTATGCTTCGCAGGCACGATCGAGGCGAGAACAAGGAGAGGGCCATCGCCCACTTCCAACCCGGGCAAATCCCTTTCCAATTTCTTCGCCCCTTCTTCCTCTGTTTTTCCTTTTCCCCTGTTCTCCCAATCGCCTCCAGCATTGGACTCCACATTCGCCATCGCACACAGCCCACTACAGCGCCTTGCCACCCGCTTTGGAGCCTGCACCTCTATCTTCTTCAACCTCTCGATTCCGCCCTACTTTTAACCACCTCACCTCACTCCTCATTTGAATGTGAGGCGTGTCATTTGGGATGGTTAAGTGTTTCCCAGTAGTTAGAGTCAGAGCAGTAGCTCTCCTTTTGAGTCGTTTCATGTTGACATTTGGGGTCCAAGTCGTGTCCCTGATCATCAAGGACACGGGTTTTATTTCGTTGCAGTTGATGATTTCTCGCGTCTATCATGGGTCTTTTTGTTGAAAAATAAATTTGTGGCCGGGAATATTATTACAAGATTTATAAATGAAGTACAAAATATTTTTATTCTTCTGTCAAAATTGTGAGGATTGATAATGCATTGGAATTTTGTACTCGTGTACTCTCGCAATTCTTTGCTTCTTGCGGTATCATTCATCAGACATCTTGTGCCTATACCTCTCAGCAGAATGGAGTTGCTGAGAGAAAGCATCGTCATCTTCTTGATATCATTGTACACTTCTTATTCAGAGTCATGCCCCACATTCATTATCGGGTTATGCAGTGCTTACAGCATGCTACCTTGTGAATCGCATGCCTTCGTCTGTTCTAGGTAAGAAAATTCCTTTCTCCATGGTGTTTTCAGATAAGGAGTTATTCTTACTTTCTCCATGTGTCTTTGGTTATGTGGCGTTTGTTCACCGGTTGTCTCCATGACTTGACAAGCTCTCTCCTAGAGTTGTTAAGTACTTAAGTGTATTTTCGTTGGGTATTCTAGGACGCATAAGGGGTATAGATGTTATGATCCTCTTAACATGAAATATCATGTGAGCGTAGATATTACATTCTTTGAGTCGGTAATATATTTTTCCCCTACAAGTGACAGGTTGACTTCATCTGATTCGGATGGTGAAATTTTTATACCGCCACCTCCACCCACGCATGTTATACCACGACCTCTACCACCTCCTACCACACCGCAACCGCCACCTCCTACTTCTCTGCCATGCTCACTATCACTATCACCTTCACCACTTCTTACATCCCTCGGTGTTATAGTTCCACTCATACTACGCTTTTATACTCGTCGGCCTCCTTCCTCTCGTGGTAAACGCCCGTCATCCAGTACGACCAATGTATGTTCTTAATATATTGTTTCTAATGATGGGTTTGATGAGATATCTGGACAGGACCAAATGCAGGAGGTTGTATTACATATTAAGGACATTCCCAATGATCTGGATGTTCATATTGTGCTTCGTAAGTCAAAGCGTCGGTGTGCCTCATATCCCCTTTACTCTCAGGTTATGTTTGATCGCCTTATAGGGGAATTTAGAAGGTTTGTTATTGCTCTATATGTCGTGGACATACCACAGAATTATCAGGAGACCCTGAAGGACAGCCGCTGGTGTCAAGCCATGGAAGAGGAGATGGTTGCTCTACAGTCACGAGGTACCTGGATATTGGTAGATGCTCCTAGTGGAGCATCTGTTGTCAGTTGTAAATGGGTGTTTACTGTTAAATACCATGCAAATGGGAGCCTTGATCGTTACAAGGCAAGGTTGGTAGCATGAGGATTTACGCAGACATATAGAGTAGATTATCTGGATACTTTCTCTTCTGTTACTCGCCACTCCACTTTATGTGTCCTTTCAGTAGCAGTGATACGTGATTGGCCTTTATATCAAATCGTTGTTAAATATGTTTTTGTGTATGGTGATCTTTGGGAGGAAGTCTACATGCAGCAACCTCCGGGGTTTGCTGCTGAGGGGGAGTGTCAGCAGGTTTTTAGACTTCACAAGGCCATATATGGTCTTAAGCAAAGTCCCAGGGCATGGTTTCAGAAGCTCCTGGATCTGATTGAAAAACATGGGTTTAAAAGGACAAATTCATATCATTCATTATTTGTGCAGAAAACACCCAGAGGAACAATTGTTATCATGGTATATGTTGATGGTATACTTGTTACAGGAGATGATGTGCAGGGGATTAAGAAGGCAAAGGAATTCCTGGATCGACAGTTTGTCACCAAAGATCTTGGCATCCTAAGGTACTTCTTAGGGTTCGAATTTGCCAGGAATGCGCAGGGTCTTGTGATGACCCAAAGGAAATACGTTACAGGTGTACTAGTTGAAACAGGCATGAGTGGGTGTCGACCCTCTACCACTCCTATGGATCCCAGCATGAGATTATATGATGATGATACATATGAGGTTGACAGGAGGAAATATAGAGACTTGGTGGGAAAACTCTTGTATGGTACTATCACTAGACCTGACATCTCTTTTGCAGTGAGTCGGGTGAGTCAGTTTATGGAGCACAGTGTTTTTGAAACTGAACCGAACCAGCCGGTTCAACCGGTCCGACCGGTGAACCGAGCCTGGACCGGTCCGGTTAACAGATTTAGGCTGGTTCGGTTCGATAATTCTAATTTTAGTTAGCCCGTGCGGTTTAACCTGTTTTTTTACCCGGTTTAACCAGGTTCAACCGAAGTTGAACCACATTTAATTTTTAAATTATTTAAAAATTTTGTTAGTAGTGGGAATTGACCCATGACCTTTGGTTACCTATTTGAGACTTCTAACCAACTACACTAACACAACTTTTTGCATGTATTGGGTTTTAAATATAAGTAAACTATTATCATGTTATAGAGCATTCCAAATAATATATACATATATATATGATATGTATGATATTTGATGGTGTATAAGAAAAAACTTTATGTATAGTGTGAAATATATACATTATCTATGTATTATATATAATTCAAGTATATTTAAGTGTATATTATATTATATATATTATTTCATTTCGGTTTGATTAGCCGGTTCAACCACTTTTTTTCACCGGTCCGGTTTAATCCGATTTTAAATAATGATGACATCATCATCCGGTTGAACCGGTTTGATTACATGGTTCGACTCGATCCGACCATTTCAGCAAGGTTTCCGGTTCGATGTCCGGTTCGGTTTCAAAAACCTTGATGGAGCAACCTAGGCAGGTACATATGGATGCTATATATATGATATTAAGGTACCTAAAGTCTTCTCCAGGTATAGGACTGCTATTCAAAAAAGGATCAAGTCTCCCTGTTTCTGCATGTGCAGATGCAGATTATGCATGGTGTCCTAAAGACAGGAAGATAACGTCAGGTATTGTTGTGTTTCATTGGCATCTCTCTTGTTTCTTGGAAGGTAAGAAATAAACTGTTATTGCTAGGTCAAGTGTCGAATCAGAATATAGGGATACGACACAAGCAAGCACAGAAATGATGTGGGTTCGAGCAGTGATAGCAGATTTACATATAGATGTACCTCTTCCTATGCAGTTGCAATGTGACAACCAAGATGCCCTCTTTATTGCAAATAATCCTACGTTTCATGAAAGAACAAAGGACATTGAAGCAGACTGCCATTATACAAGAGATATGATCCAGAAGGGATTGATTTCCACCACCCATGTCAATTCAAGAGATCAAAATGTTGATATCTTTACCAAGGCATTGCTCAGAGGACCATTCCAGAAATGTTCATCCAAGCTGAGCATGGCGACATCTATGCTCCATCTTGAGGAGTGTAGAAATATTTCTTGTTTCTATACAGTTCCTTACTGTTCTCTATATTCTGGACTCCTATGTAATTTAGCCATAGGTCTCTCCTCTATAAGAGAGCCTAGGGTTCCAAGGAATAAATCATCTTCATTATTTTCCCCAACAGTTATTGATTGCAAAACACCCATGGAAGTATGGTCAGGTAATCATGCTGATTATTCTGTTTTATGATCTTTGGTCGTGATGTTTATTATCATGTTAATGAAGGAAAGTTAGAACCAAGAGCAAAGAAAGGGGTATTTACATGCTATGGTGCAGAAGTAAAGGGGTACAGAATCTGGTCCTCTTTTAAGCATAAAATTATTGTTAGCGAGAATGTTACTTTTGATGAAAATTCTATGCTTCACTCGAATAGTGAGTCTGTTGATGCAGGGACATGTGATGATGTGCATGAACAGGTGGAGTTCAAACTAACACCAAATAGTGATCACGTAGTTGATCACACCACTCCTAATCAGGTTGTTGCTGAACAGACTGAAGTTGAGCAATCAGAGGATAGGTAACCAAGTGTTGCTACCGATTGCCCCCAGTAGTGAGATACATCCTCTGCAAAGATCTGATTTGAAGATATGCTTGCATTTGCACATGTTGCTAAGGAGGCTGAGTCTCTAGAGTCTTCCACTTATAGGGAGGCCATAGTTGTGGCTGAATCTGAGCAGTGGATTGCTGCAATGGGTGAGGAGATGGAGTCTCTTCATAAGAATCAGACACAGGAGTTGGTCAAGTTGCCAAATGGATGGATCTTCAAGAAAAAGACAGTAATCTCAGGCAGTGAAAGCATCAGATACAAGGCATGCCCAGTTGCGAAGGGTTACAGTAAGAAGAAAGGTGTGGATTACAATGAGATATTCTCTCCCGTTGTAAGACATACATACATCCGGGTGCTACTAGCTCCTATACCACATCAAGACTTAGAGTTGGAGCAGTTAGATGTCACAATAGCTTTCTTGCATGGTGAACTCAAAAAGACATTCTTGTTAGAAAATAAACATGCGGAAGCGAACATGGAAAAAGATAAAGAAATATAAAGAAGACGGGATTTTAACGTGGAACCCTACTCCGTGAGGAGCGGGATGAAATCACGGGAGAAGCCCTCAAAGGGGGCGGATATTCTATTGAACTTTCTCATCTGTTACAGGAGGCCTGGGGCTCCTTATATAGCTTCCACAGGACCTCCAAGTCCCACCACTAGGCGGTATGGGACTAAACTCAGTGGTGGGGTAAATGGACCCTGGAAGGATCCATTTACCCACCTATTACATAAGTGACGCATGCTCCAAATACTCTAACACTCCCCCTCAAGCTGGAGCATGCAATGCTCAGCTTGGACAAACAGGAAGAAACTCAACTCACAATACATGACACTACAGACAATATCAACCCAACGCGCACAGCTGCTGCAGTCGAGGACGTTGCTTCTCATGACGTGCATGTGAGGAGGACGAACGGGGCTGGAGTGTCTATCTGGCTCAGAGAATGGTACTCTACTGTGGAGTCCCTATGATACCACATGAAAACCCTTGCCCTTAATGGCATAGGGAATAGTCCTCTGCTATGGAGTCCCTATGGCTCACATGAAAGCTCTGGCCGACCAACAAGAATGACAAATGATTGACATGCGTCATCGTCGAGTCTGAATCTGAATTTTGTAGAGTCTGAACATCTGACCGGTCTGGAAAATCTGATATCTGAATCAAGACCTGTGACTCTACATATACTCCCCCTTTCTCCCATACTAGTCTGAATGACATTGTTGACCACGTTGGGAGAAGATAAGATAATACATAAATATGGGGAAAAGATGAAAAAAAAATTTCCTTGCGGCTTTTCTTCATTTTTTTTTGTAATAAGCCGTCCATTTTTTTTAAATATTTTTTTTTAAATAAGTCATCCTAACCAATTTTTTTCTCGTCTTTTGCAACATTTTTCTCAAATATTTTCCGCACGGCTTTTCTTTGTGCGCGCCTCTTTCATTTTTTTTATACTTATACGTACGGCTTTTCAAAATGTACGCGCCTTTTTTTTCTTCCCTTTTTTTTTGTTTAACACTATAAGCGTGGTCCATTTGGACCCAAATATACCTTAGCCCAATTGGGCTTTACAAAATCTCTCTCTCTCTTTTTCTTTTCTCACATTTTTTTTTCAAACTCCCTTTTTTTTTTTAAGACAAACCTCCCCTCTCCTTTTTTTTCTTCAACTACAACCCACATTGATTTTTTTCCTGGGCCCTTCCAGTATTTTTGTTTTTAAAACATAGGCCCATTGGGCCGAAAAACATTCCCAACTCTATTTAGGGTTCCCCTCGTGGGAACCCCTTTCAGAATGTGCCGCCCTCGATGGGTTTTCCTTTTGCGCCGCCAGAGCTGAGTAGCGGCCTGGAGAGATGCACCTGGAGGTCGCTCTGGAGGGAGGCTCGTGTTAGAAAATAAACATGCGGAAGCGAACATGGAAAAAGATAAAGAAATATAAAGAAGACGGGATTTTAACGTGGAACCCTACTCCGTGAGGAGCGGGATGAAACCACGGGAGAAGCCCTCAAAGGGGGCGGATATTCTATTGAACTTTCTCATCTGTTACAGGAGGCCTAGGGCTCCTTATATAGCTTCCACAGGACCTCCAAGTCCCACCATTAGGCGGTATGGGACTAAACTCAGTGGTGGGGTAAATGGACCCTGGAAGGATCCATTTACCCACCTATTACATAAGTGACGCATGCTCCAAATACTCTAACAATTCTTATTAGCCAGCTAGAGGGATTCACATCTCAGGGCAAGGAAGACCATGTGTGCAGATTGAAGAAGTCCTTATATGGGCTTAAGTAGTCTCCCAAGCAGTAGTACAAGAAGTTTGATAGTTTTATGACATATCATGGGTTCAATATGAGCCTATACAATTATTGTGTTTACCACAGCAAGGTGGAGGATGGATTATTCATCTATCTGTTATTGTACGCCGACATCATGCTAATTGCTGCTAAGAAGAAAAGTATCATAGATAATCTGAAGAAGCTCCTTAGTTCAGAGTTTGACATGAAGGACCTTGGTGCAGTGAAGAAGGTTTTAGAAATGGAGATCATTAGAGATCGTGTAGAATGAAAGCTTTTCTTATCTCAAAAGAACTACACTGAGAAAATTCTAATGAGATTTGGGATGTCTACAGCCAAGCCTCTAGGTACTCCATTAGCTGTGAATATTCATCTCTCAGTTTCTTTCACACCTCAGTCAGATGCAGAGAAGGAACACATGTCATGTGTTCTCTATGCCAGCGAGTTATGAGTCTTATGTATGCCATGGTATGGACAATACATGATATTGCTCATGTTGTGAGCATTGTTAGTAGATTCATAGGCAGCCTAGGGAAGGAGCATTGGCAGGCAGCCAAGCAGATTTTCCGCTATCTAAGGGGAATGTCAGACATTAGCCTCATCTACATATATGATTGAGAGTGTTTGGCTGTTGGATATTCAAATTCAGATTATGTTGCATATGTTGATGGGAGAAGATCAATGGCATGCTATGTTTTCACTTTGAGAAGTTTTGTCATCAGTTGGAAAGTTACTTTACAACCATCAGTTACTTTGTCTACTACAGAGGCAGAGTACTTGGCTTTGATAGAAGCTGTAAAGGACGGCATATGGATAAAGGGCTTAGTTGGAGATCTCGGTCCACAACAAGATTAGGCTATAGTATATTGTGACAGTCTCAGTGTAATATGCTTAGCCAAGGATCAGGTGCATAATGAGAGGACCAAGCACATATGTTAAATATAACTTCATTCATTCTGAGAAAAGGATCAAGGCGAAGAAGGTCGGCACAACAGATAATCTAGCTGATATATCAATAAGACAGTCCATGGGAGTAAGTTCAAGCATTGTTTGGGTGTTCTCAAAGTCGACAATTGGCAATAGCCCCAATGCGTAGCTAGCGGCGGTATGGCGAAGCTTGGAAAAGCTTCTTAGAGGATTCAATTCAATGTGGAGATTGTTGATATGCCTTGAATCCTAGCCATTTGACCTAGGTTGAAGAACCTCGTATGCATTCTCTTCTATTGTTCCATACCCCAACAAGACGAGGGTCTCACTGTTTAGTCAGCGAGCCTGAGAGTCTAGGGGGGATCATGTGTGCTCCCTCCTACGGAGGCGTAGGAGCCGCTTGTATTCGGGTATATAGATCTATTTGCTTCAGGGATCTGTCTGTACAGGAGTAGTATATTTACTCCCTAGGGTTAGGGCTCTTTTTACCATTTGTACTCTCTTCTTTCTCCACATAGTGAAAACCGATCGCCGCCGCCCAAGGATGTAGCCCAGTTACGGTGCAACCTTGTAAATCTGTGTGTTAGCGTCTTACTTGATTGATCGTGTTTGTGTGCATTTGCTTCCACGATTCGCAACACTAGTTTTGCGTTTTTTGGTTAGTTGTTACTACTTCCGCTTTTGTTTGTTTACTTGTTAGAAACAATTACGATACATGTATTTTGTTATACTCTAATGGGATATTTTGTATTTTTGGACATGGTCGTTGCTTTATTTGGTAATATATCAATGGGAAGTGAATGCAACATTTTTACTTCCTTCTACTTTGTGTATTCTCCTGCATATTTACTTGTCGTATTTCAAATGTGAATCTCATGCTTATGAGTTGGTTGTTGAGTATTGAGGGCCTAAGGTGGGGTATCGCAATAGAACCATCATCCGCTCTGATCGAACATGTCATACTTGGCTCCTCCCTAGATTACTTTTCTGAGAAACAAGTTTCCAACTCATGGTGTGACTGGCATCAACCCCCCCCCCCCCTCATGGTGTTATTATCCCCTATCGCATACTTGAAAAAATCAGCAAATACTTGTGTGATGGGCGATAACGTTAGCCAGTTTCCTAGCTGCCAGAACCCCAAGGATACCTTGAAAACCACTACTAGGAAAACCCAGCCCAACCTCCATGTCACCAACCGAAGAGGGCAAAGTTGTTGAACCGATAGACGTACCAAGACCAAAATCAAAGATCTCAGCCGCCACCTTAGCTCCCCTAGAGCAAGAAGCCGCATTCGAGGAGACCTCAAAGAGCATGCGGGTATGGCTTTCAAGGAGTATACTCACTCCTATATGCCGCAGGCACATCATCAGTCGAGTTTTTCCTCTTGCACAAACCATCATCAGATTATCCGAGTCACAACTCCAGCTGCCTTTCAAAAGATAAGACATGGCCTTCCACTAGTGCCACCACACCCATATCCTCCTTTGGACACAGGCCACTAATTACAATCTCCACCATGGTCCCAAGTAAGGTCATCACCCCCCTTGATTGTAGCCAACGACCTACAACACAAAGGAAAGCCAGAGATCACGATTTTCCAAAATGAGGGATGGGTCGAGACCCCACCCGATGGCCTAGTATGTCGTCACAATATTGACGGTCGGGCCCTTTCCATACCGCCAGTTATAACAATATCTGCTCATTTAGCTAACAGACCTCCCATACTAAGAAATTTATCGGATAACCACATGGCATCTACATCCACCCCATCAGCCTAGGCCCAACGCCCAATTAACAACCACATTTAAGATATCCCTATCATTCCTCGGATCTTCAGTTATTACATATTGATAGCAAGGATGTAATCCTGACAGGAATCTATAAACATGCCATTCTGACCTCTCTGACACATGCTTAGTACAACAAGCTGGTTGGAAGATAGCTAGCTCCTCACATAGTCTTGTAAGTGCCCGGTAGTACTTCACAAGGGTGGACTCTCTCTGGGATGCGGACCAGATCCATATTTAAATGTCAGCAAGTCGAGACTTTGTGGACTGCTGCGAGTAGGTCTGAGCTAGTTCCTCCCACATTTCCTTTGTAATTTCTTTAAACAAGAGATGTGTACTAATATGGGGCTCAACACTATTGATCATCCATGTCATGACCTGATAGTTGTCTCCGAGCCAAGTATCACAGTCTTCGTCTATCTCTTTTAGCGGATCCTTTATAAGGATGGAGATCATCTGCTATCCTCCTACAAAGACCTTGAAAGCACGAGACCAGCGAATGTAATTTCATCACATTTGAGTTTAATGGTTGTCCCTTGCACTATCAAGTTGGATGAGTTGAATAGGGACTTGATCTCGTTGATGTTGTAACCCATGGTTATTTGATACTTCAGCGAGGCAGACACCTCTTATCAAGAAATGTGGAGGGATAGACACCTCCAATAGAGTCTCTGGAGGGTTAGACACCTCCAAAAGTCTTCAAAAGACATGATCTATATCTCTCACGACATCAATAGGAGGGATAGACACCTTCAAAAACCCTCGTATGGAGAATCGGCACACCGTAAAAGGCCCTAATGTAGATTAGGGACCTGGAACCAGTTTGATCTAGGGATATTTACACCCATAACCTTGAGTAATCTTGTAATTACTCCAGGAACCCTCAATAATCACGAATTACATCAAGAACCCCGAGTAATGGTTAACCTTTACATGGCATAACCCTGTGTTAACTTCCATCTTATTTCTCCATTAACTCTAACGGAAATAGTCGATTGTGCCCTTCCAAACTCGTCATATTTACAACATGATACCATTCATCAAACAAAATAAACCTCCCCCCCCCGCCGGCAAAGCGTTGGTCCGAGCTCCGGTATCAGTCTCTCCGATGCAGAAACTATCTCGACGAGCGGCTTCTCGACGTCAGTAATCGGGTCGGAGCCAGACGACCAGAATGCGGGCGTGCTTGTCATTCTCGGCAATGTCCTTGGCGATGTGCATGGCCATTGGCACCCGTGAAGCAGCCCTGGAAGCACATCATCATGCGCTGGACGGTCAAAGGGAGGCCGAGGAGCTTGATGAGCTGGACGTCCAGACTGGGCAGGTCGCAGACCATCCCCCCCCCCCCCCCCCGACCCCTGCCATGGACGAACCCCCCCCCCCCCCCGTCCGCCATGGACGAAACCCCACCCCCCTTTGCGCGCTCCTCCTGGAACCGCCTCCGCCCCAGTTCCCGAGCTCTGACCACCATGGACGAAGCCCTCCCCCCCCTCCGCGCGCTCCTCCTGGAAGAGCCCCCACCCCAGCTCGAGACCTGGCCGCTCGAGCCGCAAGCTCCAGGCTCCCCCGCGTACGTCCAGACCTCCCCCGACAAGCCCCAGATCGCTCGCGCCCCGCCTGGGAACCCATCCTCCTCGCTCCCCCCCCCACACAAGCCCCAGGTCGCTCGTGCCCCACCCCGCATGGGAACCCATCCCCCCGCTCCCCCCCTGGACGAGCCCCAGGTCGCCCGCGCCCCGCCTCGCCTGGGAACCCCCCCCCCCCCCCCACACACACACACACGAGCCCCAAGTCGCCCTCGCTTCGCCTGGGAACCCATCCCCCCTTTGGTCGGAGCAGCCCCACCCAAATCCCGACAACCCCCAGGTCGCCCCCCCAGGACCCCGCAAGCCCCAGGTCGCCCGCGCCCCCCCCCTCCGACGCCGCCTGGGAATCCCGCTCATGTCAGAGCCCCTTGCCCGCCTGGAATTCCCTGTTCCAGGTTGAGCCCACTCCTCTCGTTCTTTTCTTTTTTTATTTTCGATTAATCTCAACCGTTAAATTACAAATTGGTTAGATTAACTCAGCTATCTGGTTGAGTTAATGGAGTAAACTAACGAAGGGTTATGAGAGTAAAACGGAACAATTATTCGAGGTCTGGGATGTAATTCATGATTATCGAGGGTTCCTGGGGTAATTACAAGATTACTCAGGGTTATGGGTGTAAATATCCCTTTGATTTATGGTTTCAGGGGCTGGCGGTGTTCAGAGGAGTGTATTGATGGCTGGCTGGAGGCAAGGGAGATGCACCACGAGGCTGGCGATGCTCGGGGTAGGTCCGGGAGCGGTCAGTGGCACTGGTGGTGCCAAGAGTTGGTGCCAAGCGGCAGGAGCAGCACCCTGGGATGCTGGTTGGCGATGCCAAGGGAGGTAGTAGGTGGTGCCGAGAGAGGTGGCTGGCATCGTTGGAGAGGATCTGGCAATGACGGGGGCAAGCGATGGTGGTGGGAGCGAGGGTACAAGCCCCAGTCTAGGATCATTGTTATGGAACCATGTGGAGAAAAAGATTGGGGAGAAAAGCTTGCCTTATTCCAAAGCCCAAGGGTCTCTTATATAGAGTGGAAACCCTAGGGAGCAAAAAAGGAGAAAGTTACAAGAATGCCACTTAGGGATTACAAAATAATAATAATAAAATAATTCTAACACTACTCATTCCTCCCCCTCCTCTCATTTTTCTAACCCAGGTACCTAACCCTCATCAGTCGACGCCATCACAACCCCCCCCCCCCCCAACTCTCGAAGTAGTACACCCCAAGCACCACAGTGATGCAGGATCTAAGCGGAAGTTCGACAAAGAGGGTGACAAGGAGGGAGATACATAAGTGATGACCTCGAGGAGGTCATGGTGGATGTAGAGGGGCTTCATGATTGAGGTTGAGGTTGTAGCCACTAATGAGATGAAGATGGAAGGAGCGGAGGGGGTGTAGGCTTGAAGGTCGGGAGGGTGGCGTTGAGGTGAAGTGTCCCCTATGATGGGTTAAGCCTCGAGAGAGGTGTGCCCAACCTTCAACGATCAAAGGAGCTGCAAAGGTTTTATGGATCAATGATAGGTCGATGGTGATGATGGCGGTGGATGGTGAAGATGGCGGTCAGCGATGCCACCAGGCCACCTTCACAATGTTGCACACATGCTTAGACGATATCAAAGATATATTATAACCCCCTCCCCACACCCCACACCCAGACCTCAAACGTGTTACCACCCGCTACGTAATGAATCTCGTACAATCCAATATAGTCCTCGGCCTGGAGACGGACTCCACGTCCTTCCACATCATCGAATGCATTGGCAAGCTCCTCCTATAGGAAAGATCCTCAGCATTGTCGGCATCCCACCTCCCGAAAGACTAAGGGCCACACCCTCATTGATGTCATCCCCCTCTACACCTCGGCTCCCATCCCTCCTTCGAACTCTCTATTGATAGTGTGACTAGGTCGACCCCTACCAATCTTTGCCTTTTATATAGTTGTGGTAATCATATGTGCTAAAACTCGTGAACGCATTCGATCTCACATAGGTTATAGGATGTAGGTCAGAGTCATTTTTGGGTGCCAAAGTGAATCTTGAGTCACTGATAGCTTGCAGACCGGCTTCGCTAAAACCTCTTCAAATGGTGGTTTAATTGAACTCAAAGCATCAGATATCAGATCATTCTCCATGTAAAGGTTCCTTGATTGGATTCAAAGTTGTGGTGATGAGGTTCATTTATATTTCAAGAGAAGTCATTGCGTGGTGGTACACTCTTTGAAGGATGAAGGTCGTAATTCCTTTGATGGAAGTGAGGTAAAAGATGAAAGTCGATCAGAGAGGTTGAGGTCAATTCTAACATGATTAGAGGTAGGGCCGCACATGTCAAGAGGAAGAAGAGAAGCTTTGAGGGCATGATTTGCACATTTGATGGATTTACAAGGGTATCTTAGTCAACTTTTAACGGATTCCACTATATAAACAGAAAAGGGATGAAGATAACACTAGGGCATGTCATGTAATAGTTAGTAACTATACATGAGTTCGAGTGTAAACACAAATTATGGAGGTGTTAGAATTAATTAAGCAAATATACGAGGGTATGCGTGTACAAATCCCAAAATCTTTGTAGAAGATAATCGATAATCTATCTAGTCTTAGTGACCCCTTCTACAAAATCCTTGACATGCCCCTCGATGACCGTCCTAGTAAGGTTCTTTTGTTTCATAACTTGTACCCTTAATACATGCATCAATCATGAGCTCACATTCATGGACAAAAACCTTCATCATATGTTATTGCTCATTATCGTGTCAAAGTGCTAGTATCACTCCAATCTCATCCATACCACTATATCTCGACATACGTCGCATGGCATGTAGCCCTACACCCTCCCGAACATATTGGTAGAAGAAAATTGAGGGTCATCTTAACCTCCTTCTTAATGATCGTCCTTATAATGCTCTTCTACTTCTCTAGTGATAACATGCACCTCATCCCCCACCCCACGTGCATTATTATGCCCCTCTCTCACTATTTCATCGAGAAACACTTGAAAAGACATGCCAAAATAACCCGACTTTATGTTACCCTGCAATCTTCTCATCTTCCACTAATAATCTCTCAATGATGGTCCTCCTCCACCCCTTCAAGGTGATCATGTGGAAAAATCGTGTTTTGATGCCCCCTTCAAATAGCCAAAGTTGATTGGACATCTACCTCTACCTTCATTGCACTTCCCCCTTCCTATCCTCCAAAAGACCATGTTGGTGCCTCTCTTTCACTTCCAAATTGTCCGATCATCATATGGAGGAATTTTTTATGATGTTACACGACCTTGGGGAGTTTGGAAGCCCTTCAAATGGCGGGGATGGTTGGAAATGGGTAGATGATAAAATTTCTGTCAAGCAGGCATACCGCGCCCTTACTATGGGCCATGTACGGCCTTTGAATTATGAGGTAGACATTTATCGTCTGATTCGTCTTATTTGATGCTCACTCATACCACCTCACGTAAATATATCTCTTGGCAAATGAAATGAGGCAGGTTGATCACTAAGGTACCCGGGGCTAGCTGGTACTTTTTGGATAATACGTTGTGCATGCATTGTTCGATGTCCTCGAAGGAAGGAGGTCATTTGTTCATTGCATGCATGATCTCTACATATATTTAGAGCTGCTTGGATGCCTAGGTTGTGACCTACTTCATTGTAGGAGTTCTGGAGTTCCATATCGATTGTTTCGTTTGTTCATGATGATTGCTTGCGTCCCTTTATTGTTCCTTAGGTCATTTGGCTCTCTAGAAATAGGGCATTGTTCCGTCAGGAGCATTGCTATGTGATCATCTTGAGTCAATCCATGGCTTTATGTGAGGCGTGGACTACGTAACCATCCCCATATATTACATACATGTGCGCATATATATATATTTATATTTAAGGTAATCTAGGGTATGACTCATCTCAAGCTCACATCCCTCTTCTTTTTAAAAAGAAGTCTGCTAACCCTAGCTCATCCACCATTTTCTCGAAATTGAGCATAGCTGAATCAAAATCCGCTTGGCCCTTTGGTTGGTCTTCCAAGGAAAGCGCCATGTAGAAATATTTATCAATTGGAAAAGGGAGTCAACCAGATTCTACGAGATCCTCCCATAGCTTGTCTCTTCACACGCCATTGATTGCTCTATAGATCCCTACAATCCAAAGAAGCAAATCATCTGACCTCTACAATACCCAACTCCTCTCCAAATGCATGACCACATCAAACATCTCCTTTCGATAAAGCTATAAACTACCTAAATGCCCCATTGTCGCATTGGCATAACGCCTCTAAAGCCTTCCCCACCAATCTGTCTTCACATCCCTATCTCTTAGGACTCCAAGTGGGTATCCTTAGTAAATCTAGATCTGCACCCCACTCTAAAAGGTAACATCCCAAACTCCAAGTGGGTATTCCATGTGAACATTGTTATAGAAAACATTATTTATGGTGCGTCTTGGGTGTTGTATTTCTGTCCTTTTTGTAGCTTTCCTTTTGGTTATAAATAAATTTTGATGGGGCGGACACCACCGAGTGTTTCCCTGCCTTGCAGACTTTCAAAAAAAAATGTTATTTCCTTTTCTATTTATTTCCCCTTTAATGTTTAGTCATCTAGGGTTTCTCTTCGATATAAAGGAGTGTTATAATATCTGATTAAACAAGTCATTCATTTCTTTTCACAAGGTATCAGAGCGGTGTTCTTGGACCAGAGATATGATATTCTCTTGATACTCAAACCATACTCCTGGTCATGACAAGCTCTCTCCCAAATCTGTTAAATGCACCTTTGTATACTACTCTCAAACCTAAAAAAAGTACAGATACTTTGATCATGTCATACAAAAGTACTGTAATAGTGTTGACGTCACTTTCTTTGAGATTGTCATGTATTACTCTCACGAGTGACAAGATGGCACCCTCTGAGTTCGATATGAAGGTTTACATACCACATCCACCTCTTGTTCTACTACACCCAATGTGGTAGAGATATTGCCTTGTGTGTATGTTCATCGACCCATCACTACTCGACCCCGTGCTCATGTACCTTCCCCAACATCCAGCATACCTCAGGTAAATCTTGATACTTGGTTTCCATTGATGGCATTGTTGATGTTTCTATGCAGGTGGAGACAAGCAGGATGATATGGTAGCATATCAGGAGATTGTTATACAAGGCGTTGATCCATCAAAGGATCTAGACCAGCCTAGTATGCTTCGAAAGAGGAGGCATACATGTGTTACGTACCCTCTTTCAGTACTTGTTTTATTAGGGCATCTATCAAAGGACTTCAGGAAGTTTGTTATAGGATTACCAGTTGTTACAACACCAGGCACATACCACGAAGCGATGCAGGTCAGACAATGGTGTATGACTATGGAAGAAGAAATAGATGCACTACAGTCAAAAGGTACATAAAGATTAGTTACTTCCCCAACTTGAACCTTTATTGCAGGTTGCAAATGGGTTTTTACAATGAAGCATATAGCAAATAGCAGTGTTGATAATTACAAGATCGAACTTGTGAGACATGGGTTCACTCAGACATTTGGGGTGCACTACCATGACACTTTCTCTCTTGTGGGTTGTCTCCAACCTTTAGATCCTTCTTTCTGTTGCAATGGTGAGAAACTAGACACTTTCTCAACTTGATGTCAACTTCCTGTATGGAGGCATGTGGGAAGAAGTCCATATGTAACAGCCACTTGGGTTCGTTGTTAAGGGAGAATGCTAGAAGATCATGGGATTGTTCTTCATTCATCATACGAAGACTATTGCTCCTTCTAAGGGCGAGGTGGAAGGCTAATTCATAATGTGGACTAGTGATTTTCCATTATCCTACTTGGCTCAATAAGGCAATTTATGGTCTTAAGAAAAGCTCGAGAGCAGGGTTCCAGAAGCTTTCAAACTCGATATAGTAGCAAGGCTTCAAACGATCAAATACAGATCACTCACTTTATGTACGCAGGACATCACGAGGTATTGTTGTTATCTTAGTTTATGTCGATGACATAAACTAAGGATTATATGCAGGGGGCAAGGTTGCAAAAGTCAGTAGATAGCATGGCCTCAAATTTCAGCGAAATTCGGTCGAATTTCTATCGAATATCGATATCCAGTCGAAATCGAAATTCGACCGAAATGACAGAAATATGGGGGTCCTAGTACAAAAGATGACCGAAATACGTGTATATGTTGATGATATCATTATTACAGAGGATGATAAGCAGGGCATCCTGCAGGTTGCTAAGGATTTCCTAGGTCAGCGGTTTGTGACCAAGGACCTTGGTAGTTTACACTACTTCCTTGGATTGGAGTTCGTCAAGAACCAGCTAAGTCTTGTAATAACTCAGAGGAAGTATGTTATAGATCTTCTCTCTGAGACATGCATGGTAGATTGCAGGTCTGCCACTACTCCTATGTACCCGAGCATGAAGCTCTATGATGATGACACCGAGGAGGTTGACAAGAGGTACAAAGAGCTTGTTGGGAAGCTTCTTTATGTGACTATCACCGGGCCAGATATATCCTTTGCAGTGGGCAAAGTGAGTCAGTTTATGAAGCAGCCTAGACATGCACATATGGATGCAGTCTATATGATTATGAGGTATCTGAAGTCTTCACATGGTACTGGTCTTTTTATTTAGTAGAGGTGCATCCCTTGAAGTTACAACATGTGCAAATGCAGATTATGTGGGTTTTCCCAAGGATAGGAAGTCTCCTTCTAGCTTTGCAGTGTTCATAGGAAGTTCCTTGGTGTCATGGAAGAGCAAGAAGCGTGCAGTAATTGCCAGATCCAGCGCAGAATCAGAATACATGGCCATGGTACATGCTAGCACAGAAATGATGACGGTCATATATGTTCTTACTGACCTAACTGTTGAGGTACCTCTTCCCATGCACCTTTAATGCGACAACCAGGCTGCTCTCTTCATCACTAACAATCCAACCTTCTATGAGAGGACCAAGCATATCGAGACAGATTGTCACTACACTCGAGACATGATACAAAAGGGTCTTATCTCAGCTACTCATGTTAGCTCACGAGATCAAACAACAATATGTACTTACTATGGCCTTAATCAGAGGGTCTTACCAGAGATGTTGTTCCAAGCTGAGCATGATTGATATCTATGCTCCAGCTTGAGGGGGAGTGTTGAGATATTTTCTATTTTTTATCCCATTTATGTATTTTCTATTCTTTCCATCTTCATTATATATTTTACCCAATGGGTCTCTCCTCTATATAAGAGAACCCTAGGACCTCATGAGAATGCAATTCATTATTTTCCCTCAACAATAACAAATCAATAAGATCAAGAAATGCATGAACTCTTCAAAATATGAAAAGAAAATAGGAGCTCCTATATGATAGACAAAACTTGCTTAACTCTCCTCTCCAAGTGGAGTCCACCCTCAAGGAAAATTAAATATGGAGAACATGTCCTCGGGGATGAGAACCAATGATTCAACATATTCACAAGTTCCCCGATATAGTAATGGGTATCACATCTAATGCTATAGAACCTTTACCAACCACACTAATGCTATAGAACCTTTACCAACCACCATCTCCAAAGATGTGATATTAGTAAGCACGAAGATGATGAATCTATCATGAAATTAGAACTCCTTATTTCCTTTTATAATCCATCCAGTACATCAATGATACCCCCCACACTACCGCATCCACTAATAAATGAAGAAAACGTTAAAACCTGAAAACACATGTCTCCCATTTTCGCAACTTGATATCTGCACACTAACAAATCATATTGCTCAACAGATAAATGTATGTCCCCTAACCTTCTCGTAGGCAGCAATTGGTCAACATATTCCCTCTAAAGTCTAAACACCAAAAATTCTACTTCAACTTGTTGCATTCCCAGTAACTAGACTCCATAAACACTAACTCAGTCAATCAAATTGGTATATATCCTGGTAGGAATCAAGAAGTGGCAGAACTGGATGTTGGCATCGCCACTTTTAGTCATAGGTCCTTAGCTTTTGTCTCCTTGTGACATCCCTCTTCAAGTCCTCTGCATGTAGAGCCTTTTTTGCTCCCTCTATTGATAGAGTAATGGCCCGTCGAAACGAAACGATCTTTCAGCATGAAGGGGGACCATCACCAAAACGACGCCAACCAAGAGGAAGTGGGGCTCTCTCCATTCCGAAGAGACAAGCAGGGAGTATGGGGGGTTATTGGGCTTTGGGAAGCATGAATCATCAAGGAGCCGGAAGGCCCTTCGATAGCCTTGCCGATAGGCGGCCTGTACTACATCACATCGCAATGACTCTTTAAAACCTCCCTCGGAGAGAGCTATTAATGTCTACCACTCTGTTAAGTATAGAAACCTCTACAATACTCCGGCTCTCATCTCCCACTTCCTTAGCCATGTCATCAAAAACCTTCAAGATATCACCTCAGAGGAAGAAAACAGCATGAATCACCATACCATTCAGTCAACTATCTTTGTGTCACCTCAGTGCACCTCCTCTACTCTTGAATCCTTCTTCCAGTAACCAAGACTTTCCAACTTGAGATAGTTTTCATCAAAAAACTTGAACATACCACATAATTGGTGAGTGATTAAAACATTGTTGCACATTTACTTCCGCATTTGTATCTCAAAATGCCTCCACAAAAAATCAACATATGTAAAAATCACCAGAAATTTGGCTTATAATTTGAAAAGATTATGCTCCAAGAGAATACCCATCTTGGAACTTAACGCAACAAGCTCAATTTCATGGTTCTAGACCTAGGAATTCCTTATGCATTGGTCCCTCCCCCGACATTCCCTTGAGAAGATCCTCTTAATCGAGCATCACAAAGAAGCACCGCCCTATAGGAGCAGATGTTGCCCACCACAAAGGAGTACATCGCTCATAACCGTCCCAAAAAGTAGCCATCAACCCTTCAATTGTAAATCCATATATAATATCTCACGCAGACCACAAATCTGAATCCAGTTGATCTTATCCCAAAAGTCAAGTTCAAGCATGACACATCCTAACCTCTAGGTGCATTAAATCTTCTTGCCATGCCACCATCGACATGGACAATCGACTGACACAAAAGCCAAAAAGAACTTTTCAACTATCATCCACACTCCATCGCAACACCCATGACATGAAATTATGTCAACTCTTGTAGTTGGATACATACTTCCAGATCCTTTAGATACACTACATGATTTTTACACCTCCCCAACTTGTGAAGCCACATACCTTTCCAAGTTGAAATCTTCATTAGCAATCAAATTTCCTACCCCAGCTATCCAGCTTCACTACTTTACTCGATATACCCTCCTCAAGGACCATTCAAAAGGCTTGCCACCTTCCACCTTTTATATAACTTTAAAAATTTATCCACCCAAGATGCAAGCAAAAGTCCATGTGCAGATATACTGCTATGTATGAAAATATAGCAGGGACTGTGATGCTTATCACAACCATCTTTTGTGCAATCGATATTTATGTTTGGTGACACAATGACATTTTTCTCACAAACGAAACTGTTCGAAACAAAATTCCAATTGCAGTAACAAAGTATCCATTCCCCTTCGGTAACAAATTCTACATTTCAGTGCCCAGATGGGTTTTTTTATCAACAAAACACAGCATATGGCTTTGATAGCCGCTTCTGTGTTTTGATTCACAACCGTAGATCCACGCCTGCAAAACTCCTATAAGGACACTTTGCATGTTACCAACTTCAGCCACTTACTAAAGAACCATATAAACAAAGTAAATGCACAGTATATTGGCAAGAATTCCAGTCTCAGATGCAGACAACAAAGTTTTGCATTTTCCTATGTAGAAAGAGTAGAAAAAAATTATAAATGTTTTACATTGGTTAAATTTATATTGTGTGACACAAACAGTAATCTCGGGCAGCATATACCGTTATAAACAAGATTCAGAAAGTCAGTAATATTGTCCAAAACGATTATGAGGAGTATGCAGTTCAGCTATTTTTCAAATTAAGAAAATAATGTCTAATTATATACGTTTTTAGTACCACAGTAACATTTTTTTACATGCTGCAAAGGTTAATGTTGGACAGCATATGATGTAATTACAACCAAGATAAACAAGTGGAGCACGTGTGCATAAATAAAAATGTATGACAATGAACCAATTTAAGAACAATAATAGTATTAGCTCGACTTGCATCGCGAGGAGTCAAATGTGTAGGGACAAAAATCGAATAAAAATGCCATCGGAAAGAGAATAATAAATGGAAAATGGAAACAACTATCCAATAACTCAGCAAGCAGAAGCCACATTAACGATTACGGAGAAGAACAATCACGAGAAATAGGTCAAAATCCCGAAACAGAGAGTGAAAGAAATTGAGAGGAGAGAGTATGAGATTAGACCTCGCCCCTGCTGCGGCGATGGACTAAGATGGAGATGGGACGAAGACGGCGGAACAACAACAGGCTCCGGCCCTTACACGCCTATTGCTCAACACAGATACAAATATATTTGTATTTCGTTTGTATCAGCATCGGTTTGAGAGAGGACATAGATGTCATTTTCTTCCATCTTATTAATACATGTACAAATATTAAAATCTAACAACATAACAGATACAAATACATATAATATCTCAAATTTTGCCAAATATAAATATAGATATAAATATACAAAATTTAAAGAATACAAATACAAATATTTGGTTTAATAAGGATGTAGATAAATACAAAGGCAATATATCCGTGCTCTAAGCCATCTATAATATTGCCTCAAGGTGCTTTATCTAAATATTAACCTATATGTTCCTTACCGATAATTTTTGCCTTAGTTTGTATGTGTTTCACATTTTTGACTCACCCCAACGCATATCAGTATTGTTTTTTTTCCGTTTATTTATGCTCCAAGAGACCATCATTATCAGGACTTTGGAAGCTTTTTAATAATTATATAATATGTTGTTTGTATATGTGAGTCATAGTCTTATATAAAATAAAGTAACTATGATAAAATAATCATATTACCAAATAGAAGTTATTGTATACATGTTATGTAGTACATTCACTTTTTATACATTTGATAACTTTTCTTGATAAAATGAGATTGATCCATCTGTTAGGGTGCGTTCGGTTCGGGAATAAGCAGGAATAAGGAGAATAAAGGTCTATTCTTTGTTCAGATGGAGGATAGAATAAGGAGAATAATGTGAAATAAAGGTAGGTAAGGTGGGATAAAGATAGGAATAAGAGTGAAATAAGATGGAATAATAAGGAATAATCGTACTATTGGAAACCGTGCCGGGAGGAGAATTGACCCTTATTCTAGGGCCTATAATCCAACCGAACAGGCCCTTAGAATCTCAAGTAATGTTGTTGCCAAGAAAGTTGTGCATCAAGAACCAACAAAACAAAAAAAAGATAGTAATTAAAAAGGACAAGGATGTGATAATACCTATATTTGTATCTGTGTTGAACATTTCATCTTGTTATTCGGACATCCTACTAAAAAGGAAAGAAAGAAATGCATACTCTTTTTTAATTGTTATTATGTCTCCTTTGTTTCAATTAAGCTCATGTCTCCTTTGTTGCATGCTATGGTTTTCATGTCTCCTTTGTTTCAATTGTTATTATGATTTGAGCTCCTTTATCATTGTTTGTGCGATTCTTCCATGTGACTCTTGCTTGTGCGATTCTTGCATCCTTGATTCGTAAGGCATTCTTGCGTGTTATGATTTTAGCTCCTTTAGCTTTGTTTCGTACCATGATTTTTTGTTGTAGTTGTTGTTGCTTTCATACCACCTCCTTTTCATTCTATGTCATAACTTAGCTCCTTTTAGTTGGTGGATTTCCTAACGTTATTGATGCTCTTGATAATGATTGATGGCTTGATTCCCTATTTAGTGATACTGAGATATCCGCTTAATTCAATTAATCCGTTGTGCTATTCATATTGATATCCATGTTAGAGATCTTGCCTCTTACATCACAATGCTTTAGATTTAGTATGCTATGCATATGTGATATCTAGCCTTAATGCACTATGTGATGTCATTAGCTGATGGCTCATATATGTCTTGATATAGAGCTTGGGATACCACTGCTGTTGTAATTCACTATGTTTCTGCCATGGTTTTCAATGCTCATAGATATGTCTTGCTATAAAGCTTTTGATACCACTACCCTTTCTTGGTTATTGTCGGTGCTACTTATGTGTTGTCATGCTTTAGCTGCTTTAGCTTCGGTTCATAGCATGGTTTTTATTGTAGCTGTTGTTGCTGCATTCCATAACTTAGCTCCTTTTCATTCGATGTATATCATTCCTATTTGTGTTACATTACATTGTCTTAGATTTTAACTGATGCTCTTTTCTTTTTTAACATTACTGGTTCTGCATATGTGATATCATGCCTTACTTGTCATATGTGGATCCATTCAACTTTTGTATGCCCAATTTTAATAGATTTACAGTTAGATCCCTACTATGGACCTGGAATGAAGGAAATTTTGAACTTTTATTGCAGTTCAGTCCTCCTTAGGACATTTTACACTCCATATCCCTCCACCTTTGTCTAATTACGAGAACACCCCTGCAGAAATCACTCGGTAAACCTCATCGGGTTTAGATTTACAATCAGGTCCCTTTTAGAGGCCTAGAACAAAGGAAAATCTGAACATTTATTATATTTCAGTCATCTTTAGGACATTTTACACTCCTAACCCCTCAACCTTTGTCTAATTTCAAGAACACCCATGCTCATGGGGTGTTGATAAAATTGAGGAGTGATTTTCTCTTATTTTGTTTTAATCATTTAAGGACCTTTAATTGATTATTTCTAATCCATTTTTCATTTGTGAGTCTCTAAAACTTATTAATATTTTCTACTTGTTTCTTTTTGTGATGGTTGTACTGGATAATTTCTCATTTTTATTTTTTATTTATGTTCTTTTAATTTTTAGATGATTGCTAAGGAATTTGCTTTATTAGTTCCTAATAATTCATATGTAGTATATCTAGATATATATAGTAACCTATATCTAATACTAGTACAAAGTTTTTCCAAAAAAAAAGATACAACATTTTTCTCTTAAATAAATAAAATACAACTTCATAAAAACATCATAAAAAGTACATTTCATAGCATTTTTATAAAAAAAATGAAAAATACTACTGTATCTACGTAGCATACATACAAATTCTAGTTTCGGAATGGTATCTATATACTATTTTTAATAAATAAAAGCCATAAAAATTTAAATTCAAAGTTTAAAAATCATTATAATAAACCATAAACATTCCAAAAAATATATATTACTTAGACCTTATCTATATATAACATATAATGAAAAACCACATAAAAATATTGCATGTACACCTTAAAAGGCTAAAACATCATAAATCTTGCAAAAAAAAACTATTTAAATATATAAAAAAACCTCTTTATTCTAGTTATTATTTTATACCAAATTAAAAAATGAAAGTACTTTTACTACTATTCAATATTTTTAAAGCAATTAATAACACTATTTTCCTTTTATTCGAAATTTTTATTTAAAACATTTTAAAAAATCAAAGGAAAAATATTAAATCTTAAAACATCACCAAAAATGATATAAAGTATAATAAACAAAAAAATATTTTCAATCTTAATTTTCATGAATAATAAAGTAAGCTATTTACCATTTTTGATAAACAAAAGCCATAAAAAAATCAAGACAAACTTTAAAAATCATTAAAATAAAATAAATCATAAAAAATACTAAAAAAGGTATATTACTTAGACCTTTTCTATATATAGCAGATACTGAAAAACAACATAAAAATATTTCATGTACTCCTTAAAAATCTAAAACATCGTAAACCTTGCAAGAAATCAAGTACATTTACTACCATTTAATATTTTTAAAGCAATTAATAATACTATTTTCCATTTATTCAAATTTTTCTTTAAAATATTTTTAAAAATCAAAGAAAAATCTTAAAACCTTAAGACATCACCAAAAATGATGCGAAGTATAATAAACACAAAATATTTTCAAATGTAATTTGTTTGTGAATAACAAATCTATTTTCAAAAATAAAATCCATAATTATACATGCATATAATACTATTCAAAAAATAAAAATCACGTATAAAATTAAGGTAAAATTACAAGTTTGAAACTAAATTAAAGTTAAATATTCATAATAAAGTAAAATATCAAGATATAAAACACACAAAAGTAAAAAATCATATACTTATACTTTATACATAGGTATAACATAAACATTAATAAACCAAAAGGGAAAAGATCACATGTAGACTTATAAAAGACTGGGAAAATGTAAATAACCATATCCATACCAAGTTAAGAAAAACAAAAAGTACAATTACCTGCACAATACCAAACTAGGTCATATAATATTCCAAATTTCAGAAATTAAAAATAGAATTCAATTGAATTGTTATCAAAATGTTAAAGGAGTTGGGCTATGAAGGGGGAAGTCTTAAGTTCAATTTACATTAAGGGATATTTTAATTTATTGCCTTTAGAATTAAGTGGAAACTAGTAGAAGGTAACTCTAATTGAATCAACACTTTGGAAAATAAATCACGTCTCTTTCAAATAGTTATTGGCTTTATAAGCATCTTTTAATGTTAGAAAACGCTTATTCATGGGTTTGTGAGCCCTAGCCACCATAAAAGCAAGGGGAAAGTCTTTTAGTGCACTTGAAGATAAAGGAGTTCCAAGGTATACGAGGTCGAAAACTTAACCACTAAAACATAATTTTCTATTAATTCTAGTGCTTGGATTTTGTGTTTAGATCATGTTTGGATTTGAATCCATGGGTTTAAACGATAGGATTCATTGCATTTGCTTGATTCATGAATAACAACAAAGACCAAGAGAACAAATGCCACAAAGGTAGAGAATGCCTTAACAAGATTAATTTGGCTGCATGGTATAGGATCACGTAGAGAAGAATCTTGTGAGAGGCCATGATGTAGTATTTGTTGAAGATTGGAATATCGAAGACTAAAAGACATAAAAGAATCCACATCATAATAGCTACATGCCAGTTGATATAGACCCTATTCATTTGCAGCATCCACCAAATTGACTTTTAAACAAAGTTCATGAGGGGCTTCTGATCTTGAGGAAGATGATATAAATGACCCTACTGGAAAATCAAGAGGAAAGCTCTTCCTCTAATACAGATCCACCTCGCATATCTAGGTGGCTACAAAATACCTACAAGATTATATCCTTTTAATGGACAATGACGAGCCAGAATACTATGAAGAGGCTATGCAGAATATGAAGACAGAAAAATGGGTTGAGACCAAGCATACATCCCTATTGGAGGACACTTCAAGTTAAGAACGTAGCATAGTTCAAGGATAGAAGATGAAAAGATGGACATGTAAATGATTCTTTATGCCTCAGCCCCAAGCATTCTGATGTTCTCTATGGTATGTATTAGACATGATATTGCTCATGTTTTGTTAGATTTTTTTAGCAGGTTTATCTTAAACTCAAGAAAAGAGCATCCAAATGCAAATAAATGAATCTTGAAATATTTCTGTGGTACTAGCAATACACATCTTTATTTTGGAGCAGAGATGGTATTTCTTTTGGGTAACATCGACTCAGATATGACATGGGACGTTGATGGTAGACAAACTATACCCGGTTACTTGATGACATGTGCATATGGTATTGTTTCAAGACAGTCAAAAGTTTGCATCATCCTCTATTACAAAGGTAGAATAATTGATTCTACAAAAGCCCGCAATGAACTCGTGCGGATGAAGAAGTTTATGCATAGGCTTAATTTTGTTAAAGATATGTAAGCCATTTATTGTGACAGTCAGAGTGCACCTTGACCAGAACTCTACTTTTCATGCAAGGTAAAAGCACATCGATGTCAGATATCACTGGATGATGCGTTAGAACCAAAGCAACTTGTACTTAACAAGAACCACACAGATGACAATGATGTTGATGTGATGACAAAGACTCAACAGCTTAGGAAGTTTAAGAGTTGTCGGTCCATTATAGTTTGGGAGCAATTCCCATATCGTCGATGAATGATGAGATATGTTAGGTAAGTTCGAGCTTCATATGGGAACCTATCCCAATTTGGACCAATCATGCTCCTGATTAACTGGAAATCACTGGGGTCTAAATGTCTCACACAAGGCGGAGACAAAAGTCGCTGCGACGACCCTCGGTAATTCACGATTAAGTCAACAATCAACTCACAATAACAATCAAACAATGAGAAGTAAATGTGGAGTCAAAATTTATTATAACTCTACAATAAGTGTGTATAGTGTGCAAGTATGTGTAGAGTGTCGAACACAGGGAGCAAGCAAGATAGATCAAGTCAATGATGAACAAAAATGTGAAAGTATGATCAAAGGCCTACAACTATGCAAATTTTTGTGGGTTTTTAATTTTATAATTATTTTTTTAATTTTATATTTTTGTATTTTGATTTTGATTTTTATTTTAATTTTATATTTTCTTTTTCAATAATAGAATATATACACAATATAAGAAAAAAAGAAGGATAAGGTATTTATAAAAGTAAACAAAAATACTCAAAAATCAAGAAATAATGTATTTTGGGGCTTTTTATAATTTTCTAGTGTTTTGTGATTTTTCTAGATTTTTCCTATTTTTTTGGTATTTTTAAAGTCAAAAATACTGAAAACAGTAGATGAAATAAAAAGCTAGAACTAAAATGGAGCAAGAAAATATCAAACATTAATAAAATTTCTCCAAATTAATTTTAAATAAAAGATAATAAAATAAGGAAAATTCAGAGACAAAGATTATATTTTTAGGAATTTTCTGGAATTTTAAGATTTTTTTGAAGATTTTAAGGGTTTTGTGATTTTTAGGAGTTTTCTTTTGAGATTTTTAATGATTTTTAGATAAAAGTTAAAACACACAAAAATGCACAAAAGGTAATTTTTTTGGAATTTTTGAAGGAGTTTTTATAATTTTTAGGTATTTTCTAATGCAAATAGTAGCAAAAATGCATATTTTTTGAATTTTTATAAATATGAAAATGCAATAAAAATGCAAAACAAAAATATGGAAGAAAGATCAATCAAACAGGAGCTTAACTTGATTTTTTGATGATTTTTAGAATTTTATAGACACATGAAATAAATAGAAGCAATACAAAGAAAATACACTGCTGGCAGGGGCATATATGTAAATATCCAAACATCTAGGGGCCAACGTGCAATTTTCCGCAAAAATTATAACTAATAAATATATTTCCAAGACCAAATACAAAAACTCGCAAGGGTATGCCTGTAAAAATCCCAACCCCGTACGTGTTACGCACGCGCCTGGGAAGGACCTATTTGCAACATACAAAAACCTCAGGGGCCAAGTTGCAAAATAACAAAAAATAATACACTTTACAAAATATTTCCTGGACTAAATCGAAATAAATAAACCCGTAGGGGGTCCAGTGCAAAATCACCACCACCTCACATGCACGGGTCACGTGAGGTGCCGTGGATTGGACCTATATGCAAATAATGAAAGTTCAGGGGCCTAGATGCAAATATTACAAAAATATATGAACTACAGATGAAAGTTACTGGACTAAATAGAAATACAAAAAACACTCAGGGTAGAAGATGCAAAATACCCAAAGCTAAGCGATCCAACGGCGGGGGAGATGCCACTTGACACGTGACGTGATACGAACGGCCGATGACGCTTCGGCGATGAGCGGCCACGATTAACGATCGACGGTCAGAGCTGCTCAAGATTGAACGGCTGCTGTGCACCTGGAGCCCCGGCCTCGATCCGACGGTGCTGGGGGCGGAGCAAGAACAGGGAAGCAATGCCGGCGAGGCGAGCTTCCCCGAGCTCGAGCTCCGTCCTCCGATGGTCTCTGGGCTCCAAAATCAGTCGAGCGACTCCTGTGGTCTTCCTCTTCCTCCCGGTGACTCCAGAACACCTCGGCGATGGCCGAAGTTCTCACGCGGAGGTGGCGGAGCTGGGTGGCTTCGCGGATGTCCAACGAGAATCAAAACGAGCCCCAGGCTCGAGTCAAAGTCCTTTGACCTGCAAAAAGGGGTGAAAGGGTCTAGGGCAAATTGCTTGGACCCCGCGGAGGCGAAATGGGTATGAGAGGCGATGGCGCAAGGTGGTGGCCAGAGGTGCACTCCGGTGGGGTACGTGCGTAGGGTGATTCGATGGACGAAACACGACGATTCTTGAAGGAAATGATCCTAAGGGTACGAGTAATAAAATGCGAAAGAAAAGGGGGAAAGAAGGTGGTTGCCTCGATGGTCGGAACCAGAGGGAAGTACCTCGACGTCGGCGAAAGGTGGAGGTGATTGGAGCCGCCTCGATGCTCGCTCGACCAGCCCGAAGCTCGACGAAGGAAGCTGTCACCTTCCTCTGTCGATTGGGCACAAAAAGGGGAGCAGAGCTTGTGCAAGAGGGGTTCAAACTTGGCTCGAAAGTCAGAGGGCCAATTAAGTAGGTGTTGACGGGTGGCTCAGGTGCTCCAAAGGTCGAGAGAGATGGCTCGAATCGTCGACCCTCGGCCCTAGGAGATATGGGGGCGTGAAAGAGAAATGATCGAGGTAGAAAAGTCATGAGGGATCGATATGGAAGGGTGCAAGGTTTGACCTCAAAAAAATATAGAAAGAGGGGGAGACACGAGGTATGACATGGGCACATGGGGGAAGGACAGCCCGTTGACTCGCCGGTCAACGTGGACTGCCTCCTGATTGGTCCACGTGGACCAACCAGGAAAAATCCCTGGAAAATGATTAGAAAAATCAATAAAATTAGTGAATGATTTTTTTTATTTTTAGGTTATAAAATGAAAAATATTTGTTATTTTATGAAGTATTTTAATTTTTAATTATTTTTATGAGGTAAATAAATACAAGTTACCTTTTTAGGCCTATATAGGTACATATATCTATGTATTTTACTATTTTATTTTTATTTTGTATAATTAATTTTATTTATTCTGATTTATTATTTTATAGAATATTTTTGTACACTTAAATATATTTTTATTTTATTTTTATGAGGTATTTTGTATACAATAAAATATAAGTTGTAATTATATAGGTATATATACATGTATTATACCTAGGTATGTTATATACAAGTATTTTATTTTGTATTTTTTTGAGATTTTTATTCTCATTTTAATGTACATATATATTATAAATAATATTCACAAAATCATAAAAATATAAAATTATAAAAATGATGAATAATAAATAAAGTGAATATTTTAATCTGTACAAGTATATAATAGGGTTCCAAACTCAACTTTCAAACCGTAGCTCAACCAAATGCGAAACCACTGTCATTAAATAGCTTATTTAAAATTATATACAATTAAAGGTGAGTTTGATGCATTTGGAGTTTTTATTAGGGAGATACAGGTCTGGGAAGTTAGGATTTTGGAATCTTATTCAGACCATAACTTTTTATCTGTACATTATTTTTGAGTGAAATTAATTTTGTATTTTTCTTTATTTAATGATTTACAACTTTCATGTTCAAAGTTTCTTTATTTGAGGTATAAAAAGTGGAACCAAAAATAGGTCCCAAAATGAATAAAGAATGAATGAATAAAAGGTGTTTTTATTGTACTCTGGCCCTTATCTCCCTCTACTTTACTCCTTGTGGACCTAGTCATCGAGATGTCTAGGTCTCAGGGTTTCGGGTCATAAAATATTTACAATATTTTATTCTTTTTCTTTTCTTTTCTTTATTCTATAATTTTGGCTTTAAAATGTGTATTTTGTACACTTTTTACACACATATGCATGAATGCTAAAATGTTGGAATTAAGGGTATTTACATGCATTTTCCAGGGTTCTTGAGGCCAAAATGATAGAATAAAGATGATGAAATGTGGATTCATCATCCCCCTATACTTTGCCTTTGCTAGTCCCTAGCAAACACTTATGCAATAAGTGCAGAAAAGAAGAACAATGAAAAGAAAAAGAAGAAAGTGGATTTAGTTTAATTATCAAACTTGTCTTCACAAGATCAAAGTTTGGAGCTTAAGTCGGACCTTTGGAATTTTAGTACGGGCGGAACCTTAACAAGAACCAGATTTGAAATCCAATAGCCTTCGAGAATCTCAAAAGTCTGCTCAAGTCTCCTCAATAGCCAGGTCAGAAATATCTTAACTCATACGCAAACCCTTACGACTATGAATCTGACTAGTACAGTGTAAGTGATAGTGGCTCTCCCCAACTGAAATGACAAAGAGACTGACTTCTCTAGTATGACAACCCAATGATTCCCCAATCCAATAACTCCTTCCTCGAGGATCAGGGTATTCCCTTCTAAGTTCAAGTGGCAACCAGCTCAAGAGGAGGGGGTGAAGAGAAGAATGGATGGTAGCCAGTGTAGCTACCTATCCTAGGATGCAAGACCAGTGTAGTCAAGTCATCCAGCTGTAGGCTCACATGATATGACTTTGGAACTCAAGCTTGCTTATTGACTTTACAACATATTCACATACTTTGCAGGCATTTTATTTTTGTACAGGCATGTCCTTTTCTTTTTTTTGAAATACTATTCACAGCAACATTTACATAAAGAGTTTTTCCTCTTGAGCCAGTAGACTATCCCTCTTTTGAAGCTTTATTGCAACCAACACTCTCCTGTCTTTAGAATTCCTCATCACTGGACGGGTTGGGGTGCACATCCCTCCCTAGAGGAGGACAAATGTTTCCACCTGTGTGCGTCTCATACCGGCAAATCCAATCCCCTCACCACTCCAACCGAGTTGAGCCATGTGCAAGGTGCAGGTGTCCAAGTTAGGTCATTATCAACAAGAGTCGTGCGTGTGCTCCAAAATACTCTACTTAGGCAGTCACGAATCCATTGAACCAAGTCCCGTGATCCTCAAAGAATTAAGTCAACTAGACCTGAAGTACCTTAACTCCAGTTCCTATAAGGTTCCTGTTATTAGGTAGATTTTAAGGTCCAACCAAGCTCCAATCTCCGGATTTTATTTAGACTTGTTCAACTATTAAACTCAATCCAAAAAATGCTCATGCTATGCAAAAGCGGTGCAGAATGCAGAAAATATTTTTGTGATGCAATTTTCAAAGATTTTGAACTTTTTATGGATTTTTGAAAAGATGATGCATATGCATTTTTAGTTTTTCAAAAAGATTTTTCAAATGTTTTGGTTTTTAGTTTTGCAAATATTTTTGGGATTTTTGAAAAGAAAAAGATTTTGGTTAAAAACTAGGTACACATATTTACACGAGGATGCTTCTTATACTTACAAGAAGTGGATTTTAAGAATTTACAAGGGTAAGTGGTCAGTTTTATACCTATATAGAGTGAAATTTGATGAGATGTATTTATTCCTCAAACTTATTTGAAAATTATTTTACAAACAATTTGAAAAACTATAGTCCAAAATAATTTTACAAACATTTTTACAAACATGTACACACATTTGAAAATCAATTTGTACAGGTTTTCCAAACGGTATATATAGATTTTTCAAAATATTTTTTTGCAACAATTTTTCAAACCATTTGCAAATCATTTTTCAAACATTTTATTTCACACAAAGAAAATAAAATTTTACAAACCACACATTTTTACAAAGGTTGAAAACATGTAACAAAACGTTTTCCCAAATAGTTTTCAAAATATTTTTCACAAGGATTTTTAAACTATTTTTCAAACATTTTGAAGAAAACATTTTCACATGATTACAAAAAGAATTCAAGGAATAAAACATCTTTTTATTAAGGTTTTAATGAATTTTAAAGAATTATTAGCCATATTTATTAGGAAAATACGAAAGTACGAGTTATGGCTAAAGTATATACGCAGTATATACGACCCCCCTATACTTAGCTTGAGCTATGTCCACATAGATCGGAGAGAAAAGAGAAGTCATAACTCGCACTGAGTATTAGAAAAGTCTAAAGAATAAATGAATAAGAGGTGAAGGAATGAACGAATGAGAAGTTGACCGTTCCCCCTATACTTAGGATGAAATAATCCTAAGTATAGCAGATTGTACACAAAGCAGGGAGGGTCAAGGGTGGGAATGAACAGATCGTACTCAGATTGTCTTCCCCTATACTCAGGGTGAGATATCCCTAAGTATAGACAAGAAGAGGAGACAATGGAGAGGATCGAAAAGAATAAAAAACTCGGGGTGCACCCCCCCATACTTAGGACAAAGTACGTCCTAAGTATAGAAAACTGTCTACAAGGGGCGACACCTTTTTGATACAAAAAGAAGATAGAAAAGGAAAAGAAGAAAAGAATAGATCACAGCTCAGTGTGTATACCCCCCTATACTTAGGACAAGGTGCGTCCTAAGTATAGCAAAATCAAAAGATGAAGACGGGGTAGCAGACATAACGGAGGAATGGAAGAATGATATGGACAGATGGATCTATACATCGGAAGATGGAAGTGATAACCATGTATGAGATGCAAATGATATGAGTCAAAGAGCACATCTCATACCAGAAGAATGGGGGCAACGTCAACGGTTGGCGGATCATGATCTAGATATAGCTTCAGGCGCTGACCGTTAACACGAAAGGTAGAGGAAGATGACATCTCGGATATGTCAATACTACCATTGTCATGTACCTTCCTGACCACATACGGACCTTTCCACTTACTCTGTAATTTCCCTGGAATAATTTCAGCGTAGAATCAAACAACCATAAGCGCTGATCGGGCTCAAACTGTTTATGGATGATATGAGAATCGTGTCGTCTTCACTTTTTCCTTATATTGTAGGCTGCTGGAAAAGGTTGTATCTCTCAACTCCTCCAGGGTTGCCAACTCTGCTTTTCTCTGTTCTCCTATTCTCTCAGGATCCAACAATAACTCTGTAACTGCCCATAGTGACTTATGCTTGATTTCCACTGGTAAATGGCACGGCTTGCCACAGACGAGACGAAAGGGAGATGTCCCTAATGGAGTCTTGAAGGAAGTCTGATAGGCCCACAAGACCGAGTCCAAAAGATGTGACCAATCATTTCGGTCTGGGCAGACAACCGTCTGTAAGATAGTCTTGATCTCCCTGTTCGATACTTCAGCAAGACCATTAATCTGAGGGTGATATGGAGTGGCAACATGATGGTCAATGCTGATCTCATCTGCAAGGGCCCTAACCTTGTCATTGATAAGTGAGACCCCCGTATGAAATCAGAAATCTGGGTACCCCGAACTGTGAAATAATATTTTTCCTCAAAAAACGACACACGGTCTTAACATCTGCGGCTTGGGTGGGGATGGCCTCAACCCATCGGCTCACATAATCTACAGCAAGCAAAATGTACTCAAACCCCTGACTCTTAGGAAATGGGCCCATGAAATCAATACCCCATGCGTCAAAAACCTCACAAAAGTGAATGGGCTGCATGGGCATCATGTCTCTCTGTCTGCAAGTACCCATCTTCTGACAGTCAGTACATCTCTTCACGAACTCATCTGAATCCTTGAAGAGAGTAGGCCACCAAAGGCCGGATTGGAGCACCTTCTGTGATGTCCATCTCCCAGAATGATGTCCTCCTGCCTCAAGCTTGTGGTAGTAGGTGAGGACGCTATGCTGCTCTTCTTGAGGAATGCACCTCATCCAGATGCTATCCCCTCCTTCATGATAAAGGACAGGATCCTCCCAATGGTAAAACTTAGCCTTTGCAAGGAAGGTATCAAGTTTTTGCCTGGGCCAACCTTGTGGAACCGTCTTGGCAACAAGATAGTTTACAATGTCGGCGTACAATGGGAGCGAGGTGATAGCCAAGATCGCCTCATCTGGAAATGTCTCTGTAATAGGTGCGCTTGGCTCAGATTCCTCAAGGTTCTCTAAGCGGGAGAGGTGATCCGCCACCACATTCTTAACTCCAGGCTTATCTTTAATCTCAATGTCAAACTCCTGGAGCAGAAGGATCCATCTGGTACGGCGAGCTTTGGCATCCTTCTTGGTCATGAGGTACCTGATGGCGGTGTGATCAGTAAAGATAGTCACTCTAGATCCGAGAATATATGATCTGTACTTATCCAAAGCAAACACTACAGCTAGCATCTCCTTCTCTGTCACAGTGTAATTCCGCCGAGAGGTATCCAAAGTCCGGCTAGTGTAGTGAATGGCATACGGCAATCCATCCCTCCTCTGTCCAAGCACAGCCCCTACGGCAAAATCAGAAGCATCCGTCATGATCTCAAATGGGAGAGACCAATCTGGTGGCTGAAGGATAGGAGCCATGATAACCATATCCTTGAGAGTCTCAAAAGACGTAAGACACTTATCATCTACAATGAACTCGGTGTCTTTCGTCAACAAATCAGTGAGCGGTCGGGCAATACGACTGAAGTCCTGAATGAACCCTCGGTAGAAACCGACATGACCCAGAAAAGACTGCAATTGACGCAGATTGGATGGTGGATTGAGTTTTCTAATGATATCCACCTTGGCCGGATCGACCTCCATGCCCCTGTTGGAGATGATATGACCAAGGACCGTCCCTTGAGTCACCATGAAGTGACTCTTTTCCCAAGACAAGACAAGGTTGACCTCTATGCAGCACTGAAGCACACGGTCTAGGCAGTCAAGACAAGCATCAAACCCATCGCCATATACTGAGAAGTCATCCATGAAGACCTCTAAACAGTCACCCACCATGTCCATAAAATGGACAACATGCACCTTTGGAATGTCATCGGGGCGTTACACAATCCAAAGGCATCCGTCTGAAAGCATAAGTCCCAAACGGACAGGTGAATCTCATTTTCTCCTGGTCTTCGGGTGCAATGGCCACTTGATTGTAACCGAAGTACCCGTTAAGAAAACAATAGTGACTCTTCTCAGCTAGCCTCTCGATAATCTGATCAATAAATGGCAGTGGGAAATGATCCTTCTTGGTGGCCTCATTCAATCGTTTGTAGTCCACAGAAACCCTCTAAGAAATGGGTACTCGGGTAGCGATCTCCTCTCCAGACTCACTCACAACTGTAGTGATACCCGTCTTCTTGGGTACCACATGTAACGGACTAACCCACTTGGAGTCAGAGATGGGGTAGATAAAATCGGCGCTCCACCACTTTGATATTTCCTTCATGACCACATCTCGAAGATTCGGGTTCAGCCGTCATTGGAACTCACGCGAGGGCTTAGCGTCCTCTTCAAGATAGATGTGATGGGAGCACAAAGCCGGACTAATCCCTGGAGATCAGCTATACTCCATCCTATCGCCTTGCGGTTTCTTTCAAGAACCTCCATCAGACGAGATTCTTTCTCTCCAGTCAAACCTGCTGAGATAATGACTGGGTGCATATCTAGCTCACCCGCAAGAAATCTATACTTCAACGACTACAGCAAGGGCTTATATTCTGGACAACTGGGAGGTGGCAAATCTGGCTTCTGATATGTCTGTGTGAAGGCTACCAGGTCTGCATGAGAGAACTCTCGATGTACGTGAAAATATGACGAAGGGAACCCTGCTAAATCATCTATGAACTATACTGGCTCTCACTCCGTCCTGGCTGTTGGCTCAGAAGGCATCAGACGCGGCAAATAGTCATCAAAATCATCCCAATCAATGTCTGTCGCCGAGGAATCTGAACTAGAAGAACAAGAATGAAACTCTGCATCACCACTCATCCCACAACTGTCAGCCTCAAAGGTATCCTCGTCCAGGGGTGTGCTCTCCAGGCTCTCAACTGCCATAAGCTGTAAATAGAGTAAATCTGCAGGCAAGGCGAGGGTCTGTGCTACTGGATCTGTCCAAATGTATTCATCATCTATCATTACAAAATCACACTCCTGGTGGATGATTTTGCCAAAATTCATGGGGTCTAAAATGACGTCTCACACAAGGCGGAGACAACCGAGGTCGCTGCGGTGACCCGCAATGAATCCTGGACTAAAATCAACAATTAACCCACACTATAGATATCAAGCAATGACAAGCAATGTGAAGTTAAAATTTATTTTTAACTCTGCATAAAAGATGCATATCAAACAAGTACGTAGAGAGTTCAAACACAGGGAGCAAACAGGGTAGATGCACAAGTGTGTGTGTGAGTGAAAGTGAAGTGATGTCTACACTATGCAAGCAAATATTTTTGTGGGTTTTATTTTTTAATGTTTAATTTTGTATATTGGTTTTTAATTTTCTAATTTTTATAATTTTATATTTTATATTTTTTCCCAATATTGGAATATATAAACAAGGTAATAAAATAGGTGCTATAATATTTATAAAAATATGCAAAAATAGCCAAAAATTCAGAAATGAAATCTTTTTGGTATTTTTATGATTTTTTACTATTTTATGCAGAGTATTTTTGGTATTTTTAAACAATGAAATAAAGCAAAATAGTGAATTAGCTACTAGTTGGGGGTAAAATGGGGATTAAAAATATCAAACAGCTACCAAAATTTCCAAACTAATTTTAAAACAAAGATAATAAAAAGAGGAAACTACAGAACCTAAGTTTGCAATTTTTAGAGTTTTCTACAATTTTTTAGATTTTTTTGAAGTTTTTAAGTATTTTCTAATTTTTAAGGATTTTCTTTTGAGATTTTTAGTGATTTTTGAACTGACACTGAAATGGGTTAAAATAGACAGTAGGGAATTTTTTTGGAATTTTTTAAGGTGTTTTAATATTTTTTTGGTATTTTCTAATCTAGACAGTACTGAAAAAGGCTATTTTTGATTTTTAATAAATAATAAAATGTGACAAAAATAAAATCTAAAAATATGGCGTCAAAGCACAAGCACACATGAGCTTAATATGATTTTTGTGGAATTTTTCAAGTCACAATGATGCCCTAATTAAATAGATTAAGCAAGCAAAAATGTCACAGCCTGGTAGGGGTATATATGCAAATAAACAAAAGTTCAGGGGCATACAGCAATTTTCCACAAAATGTAACTCTTAATATTCAAATTTATGGACCAAATACAAATAAGCAAACCCGCAAGGGTGTCGGCGCAAAATACCCACCAGGCCGTGTGACTTGCACGCACCTAGCAGGGACTGAAATGGAATTTTAAAAACCCCTGGGGGTTTACATGCAATTTTCACAAAAGTTTAACATTTAAACTACAACTACTGGTACTGAAACAAAATAATAAAAGGGCTGAGGGCCTCCTTGCAAAATGCCCACACCTCACGTGAACAGGTCACGTGAAGTGACGTGGTAGAGGGCCTATATGCAATTTTCTAAAATCCGAGGGCCTAGTTGCAAATTTTACAAAATATTTAAACTACTAATAAAGTTTCAGGGCTAAAAATAATTACAAAAATCGCGGGGGTGGCTCTGCAAAATACCCTCACTGAGGAGATCGAACGGCGCTGGGTTCTTCACTTGACACGTGGCGAGCGATGGACGGTCGATGACGCTTCGACGATGCACGGCTGAGATTAGATCTTCCTCGAACGATCGGACGGTGAAGGCGAGGGAGGATCGGACGGATGATGTGCGATCTGTAGCTTCTCCACGATCCAACGGTGCGGAGGCTAGGACTAAGAACAACGAATAACGCCGGCGAGGGCGAGCTTCTCCGCCCGAGATCTCCGGTCTCCGATGGCGGTTGAGCTTCAAAATGGACGTAGAGACTCCTGGAGGTCTGCTCTTCCACCTGGGGGCTTCAAAAGACCACGGCGAAGGCCGAGGTGCTCGCTGGCGGTCGGCGGAGCTGGAGAGCTTCGCGAACTCCGGCGAGGCTCCAAAATGGCCTCCAGGTGCGAATGAACTTTCTTTGACCTGCAAAAAGGGTTAGGAGGTCCAGGGCAAACTGCCTGGACCTCAAGATGGTGGCGGCGAGGCGTAACGCGACTTGGGGGTGTTTGGCCGGAGGTGCACTCCGGCCAAGATGAATGATTGGTTGATTCGAGCGATGAACCTTAAATATTTTTGAGGGTTTTTAATCCTAGAACTAACAGGAATAAAATGCGAATGAGAAATAAGAGGAAGGGGGCCCTCAATGGCCGGAGCCAGAGGAAATGAGGTACCTCGACCGCCGGAGTTGGGGGAGGTGGTGGAGACGCCTCCGACCTCGTACGCCTTGGCTGAAGGGACCACGGTGGAGTTGTCACCTCCAAGAATCCACAGAGCACAAGAGAGGAGATGAGGGGTGGACCGAAGGGACTCGAATTCGAATTCAAAGTCGGGGCTCCATATATGTCGGTTGACCGGATGACCAAGGTGCTCCAAAGATCGAGCCAGATCTGGTGAATCGATGGCTCTGTCCCCCAAAAAATGCAAGGGCGTGATAGACCAAGAATCGAGAGACAAAAGTCACGAAGAACTCGATCTCAAAAAGTGCAAGATGGAGGCTAGAAAAATCGACAAAGAAGGGGTCATACCAAGGTCTGACAGCAGCTACAGGGCCTAGGGCAGACAGTTGACCGAGGTCAACTGTGACTGCCCCCTGGTTGGTCCACGTGGACCAACCAGGAAAAATGTCCTGAAAAAGATTTAGAAAATAGATTAAAAATTGAGAAGGATTTTATTAAATTAAGGTTATAAACTAAAAAATATTTATTTCTTATGTAGTATTTTATTTTGATTTTTAATTATTTTTATGGAATATATTTTTATGAGTTGCATATTATGCCCCTTATAGGTATATTACCTATATATTTTATTCTTTTATTTTTATTTTGGTATTTTTAATTTCTTTGATTCTATTTATTATATTATAAATTTATATAATACTTTTATACACTTAGAAATATTTTTATTTTATTTTTCTGATGTGTTTTGTATTTTGAAGGAAATATAAGTATACTTTATATAGGTATGGGTATAGGTATAATACCTAGGTTTTGTATATACAAGTATTTTTATTTTGAGTTTTCTTTGCATTTTTATTCTGATTTTAATGTACATAATTATTATAAGTAATATTTACATAATTATAAAAATATAAAAATATACAAATACTGAATAAATAATAAATGGAATATTTTAATCAGTACAACTGTACAATGAGGGTCCAAAACTCAACTTTCAAATCGTAGCTCCGCTAAATGCAAAACCACCACCATTAAATAGCTTATTTTATTCTATATACAATTAAAGGTGAGTTTGCTGCATTTGGAGTTTTCAATTGTGAGATACGAGTCTGGAAAGTTGGGATTCTGTATTTTTATTCAGACCATAACTTTTTATCTGTACATTATTTTTCAGTGAAATCAATTTTGTATTTTTCTATATTAAATTATCTACAACTTTCATGTACAAAGTTTCTTTATTTGAGGTATAAAATGTGGAACCAAAAATGGGTCCCAAAATGAATAAAGAATGAATTAATATGTATAGGTATTTTGACTGTATCTGGCCCTTATCTCCCCCTACTTTATTCCTTGTCGACCTATTCATCAAGATGCCTAGGTCTCAGGGTTTTGGGTCATAAAATATTTACAATATTTTATTCTTTTTCTTTTCTTTTATTTATTCTATAATTTTGGCTTTAATTACACTATTTTATACACTATAGCGCTATATACGTAGGAAGAGGTCCCGCTTTTGCTGTAGAGCTGAAGAGAATACAAGGGACAGTGCGAGATCGTCCTCTCACCACATCAGCCTAGTCAACACCCAGGCAAGAGACAGGCAGTCCTTAGATCGTCCGGTTGTACTCTTCCGGCATTTCCTACTGACTTGATCCCCTTAATACCATCTGGCATTAGACTGAAAATGTGAAGCAAGCACTTTCCGGACCCCGACATATATAGCTAAGGCCCAATGTGGTACCCCCTCAACCGAGGTAGCAGACTATATGAGGTTTCGGAACACGCATCCCATTTGTCGATGCGGAAGAGGAGTAGGACCTCCACTGCTACGTTTACAGGTACATGCATGAATGCTAAGAAGGTATATTTAATGCTATTTACATGCATTTGCTAGGGTTTTTGGTGCCAAAATGATAGAATAAAGATGATGAAATGTGGATTCATCATCCCCCTATACTTTACCTTTGCTAGTCCCTAGCAAACACTTATGCAATAAGTGCAAAAAGAAAAGAAAGAAAAGAAAAAAAAGAACTTGGATTTTATTTGATTATCAAACTTGTCTTCACAAAATCAAAATTTGGAACTTAAATCGGACCTTTGAATTTTAGTGCGGGCGGAACCTTAATGAGAACCGAATTTGAAATCCAACAGTCCCTGAGAACCCCAGAACTCTGCTCAAGTCTCCTCAATAGCCAGGTCAGAAATATCTCAACTCATATGCAAACCCTTACGACTATGAATCTGACTCGTACAGTGTAGATGATGGTGGCTCTCCCCAACTAGAATGACAAAGAAACTGACTTCTCCAGTATGACAACCCAATGATTCCCCAATCCAATAACTCCATCCTCGAGGAGCGGGGTATTCCCTTCTAAGTTCAAGTGGCAACCAGCTCAAGAGGAGGGGGTGAAGAGAAGAATGGACGGTAGCCAGTGTAGCTACCTATCCTGGGATGCAAGACCAGTGTAGTCAAGTCATCCTGCTGCAGGCTCACATGATATGACTTTGGAACTCAAGCTTGCTTATTGCCTTTACAACATTTGTACATACTTTGCAGGCTTTTTATTTTTTTGTACATGCCTGAACATTTTTTTTGAATACTATATACAACAGCATTTACATAAGGAGTTTTTCCTCTTGAGCCAGTAGACTATCCCTCTTTTGAAGCTTTATCGCAACCCACAGCCTCCTGTCTTTAGACTTCCTTATCACTGGACGGGTTGGGGTGCACTTCCCTCCCTAGAGGAGGACAAGTGTTTCCACTTGTGTGCGTCTCATACCGACAAATCCAATCCCCTCACCACTCCAATTGAGTTGAGCATGTGAAAGATGCGGGTGTCCAAGTTAGGTCATTATCAACAAGAGTTGTGCGTGTGCTCCGAAATACTCTACTTAGGCAGTCAAGAATCCATTGAACCAAGTCTCGTGATCCTCAAAGAATTAAGTCAACTAGACCTGAAGTACCTCAAACCCAGTTCCTATAAGGTTCCTGTTATTAGGTAGATTATAAGATCCAATCAAGCTCCAATCTCCAGATTTTACTTAGACTTGTTCAACTATCAAACTCAATCCGAAAAATGTGAATGCTATGCAATGCTATGCAGAAAATATTTTTATGATGCATTTTTTAAAGATTTTGAACTTTTATGGATTTTTGAAAAGATGATGATGATGCATATGCAAATGCATTTTTTTGTCTTTTCCACAAAGATTTTCAAATGTTTTTGGATTTTAATTTTGCAAAAGTTTTTGGGATTTTTTTGAAAACAAAAAGTTTTGGCTAAAAACTAGGTACAAAATATTTACACGGAGATGCATGTTATATCTACAAGAAGTGGATTTTAAGAATTTACGAGGGTAAGTGGTCAATTTTATAAATATATATATAATGGATTTTGGTGAGATGTATGTATTCCTCAAACTTATTTGACACAAGTTTTTCAAAGAATTTTTGAAAACTCTAGTCCAAAATAATTTTTACAAACATTTTACAAACATGTACACACATTTGAAAATCATTTTGCAAAGGATTTCAAAACAGTATATATAGATTTTTCAAATATTTTTGCAACCATTTTTCAAACCATTTGCAAATCATTTTTCAAACAATTTATTTCACACAGAGAAAATAAATTTGCAAACCACACATTTTTACAAAGGTTGAAAACATGTAACAAAACGTTTTCAAAATAGTTTTCAATAGATTTTCACAAAGATTTTCAAACTATTTTTCAAACATTTTACAAAAAAATATTTTCACCTGATTTATTAATCAGTAAATACAAAAAGAATTTGAGGAACAAAACACCTTTTTATTAAGGTTTTAATGAATCTTAAAGAATAATTGGCCATATTATTAAGAAAATACGAAAGTACGAGTTATGGCTAAAGTATATACGTAGTATATACGACCCCCCTATACTTAGCCTGAGCCATGTCCTCATAGATCGGAGAGAAAAGAGAAGACATAACTCGTACTAAGTATAGACAACTCTAAAGAATAAATAAATGAATCAATGAGAGATTGACCGTCCCCCCTATACTTAGGATCAAATAATCCTAAGAATAGCAGACTGTACACAACACAGGGAGGGTCAAGGGTGGAAATGAACATATCGTACTCAGATTGTCTCCCCCTATACTTAGGGTAAGATATCCCTAAGTATAGATAAGAAGAGGAGACAATGGAGAGGATCGAAAAGAATAGAAGAAACTCGGGGTGCACACCCCCCTATACTTAGGACAAAGTACGTCCTAAGTACAGAAAACTGACAACAAGGGGCGGCACCTTTTTGATAGATAAAGAAAATAGAAAAGGAAAAGAAGAAAAGAAGAAAAGAAGAAAATAAATCAACAGATGAAAGAGTGATATAGACAGATGATTTGTACAGCGGAAGATGGAAGTGATCACCATGTATGAGATGTAGATGATACGAGTCAAAGAACACATCTCATACCAGAAGAATGGGGGCAATGTCAATGGTCGGCGAATCATGATCTAGATATAGCTTCAGGCGTTGACCATTGACGCGGAAGGTAGAGGACGATGACGGTTCGGATATGTCGATGCTGCCATTGTCATGTACCTTCCTGACCACATATGGACCTTTCCACTTGCTCTGTAATTTCCCTGGAAATAATTTCAGCCTAGAATCAAACAACCATATTCTCTGATCTGGCTCAAACTGTTTATGGATGATATGGGAACCGTGCCATGTCTTCACTTTCTCTTTGTATTGTAGGCTGTTAGAAAAGGTTGTATCTCTCAGTTCTTCCAGGGCTGCCAATTCTGCTCTTCTCTGTTCTCCTATGCTCTCAGGATCTAACAGTAACTCAGTGACTGCCCAAAAAGATTTATGCTTGATTTCCACTGGCAAATGGCACGGCTTGCCATAGACGTGTCGAAAGGGAGATGTCCCCAATGGATTCTTGAAAGAAGTTCGATAGGCCCACAAGACCGAGTCCAAAAGTTGTGACCAATCCTTTCGGTCTGGGCTGATTCTGCAAGATAGTTTTTATCTCCCGGTTTGATACTTCGGCGAGACCATTAGTCTGAGGGTGGTATGGCGTGGCAACCTAATGGTCAATGCCGAACTCGTCTGCAAGGGCCCTAACCTTGTCATTGATGAAATGAGACCCCCCATCTGAAATCAAGACTCTAGGTACCCCGAACCGTGAAATGATATTTTTCCTCAAAAATTTGCATACGGTTTTAGCATCTGCGGCTCGGGCGGGTATGGCCTCAACCCATCGGCTGACATAATCAACAACGAGCAAAATATGCTCGAATCCCTGACTCTTAGGAAATGGGTACATGAAATCAATCCCCCATGCATCAAAAACCTCACAAAAGTGAATGGGTTGCATGGGCATCATGTCTCTCTGTCCGCAGGTTCCCATTTTCTGACAATCAGTATATCTCTTCACGAATTCATCAGAATCCTTGAAAAGAGTAGGCCACCATAGGCCGGATTGAAGCACCTTCTGTGCTGTCCTTTTTCCAGAATGATGTCCTCCTGCCTCAAGCTTGTGGCAGTATGTGAGGACGTTATGCTGCTCTTCTTGAGGAATGCACCTCCTCTAGATGTTGTCCCCTCCTTCATGATAAAGGACGGGGTCCTCCCAATGGTAAAACTTGGTCTTCGCCAGGAAGGTCTCGAGATTCTGTCTGGGCCAACCTTGTGGGACCGTCTTGGCAACAAGATAGTTCACAATGTCGGCGTACCATGGGAGCGAGGTGATAGCCAAGATCGCCTCATCTGGAAATTTCTCTGTGATAGGTGCATTGGGCTCAGATTCCTCAAGATTCTCCAATCTGGAGAGATGATCCGCCACCACATTCTTGACTCCAGGTTTATCCTTAATCTCAATATCAAATTCCTGGAGTAGAAGGATCCATCTGGTAAGTCGTGCTTTGGCATCCTTCTTAGCCATTAAATACCGGATGGTGGTGTGATCAGTGTAAATTGTCACTCTAGATCCGAGAATATAAGATCAATACTTATCCAAAGCAAAGACTACGACAAACATTTCTTTCTCAGTCACAGTGTAATTCCATTGAGCGGCATCCAAAGTTCGGCTGGTGTCGTGAATGGCGAACGGTAAACCATCCCTCCTCTGTCCAAGCACAACCTGATGAAAGGGATCTTCTATCGGTCTAAAGTAATCCGCACAAGGCGGGATCACTTGTCACTGAGGCGACCGACAAAAGATCCCAAATCGATCAACAATTAACCCACAATAATATATGCAATGAATATCCAAAAATGTGGAGTTAAAATTTATTATAACTCTACATGTAAATGTGTATAGGTGTAAGTACAGGTAGAGGTCGAACACTGGGAGGCGAATGGTTGTATGTGTGTTGTGTAATTACTCAATCAATAGTTCATGTCCAATTATTGTTTTTGTGGGTTTTGGGTTTTATATACTTTTTTATTTTTTTTTGTTTTTATAATTTTATTTGGTTTTTATATTTTATATATTTTTTTCTTTTTATATTTTTAGTAATATAAATATAGATATATATATATATATAAGATATATATATATATGTAAAGAGATTTATATATATAAGAGAGAGAGAGGGATAATATAGTATATATAGATATATAGTTATAAATGCTTAAAATATATATATAGATATAATTTTTTTAGCTTGTTAATATTTTTTTTAATTTTTTTGTTGTTTTTCTGGAATATTTCTAATTTTTATGTATTTTTAATTTCAAAAATGTCCGCAATATAGGACTAATTACATACCCAAATATAATTTGGGTTTTAAAAATAAAAAATAAACTCCAAAAATTCCCAAATTAAATTTAATATATTAATAATAATATATAGATAATTATAAAAGAGAAAAAACATATTTTTGGGTTTTTTTAAGGATTTTTCTATTTTTTTGTTTGATTTTGAAGCTTTCTGATTTTTTTATTTTTCTTTTTCATATTTTTAGGGTTTTTCAATTTCTGGACTCAATTTATATATTAATAAACTATATATAATTTTTTTGGAATTTTTCAAAAACATTTAATAATTTTTTTTGTATTTTTTAAATTAGACAGTGCAAAATGGGCCTCTTTTTCATTTTTTATAATTAGGAAAAATGCAAAAAATGCAAAATAAAATGTGGGCGTGGAAGAACACTGCATGGAGCATCTATCCTAATTTTTGTGAATTTTTAGAAGCCTCATAGGTATTTTTAATAAATAGAGAAAAGGCACAAACATCAAACAACCTGGTAGGGGTATTTTTGCAAATATAATAAGTTCCAGGGGCATCAGTGCAAAAATACAACAGAAATAAACAATTATTTTAATTTTTAGAACTATTTTACAATAAACAAAAACCGCCAGGGGTTACATGCAATTTTCACGCGCCTCACGTGGGACTGCACGTGAGGCGCGGAAGGACCTAAATGCAATTCTAAGAAAGTCAGGGGTCCTTTAGCAAAAATTCCAATTTATTTACAACATCCAATTTATTTTATAATATTAAAAATTAAATACAAAAAGTGCGGGGGCTAAGTGTGCAAATTACCCCCAATAGGCGCGCGATCCAACGGCTGGGCTTTCTTCACTTGACACGTGTCGCCACCTGGTGAGACGATGACGGTTCGCGGATCCACGGTGGAGGTTAGATCATCTGGCGTGATCCAACGGTTGAAGCGCGGGCAGATCCGACGGCTGATCTTCGACCTGGGACCTTCGTCTTCATCCAACGGCGGGGAGCACACGTGCAAGAACAGGGAAGAAAGCTCGCCGGGGCGAGCTTCTTCCACCTGGATCTCGCTCCTCCGCCAGTCTTCGCCGCACCTGAAGGTCCCATAAGCTTCTTGGAGGGCTTCTCTATCTGCTGGAGGTGGTGGATCGGCCGAAGACACGCTGGAGCACCGCCGCAAGCTCGGAGAGGGACAACAGCTCCAGGTATCTCCGCCCGCTGATAAATCGACTCCTGGTGCTTTGTGAGGCACCTAACCTGCACAGGAAGGTAGAGAGGCTCGAGGGCATCACCCTCGACCCGGGGTTTGAAGCTGTTAGCACGGGGATGGTGACGGGCGAGGAAGCTCCGGCGAAGGGTGGTGGAGGAGCCTCAATTCGCGGAACCAAGGAGGCTCCGGTTGATAGGAAGTAGCTGGAAGGTGGAGAAGGCGATGGGGAACGAAATGACGGTGGAAGGGTGGTCGGACAACAGGCGGGGAACGGTGGTGAAGTCGCCGGAGCCGAGCTCCGGCGAACTTCGAATTAACTAAACTAGGCTAATCTAATGACCTAAATGCAAAATAAAAGACAGGAATGAAATGCTAAAACAAAATCCTAACTAAAATAACTAAAAGCACAGCTCTTATACCTGGGGGCCTCCAGGGAGCAGGGCGACCGCCGGAGCGCTGCCGCGACAAAATTCTCCTCCTCCATAGGCCGAACCGAGGTGCTGGGAAGCGCCTCCTGTCACGAGGGCTACACCAGGAGCTGATTCAAGCTTATTGGGAGGAATAAAAATGGCCAAATTCGGCCAAGGAGGAAGAAGACCTTATTTATAAACATTCCTGGGGACCCCATGGACCGACGATTATTGAAGAATCGAATGGCTGTACAAGTCAGAGAACAAAATCTGTGAAGGGATCGAAGGTGTTGGAGCGACCAATCGACCGGGAAAAATGGCTGAAATCGGGGGACACGACAGTTCTGACGGGAGTCAGAGGCGCAGGGGGAGTTGACCAGAGGTCAACTTTCCCTGGCCCCTGATTGGTCCACATCAGCCTGGGCTTGACCCATTTATTACATGTATTAAATGAATTAATTAGAATTTACTTATAAAATAAAAAATGTTTATAAATTAATGTAGTATTTATTTACGATTTTTATTTATTTTTTTGAAGTATTTAATTACAGTTTTATTAAAATAATGTATTTATAAGTATATTTCTATATATTTATTTTTTTTGTTTATTTTATATTATTATTTTATTTTCTTATTTTAGAAATTTGTAACTTATTTTTGTGGGTATAAATATATTTTTATTTGATTTTTATGAGTTTATTTATATTTTTAAATAAATGTGTGTATGTTTATGTAGGTATACTTATAGGTATTTTACCTATATGTTATATACATTTTATTTATTTAATGAATTTTATTTGTTTTTATTATGGATTTTTTTAATAAGTTATATATGATATATATACATTATTATAAAAATATAGATGAATAAAGAATAAAATAATTAAAATCCTTTTTTATTTATATACATTCTTAACATAGGTATTTTGCCTATGTATTACCTAGGCTTATTTTATTTTACACATTCTTTTCAGTTCTCTTTTAATTTTAGTATGTTCATGCATTCTATACATTATTTGCAATATTCTAAAAATATAATTTTGTGCAAACAACGTATATTGAATAAAATGAATATTTTAATCAGTACTATGTACAAGGAGGGCCAAAAACCTAACTTCTACAGATGAACTCCAAAAATTATGACACCAATTTTATTAAATAGTTCATGGAAAGCTATATACAATTAAAGGTGAGTTTGGGTGATTTGGAGTTTTTATTTGTAAGATATGGGTATGTGAAGTTGAAATTTTTGCTTTTTATTCTGTGTATAAAATGTACACTGAATATTATTTTTACACAAACTCAATTTTGTATTTTTATTTACATTATTATCTACAACTTTCATGTACAAAGTTTATTTATCTGAGGAATAAATAATTATGTACAAAATAGGTGTCAAAAATGCATAAATAAATGAATTAATAAATGACGTATTTATTGTACTATTGGCCCTTATCTCCCCCTACTTTATTCCTTGTCGACCAATTCCATGCTGGCCTTGGTCTCGGGGTTCGGGTCATAAAATATTTGCAATATTTTATTTCTTTTTCTTTTCTTCTCTTTATTCTATAATTTTGGCATTAAAAACCTTATTTTATGTACAATAAATACAATAAATAATGGGTGCTATTATGTACAAATTGATGCTATTTACATGCATTTGCTGGGGTTTTTAAGGCCAAAATGATAGAATAAAGGTGATGAAATGGAGATTCATCACAGCCCCAACAGCAAAATCTGGCTGAAGGACAGGAGCTGAAACAACCATATCTTTGAGAGTCTCAAAAGACGCAAGACACTTATCATTGATAATGAACTCGGTGTCTTTCGTCAGCAAATCAGTAAGCGGTCGGGCAATCCGACTGAAGTCCTGAATGAACCGTCGGTAGAAACCAACATGCCCTAGAAAAGACCGCAACTGACGCAAATTGGATGGTGGATTGAGTTTTATAATGATATCCACCTTGGCCGAATCGACCTCCATGCCCTGTTGGAGATGATATGACCGAGCAATGTCCCTTGAGTCACCATAAAGTGGCTCTTCTCCTAAGAAAATACAAGATTGACCTCTATGCAGCGCTGAAGCACACGGTCTAGGCAGTCAAGGCAAGCATTGAACCCGTCACCGTAGACCGAGAAGTCATCCATGAAGACCTCTATACAGTCACCCACCATGTCCGAGAAAATGGACAACATGCACCTTTGGAATGTCGTCGGAGCATTGCATAGACCAAAGGGCATCCGTCTGAAAGCATAAGTCCCAAACAGAGGGGTGAATGTCGTTTTCTCCTGGTCTTTGGGCGCAATGGCCACTTGATTGTATCCGGAGTACCCGTCAAGAAAGCAGTAATGACTCTTCCCAGCTAGCCGCTCGATAATATGATCAATGAATGGCAGCGGGAAGTGATCCTTCTTGGTGGCCTCATTCAATCGTCTGTAGTCCACACAGACCCTACAAGAAGTGGGTATTCGGGTAGTTATCTCCTCTCCATACTTATTCACAACTATAGTGATACCCGTCTTCTTGGGTACCACATTAACGGACTAACCCATTTAGAGTCGGAGATGGGGTAGATAAAATCGGCGCTCCACCACTTTGAAATTTCTTTCATGACTACGTCTCGAAGATTCGGGTTCAACCGTCGTTGGAACTCACGCGACGGCCTAGCGTCATCCTCAAGATAGATGTGGTGAGAGCATAGAGCTGGACTAATCCCCTGGAGATCGGCTATACTCCAACCTATTGCCTTGCGGTTTCTTTCAAGAACCTCCATCAGACGAGATTCTTGTTCTCCAGTCAAACCTGCTGAGATAATGACTGGGTGCATATCTGGATCACCCGCAAGGAATCTATACTTCAGCTACTGCGGCAGAGGTTTCAGTTCCGGACGACTGGGAGGTGGCAGATCTGGTTTCTGATATGTTTGTGTGAAGGCGACCAGGTCCTCATGGGAGAACTCTCGCTCTGCATGAATTTCTGACGAAGGGCGGCCTGCTGAATCATCAATGAACTGTACTGGCTCGCACTCTGTCACGGCTGTTGGCTCAGAAGGAATCAGACAAGGCAAATAGTCATCGAAATCATCCCAATCAATGTCTGAATCCGAGGGATCAGAAGAATATGAACAAGAATGGAAATCATCAGCACCACTCATCCCAACACTGTCAGCCTCAGGTGTATCCTCATCCAGGGGTGTGCTCTCCCGGCTCTCGACTGCCATAAGCTTTAGATATAGTGAATCTGTAGGTAGGGCGAGGGTCGGTGCTACAGGATCTGTCCAGTTGGATTCATCGTCTGTCATCACAAAATCACACTCCTGGTGGATGTCTAGCTCTTCCTCTGTCATCTGCGCGGCTTCGCTGGATTGCTCCGAGCATTCAAGTTCTCTAGCTCTGGTTTCCTCGATCGTCTCTATTTGTATGGTTTCGCCCTTTATGCGAAAACATACCCTCCCACAATCATGATCGGTCACCGTCTTGGCTGTGGCCAAGAATGGACGTCCGAGAATGATGGGAGCATCAGTTACCGACTCAGGGATCTCCATGTCCAACACGACGAAGTCCACGGGGAATTTCAAGCCCTGAATGGTAACGACCACGTCTTTCAATAACCCCATCGGCCTCTTAGTCGACCTATCAGCAAACTGAAGGACTGTCCTGCTCCTAAGAAGAGGACCAAACTCGAATCGGTCGAGTAAGGCTGCCAGAAGAAGGTTGATTGAAGAGCCGCTGTCTAACAGAGTACGATCAAACTGCTGCTCCTGAATCTCGCATCTGACATAGGGAGCTTCTGCGTCTGGTCGCTTGGCTGGCAGTTTGTTCTGAATAGTGCAGCAAGTGGAATGAGCGAGCACATGGATTTGATCTCTATGGTTCCTCCTCTTCCTACGGACGGTGGTCTTCTCTTTCAAGTTCTTTTTGAAGAGGGGGATGTGCTCAAGTGCTTCCTGTAGAGTCAGCTAAATATGGAATCTGTCTATCATCTTGTTGTTGAACTCTACCTGCTGATCTTTTTTAGGATTTTCTCTTTTATTCCCCTTCGCCCGGCGGAGTGCCTCAAGGAAGGGGATGGTAGGGGCTTCCTCAGATGGAGGGCTAGGAATAGGTCCCTGTGCCTGTGAAGGAGGAGAATCCATACAATCATCATCATGCAACACATATGAATCCGCAATGTGAACAGAAACCTTTTCTTTATTCATATTTTAGTTTTTCTTTTTGTTACCACAATCCATAGATACAAAAGGTGGTAACATCACAGAGGGAGGCTCAACAAAAGTAGATGTGGTGGCCTCAGTACCACCACCGGCACCTGTGTTCGCGGTATCAGCACCGCGCTCTGGCTCAGCATCCAAAATGGTGGCATCAGTACCACCGTCTGCATCTGGTATCACGACGGCCTCAGTACCGTCGTCTGGATCTCCATCATTGGTGGCCTCAGCACCACCGTCTTCAATATCATCATTAGCAGCATCAACACCGCTACTCTGCTCCTCTGGCACTCCTGGTTCAGCTGGTGGTTGTCGCTCAGAAGAGGCATCGTCGGCTGGCATCCAACCGCTCCTAGTAGTCACAAAATCAGCATCATACAAAGAAAGAGATATGTCACTCGAATAGTCACTAGGAGAGGTATCCTCTGTAAACTATACCTGCTCAGACTTCCTTTTTATATTGTTCGGGTTAGGTTCAATCTGAGCGGGTATGGTGGCCTTGCCTTTGATGATTTCCCTCATCTCCTGATGGAATTCATCCATTTCTTGCCTGAAGGATGCTCGCTGTTCAGAGAGCAAGCAGGCAAGATCATCGAGAGCTGGGTTCTCAAAAGTCGGGGCCTGAGAACCGGATGGGTTCCCTTGCTGGAAATGAGTTTGTTGCTACTGCTGGTACTGGGAAGGATGGGGGTAAGATTGATGAGGCTACTGTCGTTGCCTCCACTGTTGTCCCTGATAGGCGGGATGAGGACCACTCTGATAATGCGGATGGTGGGCATACTGAGTTGCTGCTGCTGCTGTTGCTGGCTGCTCTGCTGTCCTTGAGCTAGATTCTGTTGCTGGGAGGAGGAGCCACCGTTGCCCCAACGGAATCCGGGGTGATCACGATGAATCCCGGGATGAGGGTACCGGTCGTACCAAATCCCATTGACTTCCATCAATGGTTCCTGCTCAAAAGAGGGTGGAGGGAGAACTGCCAGTGGCTGCTCCGGCTGGTAGACCACCATCTGAGTATCCAGAGATGGTGGCTGCGCTGGGTAGTACTGTAGCAGTGGAACCGGCTCTGCCTGGATGTGGTTAACCTGGCGGTACGAGGCAGAAGGTTGGTTGGAGATGCTACTGCTGGGGTCAGCCCGTGACCTGGGAGGCTGCTGGGAAGAAGTCTGTGCCTCCTGAACGCAAAGAATCAATGTCTTCAGGTCACTCATCGTCTTGGCAATTTGGTCCATCTGGGCCATGCCTTGCATCTGTTTCTTCTCGAGGATCTCGAGACGGACCAACTTCTCACTAATGATGCCCATGTCGGCTGCGGCTGATTCTGCTTGGGCTGCGGCTGCTGACGAAGTGTTAGGACCGGCATCGATGCGGGAGCTTCTGCTTTGTGTAAACACGGGCTTGGACCATCACAGTTGAATTTTCTGCCATGCCCTCATAGATGGCCCAAATGTCGTCTTCACCCTTGGAAAAATAGGACCCACCACAAGAGGCGTTGACAAGCCCCTGCAGCTCCGATGTCAGCCCACAGAAGAAACTCTGAACCAAGTTGGGCTTGGAGATATCATGATGTGGACACCGGTCAATGAGCTCTCTGAATCGATCCCAGGCTTCATAAAACTGTTCATTAGGGATCATGACAAAGTTGCTGATCATCGCTCTAGCTGCGTTAGTCCGGCCGAGAGGGTAGTACTTCTTCAAATACACGGTCCGGAGATCTGCCCAAGTATCGATGAATCGCCCCCAGGTGTTTGAGCCAATATGCGGCTCTGTCAACCAAGGAGAATGGGAAGGCGATCATCTTGATCGTGTCCACGGTCATTAGCCTATCATGTATGGTACTGCAGATCATTTCAAACTCTTGGAGGTGGAGGTGTGGCTCTTCGGTCGGCAACCCATGGAATTTGGGTAGAAGCTGAATGGTGTGGGGCCGAAGCTCGAAATCTCCATGGATAGGCGGAAGTCTGATCCAACGATGAGTGAGGGATGCGGCTGGATTGTGCAATTCCCTCATGATAGTTTGTGGCGGTCTCTCAGCGTCAGGATCACCTCCTCCTGCATCAGGTCCTCCTCCTCCTCCACCACCGCGACCGTCCCCAGGTCGGTTCTCTCTCATCTGTGTTATCTCTCGCATGAGATCACCCATGAAGGTTCCCTGATCACGAATCTGCCTCTGCATGATCTCCAGGGATGCAAGAAGTGAATTGTTGATGGCGGCTTGATCAATGAAGTATGGAGGGTGCTCATGATCATCAGGATGCTCGCCTCTGTCAGCCATGTCGGGGTTCTCTGAAAAGGCAAAAGAACCCATCTCAGGTGCCGCCAAATGTTCCGAACTCTACGATGCACTAAAATCTGAGACTCTTGGACTGATGGAAGGGGAATGAGAAGGGTGGTCGAGGGGGAACAGGGTGGAAGTAAACTCAGGCTCGGAGAGCGGACTCTCCGAGGTTGTCCTAGATGAATGAATAGGAGTGCTGGATAGCGGTGCCGACAAAGTCGGCCTAAGAGATCTCCGTCCCATCATCTTTATTATTGGGAAGAGCAGGGCGGATGCAGAAGAAGAAGGAAGAAATGAGATGCAAAATTGCGCACAAGTGTGCTGTGTTTTTGATCTTGACCTAAATAGAACTAGCAATCAAACACAAAACAGGGGTGAGTTCACCAACTCAACACATGAAGTCGTGAAGGTTCGGCTTTTATCTTGTCAGTTTTAGCTTGAATTCAGGAATTAATCTTTTCACGAGTCCTTAGAGCGCTACGCCTAAACGAGAGAGAGAGTACTGCCGGAAAAGTATTTTCGTACTTGTCCTCCTCCTGTGTAACCTGTAGCTTGCGCTTTTTAAGGTCCTTGTAACCCTTCCTGGATCCCTACTCAGCCAAAGAATAAAAGAGAGGAAGCCAATAGGCGAAACCGATACTTCAGATCTCGCTCGCAACGGAAGCACCCGTGAGCGTGCAAGATCCTACTCGGACGCAGCCGGTGAGACAGACACACCCGTGAAGGCGTGGCCTATGCTTGGTACTTCGGACAAGGTCGGTGCTCACACAATAGTGAGTCACCAATGGCGACCAAGCCCTACACGCCTACGTACGATAGTAGCGCCAATACTTCAGAAATCCAGGCGATACACAAGGCCGCCACAAGCTGGGATTTGGTCTCTAATCCTTACGAAGCACTCTGCTCACTTGGAAGGAGACCTTCCCATGCAACCTGAATACAAGTGAGGGTGTGACTCTCCCCAATCAATGAATCCAATTATCGATTTTATTTTTGGTCAAGGTTTTCTTAGCAGCCCCTTTTTTAATTTTTTTGGTGTTGTCGCTTCTTTTGAGTTGATTCAAACAAACGCCTAACGATTTTTTTATTTTCTTGATCCTACTTTGTCCAAAAACAGAGGGAGAATAGAGTCGGAAAAGCCAATGCAAGTCGACACCAAGGTGGAAATCTCACCTTTGTGCCTAAATGATGGATGCAAAGTAAGAAGACTTACAGCGAATCCCAGCTCTCTCCATGCGGGATGCAAAGCAAAATTTTATAAATCTAAACTACATACTGGTATGCAATGCGGAAATCATCCTAAGTTAGGCAACTGCTAGCGTGAAGAACCACGAGTCAACCACTAATCTCCAATCCTAAGGTCCGGTCTAGGCTCACCCCTCCTTCTCTCGACACATCGAGTTTAGGAGAAGCGCTTGGCGGGATGAGCTCGCGGCACGGCGGATCAAAGAAAAATGAATTGACTGTTTAATTAAACTAAGTCCAAATACGATCTATAGGTGCATGCAAAGGTTATTAGTGTGTTTGGACCTAATCTAATCGAACAAGCAAGCCTAAAGCTAAGGGCTCAATCCACAAAAGAAATGAAAAATGAAAACAATACCGGAAAATGACAGTCGGGAAACACGAAGAAAACCACGGTGAGCCCCGGGTGAACAAACACCCAGAAATTAGGCCCGAAGTGTTTGAGAGTCTGAGTCATGTATTATTACAAATTATGAATCACTCTCTCACAAAATAAAATGCAAGCTAACTAAGCACTCTCTCACTCCTCCTGCTCTCTCCTGCCGGCTTGGCTTACGAAAAGCTGGCTCCGCTTCACGTGGTTGCTTCGGATCCCCTAGGCGATCCGCCTCGCTCCGCGGTCCCTCACAAGAAGACAAGAAAAAGAATGTCAGAAAGCTTAACAGTATATATCAAAATCAAAAGAGAGATGAAATAAAGCAATGGTAGACAACTAATCAAAATCAAGCAAAAATAAGAACTACTTGTTGTTGCTCCCCGGCAACGGTGCCATTTGATTTTGCCAAAATTCACGGGGTCTAAAATGATGTCTCACACAAGGCGGAGACAACCGAGGTCGCTGCGGTGACCCGCAATGAATCCTGGACTAAAATCAACAATTAACCCACACTATAGATATCAAGCAATGACAAGCAATGTGAAGTTAAAATTTATTTTTAACTCTACATAAAAGATGTATAGCAAGCAAGTACGTAGAGAGCTCGAACACAGGGAGCAAACAGGGTAGATGCACAAGTGTGTGTGTGTGAGTGAAAGTGAAGAGATGTCTACACTATGCAAGCAAATATTTTTGTGGGTTTTATTTTTTTTTAATTTTTAATTTTGTATTTTGGTTTTTAATTTTCTGATTTTTATAATTTTATATTATATTTTTTTAATATTGGAATATATAAACAAGGTAATAAAAGAGGTGCTGCAATATTTATAAAAATATGCAAAAATAGCCAAAAACTTAGAAATAAAATCTTTTTAGTATTTTTATGATTTTTTAATGTTTTTGTGATTTTTGGGTATTTTTCAGATTTTTTTGGTATTTTTAAACAATGAAATAAAGCAAAACAGTGAATTAGCTACTGGCTGGGGGTAAAATGGGGATTAAAAATATCAAACAGCCACCAAAAGTTTCCAAACCAATTTTAAAACAAAGATAATAAAACGAGGAAACTACAGAACTTGAGTTTGCAATTTTTGGAGCTTTCTACAATTTTTTAGATTTTTTTGAAGTTTTTAAGTATTTTCTAATTTTTAAGGACTTTTGAGATTTTTAGTGATTTTTGGACTGACACTGAAATAAGTTAAAATAGATAGTAGGGATTTTTTTTGGAATTTGTTAAGATATTTTAATTTTTTTTGGTATTTTCTAAGCTAGACAATACTGAAAAAGGCTATTTTGATTTTTAATAAATAATAAAATGCGACAAAAATAAAATCTAAAAATATGGCATCAAAGCACAAGCACACATGAACTTAATGTGATTTTTGTGGAATTTTCAAGTTACAATGATGCCCTAATTAAATAGATCAAGCAAGTAAAAATGTCACAGCCTGACAGGGGTATATATGCAAATAAACAAAAGTCCAGGGGCATACAAGTAATTTTCCACAAAATTTAACTCTTAATATTCAAATTTATGGACCAAATACAAATAAGCAAACCCGCAAGGGTGTCAGCGCAAAATACCCACTAGGGCGCGTGATTTGCACGCGCCTGGTAGGGACTGAAATGGAATTTCAAAAACCCCTGGGGGCTTACATGCAATTTTCACAAAAGTTTAACATTTAAACTACAACTCCAAGTACTGAAACGAAATAATAAAAAGGCCGAGGGCCTCCTTGTAAAATGCCCACACCTCACGTGAACAGGTCACATGAGGTGACGTGGCAGAGGGCCTATGTGCAATTTTCTAAAATCCGAGGGCCTAGTTGCAACTTTTACAAAATATTTAAACTACTAATAAAATTTTCAGGGCTAAAATAAAATTACAAAAATCGTGGGGATGGCTCTGCAAAATACCCTCGCTGAGGAGATCGAACGGTGCTGGGTTCTTCACTTGACACGTGGCGAGCGACGGACGGCCGATGACGCTACGACGATGCACGACTGAGATTAGATCTTCTTCGAACGATCGGACGGTGAAGGCGAGGGAGGATCAGATGGATGCTATGCGATTTGGAGCTTCTCCACGATCCAACGGTGTGGAGGCTAGGACCAAGAACAGCGAAGAACGCCGGCGAGGGCGAGCTTCTCCGCCCGAGATCTCCGGTCTCTGATGGCGGTTGAGCTTCAAAATGGATGTGAAGACTCCTGGAGGTCTGCTCTTCCTCCTGGGGGCTTCAAAAGACCACGACGAAGGCCGAGGTGCTCGCTGGCGGTCGGCGGAGCTGGAGAGCTTCGCGAACTCCGGCGAGGCTCCAAAATGGCCTCCAGGCACGAATGAACTTTATTTGACCTGTAAAAAGGGTTAGGAGGTCCAGGGCAAACTGCCTGGACCTCAAGATGGTGGCGGCGAGGCGTAACGCGACTTGGGGGTGTTTGGTCGGAGGTGCGCTCCGGCCAAGATGAATGATTGGTTGATTCGAGCGATGAACCTTAAGTATTTTTGAGGGTTTTTAATCCTAGAACTAACAGGAATAAAATGCGAATGAGAAATAAGAGGAAGGGGGCCCTCAATGGCCGGAGCCAGTGGAAATGAGGTACCCCGACCGCGTCGGAGTTGGGGGAGGTGGTGGAGACGCCTCCGACCTCGTACGCCTTGGCTGAAGGGACCACGGTGGAGCTGTCACCTCCAAGAATCCACAGAGCACAAGAGAGGCGATGAGGGGTGGACCGAAGGGACTCGAATTCGAATTCAAAGTCGGGGCTCCATATATGTTGGTTGACCGGATGACCAAGGTGCTCCAAAGATCGAGCCAGATCTGGTGAATCGATGGCTCTGTCACCCAAAAAACGCAAGGGCGTGATAGACCAAGAATCGAGAGACAAAAGTCATGAAGGACTCGATCTCAAAAAGTGTAAGATGGAGGCTAGAAAAATCGACAAAGAAGGGGTCATACCAAGGTCTGACAGCAGCTACAGGGCCTAGGGCAGACAGTTGACCGAGGTCAACTGTGACTGCCCCCTGGTTGGTCCACGTGGACCAACCAGGAAAAAGGTCCTGAAAAAGATTTAGAAAATAGATTAAAAATCGAAAATGATTTTATTAAATTAAGGTTATAAAATAAAAAATATTTATTATTTTATGTAGTATTTTATTATGATTTTTAATTATTTTTATGGAATATATTTTTATGAGTTGCCTATTATGCCCTTATAGGTATATTACCTATATATTTTATTCTTTTATTTTTATTTTGGTATTTTTATTTTCTTTAATTCTATTTATTATTTTATAAATTTATATAATATTTTTATACACTTAGAAATATTTTTATTTTATTTTTCTGATGTGTTTTGTATTTTAAAGAAAATATAAGTATACTTTATATAGGTATGGGTATAGGTATAATACCTAGGTTTTGTATATACAAGTATTTTTATTTTGAGTTTTCTTTGCATTTTTATTCTGATTTTAATGTACATAATTATTATAAGTAATATTTACATAATTATAAAATATAAAAATATACAAATACTAAATAAATAATAAATGGAATATTTTAATCAGTACAACTGTACAATGAGGGTCCAAAACTCAACTTTCAAACCGTAGCTCCGCTAAATGCGAAACCACATCATTAAATAGCTTATTTTATTCTATATACAATTAAAGATGAGTTTGCTGCATTTGGAGTTTTCAATTGTGAGATACGGGTCTGGAAAGTTGGGATTCTAGATTTTTATTCAGACCATAACTTTTTATCTGTATATTATTTTTCAGTGAAATCAATTTTGTATTTTTCTATATTAAATTATCTACAACTTTCATGTACAAAGTTTATTTATTTGAGGTATAAAAAGTGGAACCAAAAATGGGTCCTAAAATGAATAAAGAATGAATTAATAGGTATAGGTATTTTGACTGTATCTGGCCCTTATCTCCCCCTACTTTATTCCTTGTGGACCTATTCATCAAGATGCCTAGGTCTCAGGGTTTTAGGTCATAAAATATTTACAATATTTTATTCTTTTTCTTTTCTTTTATTTATTTTATAATTTTGGCTTTAATTACAATATTTTATACACTATTTACAGGTATATGCATGAATGCTAAGAAGGTGTATTTAATGCTATTTACATGCATTTGCTAGGGTTTTTGGTGCCAAAATAATAGAATAAAGATGATGAAATGTGGATTCATCATCCCCCTATACTTTACCTTTGCTAGTCCCTAGCAAACACTTATGCAATAAGTGCAAAAATAAAAGAAAGAAAAGAAAAAGAAGAACTTGGATTTTATTTGATTATCAAACTTGTCTTCACAAAATCAAAGTTTGGAACTTAAATCGGACCTTTGAATTTTAGTGCGGGCGGAACCTTAATGAGAACCGAATTTGAAATCCAACAGTCCCTGAGAACCCCAGAACTCTGCTCAAGTCTCCTCAATAGCCAGGTCAGAAATATCTCAACTCATATGCAAACCCTTACGACTATGAATCTGACTCGTACAGTGTAGATGATGGTGGCTCTCCCCAACTAGAATGACAAAGAAACTGACTTCTCCAGTACGACAACCCAATGATTCCCCAATCCAATAACTCCATCCTCGAGGAGCGGGGTATTCCCTTCTAAGTTCAAGTGGCAACCAGCTCAAGAGGAGGGGGTGAAGAGAAGAATGGACGGTAGCCAGTGTAGCTACCTATTCTGGGATGCAAGACCAGTGTAGTCAAGTCATCCTGCTGCAGGCTCACATGATATGACTTTGGAACTCAAGCTTGTTTATTGCCTTTACAACATTTATACATACTTTGCAGGCTTTTTATTTTTTTGTACATGCCTGAACATTTTTTTGAATACTATATACAACAACATTTACATAAGGAGTTTTTCCTCTTGAGCCAGTAGACTATCCCTCTTTTGAAGCTTTATCGCAACCCACAGCCTCCTCTGTTTAGACTTCCTTATCACTGGACGGGTTGGGGTGCACTTCCCTCCCTAGAGGAGGACAAGTGTTTCCACTTGTGTGCGTCTCATACCGGCAAATCCAATCCCCTCACCACTCCAATTGAGTTGAGCATGTGAAAGGTGCGGGTGTCCAAGTTAGGTCATTATCAACAAGACTCATGCGTGTGCTCCGAAATACTCTACTTAGGCAGTCAAGAATGAACCAAGTCTCGTAATCCTCAAAGAATTAAGTCAGCTAAACCTGAAGTACCTCAAACCCAGTTCCTATAAGGTTCCTGTTATTAGGTAGATTATAAGGTCCAATCAATCTCCAATCTCCAGATTTTACTTAGACTTGTTCAACTATCAAACTCAATCCGAAAAATGTGAATGCTATGCAATGCTATGCAGAAAATAATTTTATGATGCAATTTTCAAAGATTTTGAACTTTTATGGATTTTTGAAAAGATGATGATGATGATGCATATGCAAATGCATTTTTTGTCTTTTCCACAAAGATTTTTCTAATGTTTTTGGATTTTAATTTTGCAAAAGTTTTTGGGATTTTTTTGAAAACAAAAAGTTTTGGCTAAAAACTAGGTACAAAATATTTATACGGGGATGCATGTTATATCTACAAGAAGTGGATTTTAAGAATTTACGAGGGTAAGTGGTCAATTTTATAAATATATATAATGGATTTTGGTGAGATGTATGTATTCCTCAAATTTATTTGACACAAGTTTTTCAAAGAATTTTTGAAAACTCTAGTCCAAAATAATTTTTACAAACATTTTACAAACATGTACACACATTTGAAAATCATTTTGCAAAGGCTTTCAAAATAGTATATATAGATTTTTCAAATATTTTTGCAACCATTTTTCAAACCATTTGCAAATCATTTTTCAAATAATTTATTTCACACAAAGAAAATAAATTTGCAAACCATACATTTTTACAAAGGTTGAAAACATGTAACAAAACGTTTTCAAAATAGTTTTCAATAGATTTTCACAAAGATTTTCAAACTATTTTTCAAACATTTTGAAAAAAATATTTTCACTTGATTTATAAATCAGTAAATACAAAAAGAATTTGAGGAACAAAACACGTTTTTATTAAGGTTTTTAATGAATCTTAAAGAATAATTGGCCATATTATTAAGAAAATACGAAAGTACGAGTTATGGCTAAAGTATATACGTAGTATATACGACCCCCCTATACTTAGCATGAGCTATGTACTCATAGATCGAAGAGAAAAGAGAAGACATAACTCGTACTAAGTATAGACAAGTCTAAAGAATAAATAAATGAATCAATGAGAGATTGACCGTCCCCACTATACTTAGGATCAAATAATCCTAAGTATAGCAGACTGTACACAACGCAGGGAGGGTCAAGGGTGGGAATGAACAGATCGTACTCAGATTGTCTCCCCCTATACTTAGGGTAAGATATCCCTAAGTATAGACAAGAAGAGGAGACAATGGAGAGGATCGAAAAGAATAGAAGAAACTCGGGGTGCACACCCCCCTATACTTAGGACAAAGTACGTCCTAAGTACAGAAAACTGACAACAAGGGGCGGCACCTTTTTGATAGATAAAGAAAATAGAAAAGGAAAAGAAGAAAAGAAGAAAATAAATCAACAGATGAAAGAGTGATATAGACAGATGATCTGTACAACGGAAGATGGAAGTGATCACCATGTATGAGATGTAGATGATATGAGTCAAAGAACACATCTCATACCAGAAGAATGGGGGCAACGTCAATGGTCGGCGGATCATGATCTAGATATAACTTCAGGCGTTGACCATTGACGCGGAAGGTAGAGGACGATGACGGTTCGGATATGTCGATGCTGCCATTGTCATGTACCTTCCTGATCACATATGGACCTTTCCACTTGCTCTGTAATTTCCCTGGAAATAATTTCAGCCTGGAATCAAACAACCATGCTCTCTGATCTGGCTCAAACTGTTTATGGCTGATATGGGAATCGTGCCATGTCTTCACTTTCTCTTTGTATTGTAGGATGTTAGAAAAGGTTGTATCTCTCAGTTCTTCCAGGGCTTCCAATTCTGCTCTTCTCTGTTCTCCTATGCTCTCGGGATCTAACAGTAACTCAGTGACTGCCCAAAAAGATTTATGCTTGATTTCCACTGGCAAATGGCACGACTTGCCATAGACGAGTCGAAAGGGAGATGTCCCCAATGGATTATTGAAAGAAGTCCGATAGGCCCACAAGACCGAGTCCAAAAGTTGTGACCAATCCTTTCGGTCTGGGCGGAAAACCTTCTACAAGATAGTTTTTATCTCCCAGTTCGATACTTCGGCGAGACCATTAGTCTGAGGGTGGTATGGCGTGGCAACCCGATGCTCAATGCCGAACTCGTCTGCAAGGGCCCTAACCTTGTCATTGATGAAATGAGACCCCCCATCTGAAATCAAGACTCTAGGTACCCCGAACCGTGAACTGATATTTTTCCTCAAAAAATTGCATACGGTTTTAGCATCTGCGGCTTGGGCGGGGATGGCCTCAACCCATCGGCTGACATAATCAACAGCGAGCAAAATATGCTCGAATCCCTGACTCTTAGGAAATGGGCCCATAAAATCAATCCCCCATGCATAAAAAACCTCACAAAAGTGAATGGGTTGCATGGGCATCATGTCTCTCTGTCCGCAGGTTCCCATTTTCTGACAGTCAGTACATCTCTTCACGAATTCATCAGAATCCTTGAAGAGAGTAGGCCACCATATGCCGGATTGAAGCACCTTCTGTGCTGTCCTTTTTCCAGAATGATGTCCTCCTGCCTCAACTTGTGGTAGTATGTGAGGACGCTATGCTGCTCTTCTTGAGGAATGCACCTCCTCCAGATGTTGTCCCCTCCTTCATGATAAAGGACGGGGTCCTCCCAATGGTAAAACTTGGCCTTCGCTAGGAAGGTCTCGAGTTTCTGTCTGGGACAACCTTGTGGGACCGTCTTGGCAACAAGATAGTTCACAATGTCGGTGTACCATGGGAGCGAGGTGATAGCCAAGATCGCCTCATCTGGAATGTCTCTGTGATAGGTGCGTTGGGCTCAGATTCCTCAAGATTCTCCAATCTGGAGAGATGATCTGCCACCACATTCTTGACTCCAGGTTTATCCTTAATCTCAATATCAAATTCCTGGAGTAGAAGGATCCATTTGGTAAGGCGTGCTTTGGCATCCTTCTTAGCCATTAAATACCGGATGGCGGTGTGATCAGTGTAAATTGTCACTCTAGATCCGAGAATATAAGATCGATACTTATCCAAAGCAAAGACTACGACCAGCATTTCTTTCTCAGTCACAGTGTAATTCCGCTGAGCGGCATCCAAAGTTCGGCTGGCATAGTGAATGGCGAACGGTAATCCATCCCTCCTCTGTCCAAGCACAGCCCCAACGGCAAAATCTGAAGCGTCCGTCATGATCTTGAAAGGGAGAGACCAATCAGGTGGCTGAAGGACAGGAGCTGAAACAACCATATCTTTGAGAGTCTCAAAAGACGCAAGACACTTATCATTGACAATGAACTCGGTGTCTTTCATCAGCAAATCAGTAAGCGATCGGACAATCCGACTGAAGTCCTGAATGAACCGTCGGTAGAAACCGACATGCCCTAGAAAAGACCGCAACTGACGTAAATTGGACGGTGGATTGGGTTTTCTAATGATATCCACCTTGGCCGGATCGACCTCCATGCCCCTGTTGGAGACGATATGACCGAGGACCGTCCCTTGAGTCACCATAAAGTGGCTCTTCTCCCAAGATAATATAAGATTGACCTATATGCAGCGCTGAAGCACACGGTCTAGGCAGTCAAGACAAGCATCGAACCCATCGCCGTAGACCGAGAAGTCATCCATGAAGACCTCTAAACAGTCACCCACCATGTCCGAGAAAATGGACAACATGCACCTTTGGAATGTCGCCGGAGCGTTGCATAGACCAAAGGGCATCCGTCTGAAAGCATAAGTCCCAAACGGACAGGTGAATGTCATTTTCTCCTGGTCTTTGGGCACAGTGGCCACTTGATTGTATCTGGAGTAGCCGTCAAGAAAGCAGTAATGACTCTTCCCAGCTAGCCGCTCGATAATCTGATCAATGAATGGCAGCGGGAAGTGATCCTTCTTGGTGGCCTCATTCAATCGTCTGTAGTCCACACAGACCCTCCAAGAAGTGGGTACTCGGGTAGCGATCTCCTCTCCAGACTCATTCACAACTGTAGTGATACCCATCTTCTTGGGTACCACATTAACGGACTAACCCATTTAGAGTCGGAGATGGGGTAGATAAAATCAGCACTCCACCACTTCAAAATTTCTTTCATGACTACGTCTCGAAGATTCGGGTTCAACTGTCGTTGGAACTCACGCGACGGCCTAGCGTCATCCTCAAGATAGATGTGGTGAGAGCACAGAGATGGACTAATCCCCTGGAGATCGGCTATACTCCAACCTATTGCCTTGCGGTTTCTTTCAAGAACCTCCATCAGACGAGATTCTTGTTCTCCAGTCAAACCTGCTGAGATAATGACTGGGTGCATATCTGGCTCACCCGCAAGGAATCTATACTTCAACGACTGCAGTAGAGGTTTCAGTTCCGGACAACTGGGAGGTGACAGATTTGGTTTCTGATATGTCTGTGTGAAGGCGACCAGGTCTGCATGGGAGAACTCTCACTCTGCATGAATTTCTGACGAAGGGCGGCCTGCTGAATCATCAATGAACTGTATTGGCTCGCACTCTGTCATGGCTGTTGGCTCAGAAGGAATCAGACAAGGCAAATAGTCATCGAAATCATCCCAATCAATGTCTGAATCTGAGGGATTAGAAGAAGATGAACAAGAATGGAAATCATAAGCACCACTCGTCCCAACACTGTCAGCCTTAGGTGTATCCTCATCCAGGGGTGTGCTCTCCCGGTCTTGACTGCCATAAGCTTTAGATATAGTGAATCTATAGGTAGGGCGAGGGTCGGTGCTACAGGATCTGTCCAGTTGGATTCATCGTCTGTCATCACAAAATCACACTCCTGGTAGATGTCTAGCTCTTCCTCTGTCATCTGCGCGGCTTCGCTGGACTGCTCCGAGCATTCAAGTTCTCTGGCTCTGGTTTCCTCGATCGTCTCTATTTGTATGGTTTCGCCCTCTATGAGAAAACACACCCTCCCACAATCATGATCGGTCACCACCTTGGCTGTGGTCAAGAATGGATGTCCGAGAATGATGGGGGCATCAGTTACTGACTCAGGGATCTCCATGTCCAACACGACGAAGTCCACGGGGAATTTCAGGCCCTGAATGGTAACGACCACGTCTTTCAATAACCCCTTCGGCCTCTTAGTCGACCTATCAGCAAACTGAAGAACTGTCCTGCTCCTAAGAAGAGGACCAAACTCAAATCGGTCGAGTAAGGCTGTCAGAAGAAGGTTGATTGAAGAGCCGTTGTCTAACAGAGTACGATCAAACTGCTGCTCCTGAATCTCGCATCTGACATAGGGAGCTCCTGCGTCTGGTCGCTTGGCTGGCAGTTTGTTCTGAATAGTGCAGCAAGTGGAATGAGTGAGCACATGGATTTGATCTCTGTGGTTCCTCCTCTTCCTGCGGACGATGGTCTTCTCTTTCAAGTTCTTTTTGAAGAGGGGGATGTGCTCAAGTGCTTCCTGTAGAGACAACTGAATATGGAATCTGTCGATCATCTTGTTGCTGAACTCTACCTGCTGATCTTTTTTAGGATTTTCTCTTTTATTCCCCTTTGCCCGGCGGAGTGCCTCAGGGAAGGGGATGGTAGGGGCTTCCTCAGATGGAGGGCTAGGAATAGGTCCCTATGCCTGTGAAGGAGGAGAATCCATACAATCATCACCATTCAACACATATGGATTCGTAATGTGAATAGAAACCTTTCCTTTATTCATATTTTTGTTTTTCTTTTTGTTACCACAATCCATAGATACAAAAGGTGGTAACATCACAGAGGGAGGCTCAACAAAAGTAGATGTGGTGACCTCAGTACCACCACCAGCACCTGTGTTCGCGGTATCAACACCGCGCTCTGGCTCAGCATCCAAAATGGTGGCATCAGCACCACCGTCTGCATCTGGTATCACGACGACCTCAGTACCGTCGTCTGGATCTCCATCATTGGTGGCCTCAGCACCACCGTCTTCAACATCATCATTAGCAGCATCAGCACCGCTACTCTGCTCTTCTGGCGCTCCTGGTTCAGCTGGTGGTTGTCGCTCAGAAGAGGCGTCGCCGGCTGGCATCCTACCGCTCCTAGTAGTCACAAAATCAGCATCATACAAAGAAAGAGATATGTCACTCGAATAGTCACTAGGAGAGGTATCCTCTATAAACTCTACATGCTCAGACTTCCTTTTCAGATTGTTCAGGTTAGGTTCAATCTGAGCGGGTATGAAGACCTTGCCTTTGATGATTTCCCTCATCTCCTGCTGGAATTCATCCATTTCTTGCCTGAAGGATGCTCGATGTTCAGAGAGCAAGCAGGCAAGATCATCGAGAGCTGGGTTCTCAAAAGCCGGGGCCTGAGAACCGGATGGGTTCCCTTGCTGGAAATGAGGTTGTTGCTGCTGCTGGTACTGGGAAGGATGGGGGTAAGATTGATGAGGCTGCTGTCGCTGCCTCCACTGTTGTCCCTAATAGGCGGGACGAGGACTACTCTGATACTGCGGCTGCTGCTGCTGCTGTTGCTAGCTGCTCTGTTGTCCTTGAGCTGGATTCTGCGGCAGGGAGGAGGAGCCACCGTTTCCCCAACGAAATCCGGGGTGATCACGACGAATCCCGGGCTGAGGGTACCGGTCGTACCAAATCCCATTGACTTCCATCAATGTTTCCTGCTCAAAGGAGGGTGGAGGGAGAACTGCTAGTGGCTGCTCCGACTGGTAGACCACCATCTGAGTGTCCGGAGATGGCGGCTGCGCTGGGTAGTACTGTAGCAGTGGAACCGACTCTGCCTGGATGTCATTAACCTGACAGTACGAGGCAGAATGTTAATTGGAGCTGCTACTGCTGGGGTCAGCCCGTGACCTGGGAGGCTGCTGGGTAGAAGTCTGTGCCTCCTGAACGCAAAGAATCTGCGTCTTCAGGTCACTCATCGTCTTGGCAATTTGGTCCATCTAGGCCATGCCTTGCATCTGTTTCTTCTCGAGGATCTCGAGACGGTCCAGCTTCTCACTAATGATGCCCATGTCGGTTGCGGTTGATTCTGCTTGGGCTGCGGCTGCCGATGAAGTGTTAGGACCGGCATCGATGCGGGGATCCTCTAGAATGATCCTGCTCCTTGCGGGGGCTTCTGCTGTGTGTAAACACGAGCTTGGGCCATCATAGTTGAATTTTCTGCCATGCCCTCGTAGATGGCCCAAACGTCGTCTTCACCCTTGGAAAAATAGGACCCACCGCAAGAGGCGTTGACAAGCCCCTGCAGCTCCGGTGTCAGCCCACAGAAGAAACTCTGAACCAGGTTGGGCTTGGAGATATCATGATGTGGACACCGGTCAATGAGCTCTCTGAATCAATCCCAGGCTTCTTGAAACTGTTCGTTAGGGATCATGACAAAGTTGCTGATCATCGCTCTAGCTGCGTTAGTCCGGTCGAGAGGGTAGTACTTCTTCAAATATGCGGTCCGGAGATCTGCCCAAGTATCGATGAATCGCCCCAGGTGTTTGAGCCAATATGCGGCTCTGTCAACCAAGGAGAATGGGAAGGCGATCATCTTGATCGTGTCCTCGGTCATTAGCCTATCATGTATGGTACTGCAGATCATTTCAAACTCTTGGAGGTGGAGGTGTGGCTCTTTGGTCGGCAACCCATGGAATTTGGGTAGAAGCTGAATGGTGTGGGGCCGAAGCTCGAAATCTCCTTGGATAGGCGGAAGTCTGATCCAACGATGAGTGAGGAATGCGGCTAGATTGTGCAATTCCCTCGTGATAGTCTGTGGCGGTCTCTCAGCGTCAGGATCACCTCCTCCTACATCAGGTCCTCCTCCTCCTCCACCACCGCCACCGTCCCCAGGTCGGTTCTCTCTCATCTGTGCTATCTCTCACATGAGATCACCCATGAAGGTTCCCTGATCACGAATCTGCCTCTGCATGGTCTCCAGGGATGCAAGAAGTGAATTGTTGATGGCGGCTTGATCAATGAAGTATGGAGGGTGCTCATGATCATCAAAATGCTCGCCTCTGTCAGCCATGTCGGGGTTCTCTGAAAAGGCAAAAGAACCCATCTCAGGTGCCATCAAATATTCCTAACTCTGCGATGCACTAAAATCTGAGACTCTTGGACTGATGGAAGGGGAATGAGAAGGGTGGTCGAGGGGGAACATGGTGGAAGTAAACTCAGCCTCGGAGAGCGGACTCTCCGAGGTTGTCCTAGATGAATGAGGAGGAGTGCTGGATAGCGGTGCCGACAGAGTCGGCCTAGAGATCTCCGTCCCATCATCTTGATTATTGGGAAGAGCAGGGTGGATGCAGAAGAAGAAGGAAGAAATGAGATGTGCGCACAAGTGTGCTGTGTTTTTGATCTTGACCTAAATAGAACTAGCAATCAAACACAAAACAGGGGTGAGTTCACCAACTCAACACATGAAGCCGTGAAGGTTCGGCTTTTATCTTGTCGGTTTTAGCTTGAATTCAGGAATTAATATTTTCACGAGTCCTTAGAGCGCTAGCCTAAAGGAGAGAGAGTACTGCCGGAAAAGTATTCCCGTACTTGTCCTCCTCCTGTGTAATGCGTAGCTTGCGCTTTTTAAGGTCCTTGTAACCCTTCCTGAATCCTTACTCAACCAAAGAATAAGAGAGAGGAAGCCAATAGGAGAAACCGATACTTCGGATCTCGCTCGCAACGGAATCACCCGTGAGCGTGCAAGATCCTACTCGGACGCAGACGGTGAGACAGACACACCCGTGAAGGTGTGGCCTATGCTCGGTACTTCGGACAAGGTCGGTGCTCACACAATAGTGAGTCACCAATGGCGACCAAGCCCTACTCGCCTACGTACGATAGTTGCGCCAATACTTCGGAAATCCAGGCGATACACAAGGCCGCCACAAGCTGGGATTTGGGCTCTAATCCTTACGAAGCACTCTGCTCACTTGGAAGGAGACCTTCCCATGCAACTTGAATACAAGTGAGGGTGTGACTCTCCCCAATCAATGAATCCAATTACCGATTTTTTTGGTCAAGGTTTTCTTAGCAGTCCCTTTTTTTATTTTTTTGGTGTTATCGCTTCTTTTGAGTTGATTCAAACAAGCGCCTAACGGTTTTTTTATTTTCTTGATCCTACTTTGTCCAAAAACAGAGGGAGAATAGAGTCGGAAAAGCCAATGCAAGTCGACACCAAGGTGGAAATCTCACCTTTGTGCCTAAATGATGGATGCAAAGTAAGAAGACTTACAGCGAATCCCAGCTCTCTCCATGCGGGATGCAAAGCAGAATTTTATAAACCTAAACTACATGCCGGTATGCAATGCGGAAATCGTCCTAAGTTAGGCAACTGCTAGCGTGAAGAACCACGAGTCAACCACTAATCTCCAATCCTAAGGTCCGGTCTAGGCTCACCCCTCCTTCTCTCGACACATCGAGTTTAGGAGAAGTGCTTGGCGGGATGAGCTCGCGGTGCGGCGGATCAAAGAAAAATGAATTGACTATTTAATTAAACTAAGTCCAAATACGATCTATAGGTGCATGCAAAGGTTATTAGTGTGTTTGGACCTAATCTAATCGAACAAGGAAGCCTAAAGCTAAGGGCTCAATCCACAAAAGAAATGAAAAATGAAAACAAAACCGGAAAATGACAGTCGGAAAACACGAAGAAAACCACGGTGAGCCCCGGGTGAACAAACACCCGGAAATTAGGACCGAGGTGTCTGAGAGTCTGAGTCATGTATTATTACAAATTATGAATCACTCTCTCACAAAATAAAATGCAAGCTAACTAGGCACTCTCTCACTCCTCCTGCTCTCTCCTGCCGGCTTGGCTTACGAAAAGCCAGCTCCGCTTCACGTGGTTGCTTCGGATCCCCTAGGCGATCCGCCTCGCTCCGCGGTCCCTCGCAAGAAGACACGAAAAAGAATGTCAGAAAGCTCAACAGTATATATCAAAATCAAAAGAGAGATGAAATGAAGCAATGGTAGACAACTGATCAAAATCAAGCAAAAATATGAACTACTCGTTGTTGCTCCCCAGCAACAGCACCATTTGATTTTGCCAAAATTCACGGGGTCTAAAATGATGTCTCACACAAGGCGGAGACAATCGAGGTCGCTGCGGTGACCCGCAATGAATCGTAGACTAAAATCAACAATTAACCCACACTATAGATATCAAGCAATGACAAGCAAGTGAAGTTAAAATTTATTTTTAACTCTACATAAAAGATGTATAGCAAGCAAGTACGTAGAGAGTTCAAACACTGGGAGCAAACAGGGTAGATGCACAAGTGTGTGTGTGAGTGAAAGTGAAGTGATGTCTACACTATGCAAGCAAATATTTTTGTGGGTTTCATTTTTTTAATTTTTAATTTTGTATTTTCGTTTTTAATTTTCTGATTTTTATAATTTTATATTATATATTTTTTTTCAATATTGGAATATATAAACAAGGTAATAAAAGAGGTGCTACAATATTTATAAAAATATGCAAAAATAGCCAAAAATTCAGAAATAAAATATTTTTGGTATTTTTATGATTTTTACTATTTTTGTGATTTTTGGGTATTTTTCAGAATATTTTTGGTATTTTTAAACAATGAAATAAAGCAAAACAGTGAATTAGCTACTGGTTGGGGGTAAAATGGGGATTAAAAATATCAAACAGCCACCAAAATTTTCCAAACCAATTTTAAAACAAAGATAATAAAAAGAGGAAACTACAGAACTTGAGTTTGCAATTTTTGGAGTTTTCTACATTTTTTTAGATTTTTTTGAAGTTTTTAAGTATTTTCTAATTTTTAAGGACTTTTGAGATTTTTAGTGATTTTTGGACTGACACTGAAATAGGTTAAAATAGACAGTAGGGATTGTTTTTGGAATTTTAAAGGTATTTTAATATTTTTTTGGTATTTTCTAAGCTAGACAGTATTGGAAAAGGCTATTTTGATTTTTAATAAATAATAAAATACGACAAAAATAAAATCTAAAAATATGGCGTCAAAGCTCAAGCACACATGAACTTAATGTGATTTTTGTGGAATTTTTCAAGTTACAATGATGCCCTAATTAAATAGATCAAGCAAGCAAAAATGTCACAGCCTAGCAAGGGTATATATGCAAATAAACAAAAGTCCAGGGGCATATAAGCAATTTTCCACAAAATTTAACTCTTAATATTCAAATTTATGGACCAAATACAAATAAGCAAACCCGCAAGGGTGTCGGCGCAAAATACCCACCAGGGCGCGTGACTTGCACGCGCCTAGCAGGGATTGAAATGGAATTTCAAAAACCCCTGGGGGCTTACATGCAATTTTCACAAAAGTTTGACATTTAAACTACAACTCTTGGTACTGAAACGAATTAATAAAAGGGCCAAGGGCCTCCTTGCAAAATGCCCACACCTCACGTAAACTGGTCGCGTGAGGTGATGTGGCAGAGGGCCTATGTGCAATTTTCTAAAATCTGAGGGCCTAGTTGCAAATTTTACAAAATATTTAAACTACTAATAAAAGTTTCAGGGCTAAAATAAAATTACAAAAATCGCGGGGGTGGCTCTGCAAAATACCCTCGCTGAGGAGATCGAACGGCGCTGGGTTCTTCACTTGACACGTGGCGAGCGACGGACGACCCATGACACTTCGACGATGCCCGAATGAGACTAGATCTTCCTCGAACGATCGGACGGTGAAGGCGAGGGAGGATCGGACGGATGCTGTGCGATCTGGAGCTTCTCCACGATTCAACGGTGCGGAAGCTAGGACCAAGAACAACGAAGAACGCCGGCGAGGGCGAGATTCTCCGCCCGAGATCTCCGCTCTCCGATGGCGGTTGAGCTTCAAAATGGACGTGGAGACTCCTGGAGGTCTGCTCTTCCTCCTGAGGGCTTCAAAAGACCACGGCGAAGGCCGAGGTGCTCGCTGGCGATCAGCGGAGCTGGAGAGCTTCGCGAACTCCAGCGAGGCTCCAAAATGGCCTCCAGGCGCGAATGAACTTTCTTTGACCTGCAAAAAGGGTTAGGAGGTCCAGGGCAAACTGCCTGGACCTCAAGATGGTGGCGGTGAGGCGTAACGCGACTTGGGGGTGTTTGGCCGGAGGTACGCTCCGGCCAAGATGAATGATTGGTTGATTCGAGCGATGAACCTTAAGTATTTTTTAGGGTTTTTAATCCTAGAACTAACAGGAATAAAATGCAAATGAGAAATAAGAGGAAGGGGGCCCTCAATGGCCGGAGCCAGAGGAAATGAGGTACCTCGACCGTCGGAGTTGGGGGAGGTGGTGGAGACGCCTCCGACCTCGTACGCCTTGGCTGAAGGGACCACGGTGGAGTTGTCACCTCCAAGAATCCACAGAGCACAAGAGAGGCGATGAGGGGTGGACCGAAGGGACTCAAATTCGAATTCAAAGTCGGGGCTCCATATATGTTGGTTGACCGGATGACCAAGGTGCTCCAAAGATCGAGCCAGATCTGGTGAATCGATGGCTTTGTTCCCCCAAAAACGCAAGGGCGTGATAGACCACGAATCGAGAGACAAAACTCATGAAGGTCTCGATATCAAAAAGTGCAAGATGGAGTCTAGAAAAATCGACAAAGAAGGGGTCATACCAAGGTCTGACAGCAGCTACAGGGCCTAGGGCAGACAGTTGACCGAGGTCAACTGTGACTGCCCCCTGGTTGGTCCACGTGGACCAACCGGGAAAAAAGTCCTGAAAAAGATTTAGAAAATAGATTAAAAATCGAAAATGATTTTATTAAATTAAGGTTATAAATAAAAAATATTTATTATTTTATGTAGTATTTTATTATGATTTTTAATTATTTTATGGAATATATTTTTATGAGTTGCCTATTATGCCCCTTATAGGTATATTACCTATATATTTATTCTTTTATTTTTATTTTGGTATTTTTAATTTCTTTAATTCTATTTATTATTTTATAAGTTTATATAATACTTTTATACACTTGGAAATATTTTTATTTTATTTTTGTGATGTGTTTTGTATTTTAAAGAAAATATAAGTATACTTTATATAGGAATGGGTATAGGTATAATACCTAGGTTTTGTATATACAAGTATTTTTATTTTGAGTTTTCTTTGCATTTTTATTCTGATTTTAATGTACATAATTATTATAAGTAATATTTACATCATTATAAAAATATAAAAATATACAAATACTGAATAAATAATAAATGGAATATTTTGATCAGTACAACTGTACAATGAGGGTCCAAAACTCAACTTTCAAACCGTAGCTCCGCCAAATGCAAAACCACCACCATTAAATAGCTTATTTTATTCTATATACAATTAAAGGTGAGTTTGCTGCATTTGGAGTTTTCAATTGTGAGATACGGGTCTGGAAAGTTGGGATTCTGGATTTTTAATCAGACCATAACTTTTTATCTGTACAATATTTTTCAGTGAAATCAATTTGTATTTTTCTATATTAAATTATCTACAACTTTCATGTACAAAGTTTCTTTATTTGAGGTATAAAAAATGGAACCAAAAATGGGTTCCAAAATGAGTAAAGAATGAATTAATAGGTTTAGGTAGTTTGACTGTATCTGGCCCTTATCTCCCCCTACTTTATTCCTTGTCGACCTATTCATCAAGATGCCTAGGTCTCGGGGTTTTGGGTCATAAAATATTTACAATATTTTATTCTTTTTCTTTTTCTTTTATTTATTCTATAATTTTGGCTTTAATTACAGTATTTTATACACTATTTACAGGTACATGCATGATTGCTAAGAAGGTGTATTTAATGCTATTTACAGGCATTTGCTAGGGTTTTTGGTGCCAAAATGATAGAATAAAGATGATGAAATGTGGATTCATCAGTGGACGTCTCGCTCATCCTCTTTCATCTGCTCGGTATCACTGGACTGCTCTGAGCATGCTGATTCTCTCGCTCTGGTCTCGTCGATCGTCTTTATTTGTATACTTTCGCCCTCTACGCGAAAGCACACCTTCCCACTATCATGGTCGGTCACCGCCTTGGCAATGGCCAAGAATGGACGTCCAAATATGATGGGGGTGTCTGTTACCGACTCAGGGATCTCCATGTCCAATACAACAAAGTCCACGGGGAATTTCAGACCATGAATGGTAACGATCACGTCTCTCAATAACCCCTTCGGCCTCTTAGTCGACCTATCAGCTAACTGAAGGACTATCCTACTCCGAAGAAGAGGACCAAACTCGAATCGGTCGAGTAAGGCTGCCGGAAGGAGGTTGATAGAAGAGCCGCTGTCTAATAGAGTACAATCGAATCGCTGCTCCTGGATCTCGCATCTGACATAAGGAGATCCTGCATCAGGTCTCTTGGCTGGCCAATCGGTTCTAAATGGCGCAACAAGTAGAATGGGTGAGCACATGGATCTTATCTCTGTAGTTCCTCCTCTTCCTGCGGATTGTAGTCTTCTCTCTCAAGCCCTTTTGGAAGAGGGGGATGTGCTCAAGTGCTTCCTGTAGAGTCAGCTGGATCTGGAATCTATCAATCATCTGGTTGTTGAACTCTACCTGTTGAGTTTTTTTTGGATTTTTCTCTTTTATTCCCTTCGCCAAGCGGAGTGCTTGAAGGAAGGGGATGTAGGGGCCTCCTCAGATGGAGGACTAGGAACAGGTTCATGTGCCTATGAAGGGATGGAATCCATACAATGATCATCATGCAACACATATGGACTCGAGGGGATACATAAACCTTTCCCTTTATTCATATTTTTGGTATTTTTCTTATTACCACAGTCCTGAGATACAAAAGGTGTCAACACAACATGTGGGAGCTCGACAAAAGTAGAAGTGGTGGCCTTAGTACCACCAACGGCATCTGACTTCGCGACATCAGCACCGCGCTCTAGCTCTACATCAAGTAAAATGGTGGCCTCAGCACCACCGTCTGCATCGGGTGTCGCGACGGCCTCAGTACCGTCGTTAGGATCTCCATCCTTGGTGGCATCAGCACCACCGTCATCATCATGATCATCAGCGGTATCAACATCGCTACTCTCCTCATCTGGCGCTCGTGGTTCCTTGTATGGTTGTCGCTCAGATGAGGCGCTGCCGGCTGGCATCCTACCGCTCCTAGTAGTCACAAAATCACATCACAGAAAGAAGACGTGTCAATCAAATAATCACTAGGAGAGGTATCCTCTGTGAACCATACCTGCTCAAACTTCCTCTTCATATTATTCGGATTTGGCTCAATCTGTGCTGGTATGGCAGCCTTGCCCTTGATGATATCCCTCATCTCCTGCCGGAACTCATCCATTTCCCGCCGGAAGGATGCTTGCTGTTCAGAAAGCAAGCGGGCGAGGTCATCAAGTGTTGGGTTCTCAAAGGCAGGTGCTTGAGAATCGGAAGTGTTCCCCTGCTGGAAATGAGGCTGCTGCTGGTGTGAAAAATGCGGAGGGGGCTAGGAGTATGTCGGGTGAGGCTGCTGACGCTGCCTCCTTTGCTGTCCTTGATAGAAGGGACGAGGACCTTGCTGATACTGCTGATGGGCATACTGGGGCTACTGCTGCTGCTAGCTATTCTGATAGCCCTGAGCTGGAGACTGCTGCTAGGATGAGGTGCCACCAGTGGTCCAACAGAATCCGGGATGATCGTGACGGATCTCGGGCTGTTGTGGGTACCGGTCGTACCATATCCCATTGGCTTCCATCAATGGTTCCTGCTCAACGGGTGATGGTGGGAGAACTACCAGTGGCTGATCCGGCTGATAGACCACCATCTGAGTGTCCTGAGATGGCGGCGGCAATGGGTAGTGCTGTATGCCTGGATGTGATGGACCTGGCGGTACATGGCAGAAGGCTGGGTAGAGATGCTACTACTGGGATCAGCCCGTGACCTGGGAGGCTGCTGAGTGGACGTCTGTGCCTCCTGAATGCAAAGAATCTGCATCTTCAGGTCACTCATGGTCTTAGTCAAAAGGTCCATCTAGGCAAGACCTTGACTCTGCTTCTTCTCAAGTATCTCGATGCGGTCCAACTTCTCTGATATGATTCCCATGCCAGCAGCGGTGGATTCAGCCTGAGCTGTGGCTGCTGACGGAGTGTGTGTACTAGCATCGATGCGTCAATCCGCTGGTATCCAACTGCCTGTGGTGGGAGCTTCGGTTGTGTGTAGACGCGGGCTTGGGCCATGACTGTAGAATTCTCTGCCATTCCCTCATAGATCTCCCAAACTGCATCTTCTCCCTTGGAGAAGTAAGATCCACCACAAGAGGCATTAACAAGCCCCTACAGCTCCAGTGTCAGCCCACAAAAGAAACTCTGAACTAAGTTGGGCTTGGATATATCATGATGTAGACACCGGTCAATGAGCTCTCTGAATCAATCCCAAGCCTCGTGAAACTGCTCATTCGAGACCATGGTGAAATTGCTGATCATAGCTCGTGCTGCGTTCGTCTGGTCAAGTGGGTAGTACTTGTTCAAGTACTCGGTATGGAGATGTGCCCAAGATGTAACGTACCTCGTTAGGTGCTTCAGCCAATAGGCTGCTCTGTCAGCCAATGAGAATGGGAAGGCAATCATCTTGATTGTGTCCTCACCCACTAGTCTGTCATGGACAGTGCTACAAATCATCTCAAACTCCTGCAGATGGAGATGAGGCTCCTCGGTGGCTAGCCCATGAAACTTGGGCAATAACTGAATGGTCTACGAGCGAAGCTCAAAGTTCCCAACAATGGGGGGAAGCTGAATCCATCGGTGAGTGAGGGTTGTGGCTGGGTTGTGCAACTGCCTCATGGTCATCGGCGGCGGCCTCTCCTGGTTAGGTTCTCCTCCTCCACCTGCTGCTTCTGGTATATCTCCTCCACCGCCCTTAGGTCTGTCGTCTCTTCCCTGTCGCATCTGCGCTATCTCCCTCATGAGGTCACCCATGAATACTCCCTGGTCTCTGATCTGTCTCTGCATGGTCTCCAGGGATGCTAATAGTGAGTTGTTGATGGCAGCTTGATAATATAGGAATGGTGGTGGTCTCTGCTCATCTGGGTGTTCCTCTCTGCCGTCCATATCTTGGATCTCTGCAAAGGTAAAAGAACCCATCTCAGGTGCCGTCAAATGTTCTGAGCTTTATGGTGCACTAAACTCTGACACTACTTGGCTGATGGAAGAAGAAGGGTGGTCGAGGGGGAACAGGGTAGACGTAAACTCAGGCTCGGAGAGTGGGTCTGGACTCCCCGAAGCCAACCTAGATGAATAGGAAGGAGTGCTCGATAGCGGTGCCACCAGACATGGCCTAAGGGTTCTCCTTCCATCATTTTGATCTTGGAAAAAGGGTGGATGAGATCTGGAATGCAAACAAGATGTGAATACAAACCCTCGATTCACCTACACAACTCTGGAGCTGATGACCATGAAGGTTCGGTCATTTATCTTGTCAGTTTTAGTTAGGTGATCAATCAATCTATCAGAGCGATTAAGCGAGCTGCTGGGAACCCAACTCTCCTAGCCGACTGTCCCAATCCCAAATGAGACCTTTCCCAACCAGTAGAAGTTGCGGACCGTTTACCGGCTACCTGATCAATTCCCTCTACAAAGGACGTCACGGTCCGCTTTACCGGTTACCGGAGAGATCCTCACTGGAGAACGACTTACCAAGACCAGTAGTCAACTAAGATATCGGGCGTGGCTCTATCCTAGTGTTCGGGTCACTCTCTCGCTGCAGATAAATCAACCAATGTGGGGGTTGCTCTCCCAAGACAAACTTTTTGAAAGAATGAGGTGAGTTTTATGGTCAAGTATGCATTAGCATTCCCAATTTTATGGTTTTCACTTTTTTTAGTGTTTTTCTGAAATAAAAACAATGCCTAATGAATTTTCCGATCTCCTGGTTATTTAAAGTCCAATAAAACAGGGGAGGAAGTCGGAAAAACTGATGCGTGATCAAACACAATGATGCATGTAGAGATAGAAATGCGTACCTTGCTCCGGCACTCTACATGCAGGGTGATCCGCGCATAAAATAAAAGACATGAACAAAACTACCTATATGATGCACGAAGAAAACCATCCCTAGATGAGCAACTTCTATTAAATGTGAATAACAGATAGCTAAGACTCGGAAGAGAGACCAGAGTCCGGTATCGGGAGCCGATCGATGTCCACCACAATGGATCCTGCACGCGTTGTATACGACTCCTCTTGGCACGTGGTCTCTAGTCCAAGTCAATAGCTTTTTCAGTTGATTTTTAGCTAAGTCCAATTACGATCTATAGGCACAAGAAAGATATTAGGTGTTGGGCCTTAGCTAATTATGTCGCAATCAATAGAAATTCCTAAAACTAGGGGCTAAATCCGCATGAAACAAACAGGTAATTAAATCGATGAAAATCACGAGAAAAATCGTGAAAAACTGACGAGGCCCCCAAGGAAACAATCCCTCAGGTACTGGACCTCGTGAAGTGTCGAAGTGTCCAAGTCTTGTTTAAGTTACAAATTTGGAGTCACTCTCTCACAAATAATTACAAATATAGGCAGAAAAAGTAACTAGAGCTAATTTACAAAAACTCTAAGTCTTCTTCGTGCAGGCTGTAGCCAGCTTCATGTGGGTGCCCAGGAGCCTAGGAAAAGCCGCCTCCCTCGATCTGCGGTACCTCACACAAAGACAACAAAGAGGGTGGTCAGATAGCTCAAAACTGCAAGTCAAATACAAGAGAAATAAATGAAGTAAAAATGGTAAACAAGCGATCACAATCAGTCACAAAATAATGATCTATACGTTGTTGCTCCCCGACAATGGCACCATTTGATTAATCGCAAATCACTGGGATCTAAATGTCTCACACATGGCGGAGACAAAAGTCGTCGCGGCGACCCTCGGTAATTCCCGATTAAGTCAACAATCAATCCACAATAACAATCAAACAATGAGAAGTAAATATGGAGTTAAAATTTATTATAACTCTACAATAAGTGTGTATAGTGTGCAAGTACGTGTAGAGTGTCGAACACAGGGAGCAAGCAAGATAGATCAAGTCAATGATGAAAAAAATGTGAATGTGTGATCAAAGGCCTACAACTATGCAATTTTTTGTGGGTTTTTATTTTATAACTATTTTTTTAATTTTGTATTTTTGTATTTTGAGTTTTATTTTTTTAATTTTATATTTTCTTTTTCAATAATAGAATATATACACAATATAAGAAAAAAAGAAGGATAAGGTATTTATAAAAGTAAACAAAAATTTAAAAAATCAGGAAATAATGTATTTTTGGGCTTTTTATAATTTTCTAGTGTTTTTGTGATTTTTCTAGATTTTTCCTATTTTTTTGGTATTTTTAAAGTCAAAAATACTTAAAACAGTAGATGAAATAAAAAGCTGGAACTAAAATGGAGCAATAAAATATCAAACAGTAACAAAATTTCCCAAATTAATTTTAAATAAAAGATAATAAAACAAGGAAAATTCAGAGACAAAGATTATATTTTTAAGAATTTGCTGGAATTTTTAAGATTTTTTTGAAGATTTTAAGGGTTCTGTGATTTTTAGGAGTTTTCTTTTGAGATTTTTAATGATTTTTAGAAAGAAGTTAAAACACACAAAAATGCACAAAAGGTAATTTTTTGGAATTTTTAAAAGAGTTTTTATAATTTTTTGGTATTTTCTAATGCAAACAATAGCAAAAATGCATATTTTTTGAATTTTATAAATATGAAAATGCAATAAAAATGCAAAACAAAAATATGGCGAGAAAGAGCACTCAAACAAGAGCTTAACTTGATCTTTTAGTGATTTTTAGAATTTTATAGACACATGAAATAAATAGAAGCAATACAAAGAAAATACACTGCTGACAGGGGCATATATGTAAATATCCAAATATCCAGGGGCCAATATGCAATTTTCCACAAAAATTATAACTAATAAATATATTTCCAGGACCAAGTACAAGTTTCAAAACCCGTAAGGGTATGCCTGTAAAAATACCAACCCCGCACGTGATATGCACGCGCTTGGGAAAGACCTAAATGCAGTATACAAAAACCTTAGGGTTGTAAAATAACCAAAAATAATACACGTTACAAAATATTTCCTGGACTAAATCGAAATAAATAAACCCGTAGGGGGTCCAGTGCAAAATCACCACCACCTCACGCACACGGGTCACGTGAGGTGATGTGGATTGGACCTATATGCAAATAATGAAAGTTCAGGGGCCTAGATGCAAATATTACAAAAATATATGAACTACAGATGAAAGTTACTGGACTAAATAGAAATACAAAAAATGCTCAGGGTAGAAGATGCAAAATACCCAAAGCTAAGCAATCCAACGGCGGGGGAGATGCCACTTGACACGTGGCGTGATACGAACGACTGATGACGCTTCGGCGATGAGCGGCCACGATCAGATCTGGCGAGACGATCGACGGTCGGAGCTGGTCAAGTCGAACGGCTGCTATGCACCTGGAGTCCCGGCCTCGATCCGACAGTGCTGGGGGCGGAGCAAGAACAGGGAAGCAACGCCGGCGAGGCGAGCTTCCTCGAGCTCGAGATCCGTCCTCCGGTGGTCTCTGGGCTCCAAAATCGGTTGGGCGACTCCTGCGGTCTTCCTCTTCCTCCTGGTGACTCCAGAACACCTCAGCGACGACCGAGGTTCTCGCGCGGAGGTGGCGGAGCTGGGTGGCTTCGCGGATGTCCGGCGAGAATCAAAACGAGCCCCAGGCTCGAGTCAAAGTCCTTGACCTGCAAAAAGGGGTGAAAGGGTCCCGGGCAAATTGCTTGGACCCCGCGGAGGCGAAATGGGTGCGAGAGGCGACGGTGCAAGATGGTGGCCGGAGGTGCACTCTGGCGGGGTACGTGTGTAGGGTGATTCGATGGACGAAACGCGGCGATTCTTGAAGGGAAATGATCCTAAGGATACGAGTAATAAAATGCGAAAGAAAAGGGGGAAAGAAGGTGGCTGCCTCGATGGTCGGAACTAGAGGGAAGTACCTCGACGCCGGTGAAAGGCGGAGGTGATTGGAGCCGCCCCGATGCTCGCCCGACCAGCCCGAAGCTCGGCGAAGGAAGCTGTCACCTTCCTCTGTCGATGGGCATAAAAAGGGGAACGGAGCTTGTGCAAGAGGGGTTTAAACTTGGCTCGAAAGTCGGAGGGCCGATTAAGTAGGTGTTGAAGGGTGGCTCAGGCGCTCCAAAGATCGAGAGAGATGGCTCAAATCGTCGACCCTCGGCCCTAGGAGATACGGGGCGTGAAAGAGCAATGATCGAGGTAGAAAAGTCATGAAGGGATCGACATAGAAGGGTGCAAGGTTTGACCTTGAAATAATCGAGAAAGAGGGGGCAAAACGAGGTCTGGCACAGGCACATGGGGGAAGGACAGCCAGTTGACCCGCCGGTCAACGTGGACTGCCTCCTGGTTGGTCCACGTGGACCAACCAAGAAAAATCCCTAGAAAATGATTAGAAAAATCAATAAAAATTAGTAAATGATTTTTTTTATTTTTAAGTTATAAAATAAAAAATATTTGTTATTTTATAAAGTATTTTAATTTCTAATTATTTTTATGAGGTATATAAATACAAGTTACCTTTTTAGGCCTATATAGGTACATATATTTATGTATTTTACTATTTTATTTTTATTTTGTATAATTAATTTTATTTATTTTGATTTATTATTTCATAGAATATTTTTTCACACTTAAATATATTTTTATTTTATTTTTCTGAGGTATTTTGTATACTTAATAAAATATAAGTAGTAATTATATAGGTATATATACAGGTATTATACCTAGGTATGTTATATACAAGTATTTTATTTTTTATTTTCTTGAGATTTTTATTCTGATTTTAATGTACATATATATTATAAATAATATTCACAAAATCATAAAAATATAAAATTATAAAAATGATGAATAATAAATAAAGTGAATATTTTAATCTGTACAAATATACAATAGGGTTCCAAAACTCAACTTTCAAACCGTAGCTCCGCCAAATGCGAAATCACTGGCATTAAATAGCTTGATTAAAATTATATACAATTAAAGGTGAGTTTGATGCATTTGGAGTTTTATTAGGGAGATACAAGTCTGGGAAGTTGGGATTCTGGAATCTTATTCATACCATAACTTTTTATCTGTACATTATTTTGAGTGAAATTAATTTTGTATTTTTTTATTTAATTATCTACAACTTTCATGTTCAAAGTTTCTTTATTTGAGGTATAAAAAGTGGAACAAAAAATAGGTCCCAAAATGAATAAAGAACGAATGAAATAAAAGGTGTTTTTATTGTACTCTGGCCCTTATCTCTCCCTACTTTATTCCTTGTCGACCTAGTCATTGAGATGTCTATGTCTCGGGGTTTCGGATCATAAAATATTTACAATACTTTATTATTTTTCTTTTCTTTTCTTTATTCTATAATTTTGGCTTTAAAAACTGTATTTCGTACACTTTTTACACACATATGCATGAATGCTAAAATGCTGGAATAAGGGTATTTACATGCATTTGCCAGGGTTTTTGAGGCCAAAATGATAGAATAAAGATGATGAAATGTGGATTCATCATCTCCTAATGGAGATTTAAATTGACAAATTCAAATATTTGATTTGCAATCACCATGAATATGATCATCCCTTTGATTGATTGATGAGATCCTCTTATTTCTTTCGTTATTGATGAGATTCTCTTAAATCTTTTCAGATTGATGAGATTATCCTGATTCATTGATTCATTGGTAAGATTCTCATAACATAAGTCTTTCTATAGACTATAAATAAAGATGATGAGTTGCATACTAACACAAGTTCTCATACAAGAAAGAAATCAAAGAGAGAGATGAAGAAAAAAAGTATGTAGATACCGCAACAAAGTTTGGATACTTAATTGGTTTAATATCTGGTCTGATTTTTAAAATCTTGATTATAACCATTCTCGTTCATATTCAAATAGTATCGTAGTGCTTACCACGGTTCTATTTTTAAAACCTTGATTAGGATCCTTATTGTTCATATTCAAATGCTATGTCCTTACCACCGACCACGTTCACATCCTGTCTGTGAGAAATATAATATTCTTTTCCAAAGTAATAGATAGTCAATATATCGGTGATAGGGTAAAAAACACACTTTTCTTTGACCATAATAAGTACACATCGAGAATGGTATATCAAAAAGGGGCCACATGTAAAGACAGTGTAGCTTTCATGTTGACACCGTCATCATCCATGTGATGTGCCTCGATCCAGATGAAAATCTTGCGAGCAAGAACCGATATATCTTCAAAGGATTTGTTTTCCAAATCATGAAAGGGATTTTTACTCGGCAGACATCCTATAATCTTTGTCAGTTACCTCTACGATCTTTGAAACATCCTAATTTCTCCCTCGACCGTGTAAACTTGCTCCGTCTTACCTCACGAATCTTATCGTTAAATTGACACATCTAGAGTTAACTTCTTTGGGTTAATAACGAGTTAGTCTAACCAATCCGCGATCGGACGACTAGAATTAATCAAGAGAAGAAAAAAAATCCTCCCTCCTTTCTCCTTTAACAGCTTCCCCCAACTGCAGCGCCTCTTCCATCTCTCATCCCTCGACGAGGGCATTGGCCTGGCTGGAGGAGGTGTGCGCGAGGGGGCGTGGCGCTGTGTCTCGACCTGGGCTAGAGGAGGTGGAGGGGCGGTGATCGACCTGGAGGAGGTGGGGCTTCAGGCGGCAGGTGGTTGGGTTGGGGGGGGGGGGGGGGGGGGGGGGGGAGCTTCGAGCGACGGGGTTGCGGGGGGGCTCCGAGCAGGGGGTGCGGGGGGGCTCCGAGCAGGGGGTGTGGGGTTCGAGCAGCGGGGTTGCGGGAGGGTGGAGGGTCTTCGCGAGCAAGAGACGACTTGAGGAGGGCGCGCCGCCTGGAGACGCGAATCTGGAGGGAGAAGGCGTGCGTTGAGCAGTGGACCAGCCTTGGTGGGGTGTTGCTGCCGAGGCTGGACGATGCATAGTGCGAGGATGTTGTCCTTATTCTGCTGCGACAGAATCAGGGAGGTGGAGGGCAAACACGAGGGAGGAGGTTGGGGAGATGGAGGGCGTGACGGAGGACTTGGAAGTGAAGGGCGAGGGCGTAGGTCGGGAACGAGGAGGTCGAGGGCAGAGGTCGGGGAGGAGGGCGAGGACGATGGAGGTCGAGGAGGTGGTGGGTGGTGGGGGGAAAATGAAGGTGAGAGGGAGTGACAATTAATGTAAATTCGATAAATAAAATAAGTATAACATAAAAGAATGTAAAGGAATCCGGTTAGTTTTAACGGGTAAATGGATGGGAGTTAACCACAGAATTTTATAGGGTAAGGGTTAGTAAGTTTACGGAGTCAAGGAGGAATTATGATGTTTCAAAGGTCATGGAGATAATTGACAAAGATTATATAGTCTGCCGGGTAAAAATCCCTTCAAGAAATATGTAATCTGACTAATTGCAGTTGAAGAAAATAACCATTCTTCATATAATTAATATTGTGAGTCAAAATTGGGATTAAAAAAATATTCATCCCACACATCAACAAGAGTATAGTCTAACCATTTTACAGATATGTGCATTATTATTGCAAATCCACTCCACAAACCTTTCAACCACACGTTAACAAGAGATCAACACAATCAAATTAGCAATGGGAAGAAGAAAACAGTTTAGTTTGTACATATTGGCGACCAGATGGGCACAATTCCGACGCAAGCTCATCCAGCAACTGCTCGAGGATCATGGACTCAACATCCATGGCTACGCCGTCGACCCCATCACATGATACGACCGACCATGGGGTCTTCCTTAAGTCCTGAACAATTATGCGGTTCAACGAGAATGGTTCTTCGTCTAAAGCTTGCGTGGAGATGAGAATTTCTTGCCACAGGTCATGCAGAAGTTTCTTTCCATGGAGTTCAGCCAAGTTTCTAGAGAATCTCATTATATCCGGTCTACTGAATGCCGGTCTAAGTAGTGTAGGTAGTGCCTCGTTAAGTAGATCAAACAACAACTTGCGGCTTGTGGCGACCTCGGAGAGAAAGTTGCCACTGTCGATCTTTTCACATTTGTTGTAGGCTTCCTCGACCTCATTGAACACCCAAGTCGGTACAGGTTGTGATAGCATCTTGAACCTTGTAAATGACTTTTCAGCTGACCTTCCATAAAGGCCGGCACTGACTAGAACATCACGTATATAAGCTTCATCTTGGTCGCTAACTTCAATGATCTCATCATCATCATTACCATTCACTGGATTTGTTTCATTCGTCTCCTGTTCAAACTCAGTTTCAGAGGACTTTCACCTGATTCGGATCAAAAGAAATGTCAGTAAATGATTGCAAACCAGGTGTAAATGCTCATACTCTGGAAATTTTCAGGAAAAAAGGGATGAGATGATGTCTTAACTTCAAAGAAAGCTCTTTTGTCATCTACAGTTAATCTTTTTAAAGGAAAACTAAACTTCAACAGATATTTAAGTTGGTATAGTTGGTTAGTAGATAGTAATACTGTATGATTTATATAGATCTTAATCTTCTTCCTTGTAGGTCAAAGTTAAATCCTTAAATACATCGAGTTGAGACAGAACTACACTAGAGGTTTCCACCTCAACATGAAATGTTGAGAAACATCACGAGTAACATACCCAATCCCTTGACATGCTCATCGAGCAACATGGCTCGCAAACAAGCAAAACATATGAAAATATGACAAACCAAATTCGATAAATAAAGGCATGGAATATATCGAGTTGGGGGGATTAGAGGCATGATCTTACTAAGAGTTTTAGCACATGCATCCTTGGTGCTTTGCGGTGAAAGGTGTCCATTGTTAAATGGCACCTCCAATGGAGAGATAGGACTTGGTTGCCCTGGCTTGCCAAAGTCATCCAAAGAAGAGCTGGATATTGAAGCAGGACTCGGAGGCACCTCCGTCAGGTTCTCCTGAAATTAACAACCAAAAATCAACTATAAGCTAAGTAACCGGATAGTTGAGCCTCTGATAATTGTTTTTTTAAAGAAAGAAAAAAAGAAATGCTATGAGATGATGAGAAAAGATAATTTCTAAGCCATTGTAATAATATCATCACTCCCCTTAAAAAGGATATTTTTACCTGTGGGGTGCCAAGATTCACCAACACGGATGGAGCAGTTGTAGAAATATCAAAAAAGTCAGAATCAGGTGGATGTGATTCTCGTGCAGGTTGAGCCTTTTTGCTGAAGAATTTGCTTTGAGTGCAAGATTATGCCTCAAATTCGACACTCTTCCCTTGAAACTAAACCTATCTTTCCTGCTTTTCATGGCATTTGCAGATGTACCTTCCATTGTTTCACCATGGTTCCTCGAAATGCAAGCACCTGAAGCCATGCCTCGATCATCCAAAGTAAGTTTCGAGAATGCAGCTCGAGAGATGGGAGCAGACAGTGACCGGACAAGGTTTCTTGGCGAATGCTCTCCAGAAATTGGCATGACATCCTCATGTTCATGTCTGAAAGAACTAGTTCTACTTTTAAAGTCCCTGCTATCTTCCCAATGGCTTTTCTTTAATTGTTTCGAAGCACAAATATTTGGTCCAAATTTCTCCCTTTCATATTCAATATTCAATGATGCTGTTATGCTATTACTAACATGATCATCATCATTTCTAAGAATATTCCTTAATCTCTCAGATAGAAGATCCCTACTGTCTCTCCTGATCAAATCCATAGAATCCGATGTGTAACCCTGAGGATCACTTTTAGTAGATCGGGTTGATTCAGATCTCATCATCGTGGTTTCAAAGTCTCTAGAGACACTTTCCCTTATCTGTCTTGTTACATGTTGAGCTAATTGTTTTGGGTCATTTGACCTTTCCTTGGAAAAATTGTCGACCCTCCCACTACTCGTAGACACCTCATTTCTAGACTTCCCTTGTATTTCCATTCTAAGCCTTTCCCTTTACTTCCTCAAAAAACATATCCCTGCTAGTCTCTGGTTCTGGCATCTCAGGCGAACAACATCCCCTTGGCCTTTCCACAGAAGAATGCTCGAGCCTCCTGCTACTCGTAGATGCCTCATGTCCCTGCTTTCCCTGTATTTCCATTTTCAACCTTTCCTTAACCTCCTCAAGAAAGGCGTTAATGCTACCCTCCCTCTCCACCAACTCAGGTGAACAACACCAGGTTCTTCCAACATCATCAAAATCTTCAAGACCAGGTTTAAGAATTACAATCTTTGTTGATGGAGAGCTCTCGTTTTCCTCATCAGACTCCATTATTGATAAGAGTTTACAGACACTGGCTTTTTTTCGAGTTTTCAAAGTCACGATTTCCGATGGATTTGTTTGACATTGCGGTCGGATTGGACTATTAAACTGCATTTTACCAACTACATTAGATGTTACATTATAGTTGGATGGTCCCCATGATTTTCCATTGGATAGACTTTGATGTGCATCGGAAGACAGAACCACCTTTTCCTTGTTGATCTTCCCATCAGCAAGGCTTTCTTCCTTCTCCCCAAGTTTAAAATTGTTGTCCGAACCAGCAGACCTTGAACGCTCCCGAGTTTTGTTCATCTGCCATGCTTCAAAGTCTTTCTTAAATTTCTGAAGCTCTTCTTCCTGTGGATGCTCACGAGGCTTTGGTTTAAATGATCTCGAGCCACGCATGCCCATTGTAGATCCCGAACTATTGTTGTGTGGAAAATACTCCCCATCTCTTTGCTTCATGGATGCAGGATCTTGTAACCTGTATTGGGAGGGACTATCGCTGTTGTATTCCATTCTTCCATTCCTTGAATGTGCATATTCTCTTTCCTTCAGTCTTTCCTTCAGTAGGAGTGGTGGTTTTGTTTCCAAAGGTAAGGCATCCATCCCCATCAAACGGGCAATAACGCTTGGGCTTTTGTAACTTGTGCTTGTGTTTTTAGGCATTTCTTCTCCAATCAATTTCTTTATTGGGGTACAGCCAGAGCTAATATCTACTCTAGAACGGTGCCTCTCTTGTCGTGAAAACTGCAGCATGGAAATAACGATGTAAGTTCTTAAGTATTTAGCTTCTCAATCAAACAAAGTGGAAGTCATAGAGAATATTGGTGTAACATTTGTTATGATGGTTTGGGATAAAAGTTGCATCATTTGGAACATAAGGCAAACGACCTACTTGAATGAACATATCTGCTGATTACAAAGTAAAAAGATATGGGTTATCCAACGTGGTTAATTAGGTTAATTTCCAATATATACAGAAAAAACTAGAAATAATGAAATGGTCATACAAATTTAAAACTTTCAGAGGAGCAGATGCTCCTAAAACCAACGGTATATGACCAGCAACTATAAGGATGCTTCTATTTATAACTAGTGTTGATCAGGAGGAACCAATGAGAACTTTGACTTAAGTCTTCAGATGGGGCACATAAAAAGGAAAGTAATTACATAAAGTCCCCTTTTTTTCTTTTCCAACAGTTTGATACTCAAACTTAGTGGTGCACCAATCATATAATTGCTGTTACAGCTTTAAAACTGGTCAAACATTTATAAATTTACCACTTTGAATTTGTGAACAGAGATCCCTGTTTACTTGGCCATACAATGCTTCATCAACTTCGAATCACAAATTCTTCATCCACCCGCCCACCCCCCAAATGATATCAACATATTGATATGAAAGAGAATTGTCTTCCTAGTTTATGGTGTTTAATGAAGCGTACCTGTATATTTTCATATACAGAATGGCGACCAAGTTGTCTGATGGGGGGAGCTCCTCAATAGATGTAACTTAATTTAACATCTAAATTATTGGTCTGTTCTATAGAAAAGTTTCTGCTACACAGCCCAAATCTTTGTAAACTAAAAAGTTACATGGAATTAAAAACACAACAGCTTTAGTTTTGCAGGATAAGGATTGTATGACATCACTGATTCTTAGATGCAGGACCTACAGTTTATTCTTCTACTGTTGCATTTAACTACTAATAGAAGTACATACCGTGACCGTATACTGGCTTTTTACGGGTTGACTTCTTCCTGGACTTGCTAGAATGAGAAAAATCTAAAAAGTGCCATACACCTCCATAAAAGTAAGAAATATATGAACCAATCGATGTTGTCAGATAATCAGAGCCAGATCAAATTCTCGCAAGCCATACATAAATGACCAGCAATTATTACTGAACCTGCATAAATATGCCAGAAACAACAGAATTAGAAGCTGTCTATCTGGTATATATTGGTTTCATGAGGCATATCAAGGAAACATGCCTACAGGATGCTTACAAAGATATACAAAAAATTGACAACATCCTTACTTGACTGTAACACTTTTGGAGAAATCAAAGACCAGATTCATGAAGCATGGGTTGCACATAGAAAGAGAAAAAAGTATACCCATGCCTCCTCTTATGCAAACAGAAAGCAATAAAAAGTCATTTATTAGAAATATATGAACGTGGTTTCAATAACTACTTTCCTGATAGAAAATAGTCAGGAAGAGAATCGTTCCTAAACCATAACAAAAGGAAAACATGTCCTGACTCTCTCCATAGCGAGAAAGTTGATTACAGCCGTCTCTACATCTACGTTTTATTACAGAGTAAAGAAGTTCAACATCAGAAACCCACAAAAGAGGAAAACCGCATTGATCATCATTGCATGCCACCGAAACGCAAATTAACAAGACACAATCTTCACGCCCCCATAAATTCAGACGCATTAACACGAAACGGCTTCAAAGAACACCAAAATAGAAGAAGCGACTAATCTCCACTCCCTTGAATTCGTACGCAGCATAACTCGATCTAATCTCCCAAAACCCCGTTGACCCAGACGTCCTCTGGACATAAGGCATGAAACCCATGAAGCACCAGGCATGCATTGCCTCGATTCCCCCAAGAATTCACCCAAAAGCTCTCATCATTGACACAGAAAACACCACTACACCAATTAAGAAGCCCACTCCCAGAGAAAAAAAACCCATCCACATATCAGCGAAAGGAGAACGACCCACATCGCATTCACTGAAAAAGATGGAAAATTTACCTCTACCCAATTGAGAAGGGACAGGATTCTGCACTAACGGGGGAGAACCGACCAGGAGGCAGCAGAAGGTAGGTGGTAATCAAGAGACCCAGAGAACAACTAAGAACGTGATGGCTCCGCACACCCTAGAACTCCTATTTCACGTTCATGGGCCTCAAAGTAAAGGCAGAACAAGGCTTCCCTACCACTCTCCTCTATTTTTATCCATTTCTCTCCTCTTCCTAAGCTTTGAAGAAAATGGAGAAAAAAAAGATCCCAACTTTCTCACCTTCCTGTCATCTACATGTAGGGCCCGATTTGTGGGTTAGGGTTAAGGAATTGGATTTGGGTGGGGGGTTGATGATTTAACCACCAACTAACAGCTCAGATGGGGTTGGACATGGTGGCTGTCGGGATTCTCCTCCTTTCTTAACGCCATTCTCTTGTATTTGGCGCCGTTTTGTATATAAAAACGGTGCAGTTGTTTGGAGTCCGGACTCCTCTTGTGGATAACCGGCAGATGCGGTATGTTGAACCCTTGTCGCAGTGTAATCTTATCATATATCTGGAACTATTGTTATATTTTATTAGTGAAATATTTAATTACATTGGTAGGAACAATTTACATCTTATTATTTTTATGATCCATACTGCAATTATTTCTAGAGACTTCTGACCATGCTTGATTATGGGACAAGATAGGTAAGTTGGAGGGCTAAGAATTATGGGTGTTTATTTCCCTTTTGTTTGGAAAGTGGGTTTAGATTGAGGGATAAGAGCATGCTAATGTATCATCATCGATTAGTAAGTATTATTTTTCTCAATATTTATTTACAATTCTCAACTAAAATTTAGTGTACTCTTTCTTAGCTGTAGTCTCTTAACTTCAATTTTGTTCAATGCTAATAATCCAAAGAATTATAAAAAACGTCCTCTAAGTATGTTTCATTTTAGGGTTTTTATCACTTGTGCCCCTCCGAGAATATTGCAATTTTAGTTATGCCCCTATCTTTTTGGTAATATCAGTTGTGTCCCTCACTTCTTGCTAATCTATCGACACAAATGGAATTAAATCTTAAAAAAGGATTGAAAGGTCCTCCTCCTCCCCCGTCTTTTCTCCTCTCGCATCTTCTTCCTCTTCCTCTTCTCTTCCTCCTCCCCAGCATCCTGCTCCTCTACCGTCTCCTCCCCTGCCCTTGTGGGCGCCCTCCGCCCCGAGCTCCTTCCCTCTCCCTTGGCCTCCTCTGCTCTCTGCTCCCTGCCCCTCCCCCAGGCCAGCCTACCCCAGCCACACCGCCCCTGCACCCCCAGTCAGCCCGCCTGCCTGCCTCCCCCCGGCCCCATAGCCCCGCTGCCCCCGCGCCCCAGGTCAGCCCCTACCCTGCCTCCCCTCGCACCCTCATAGCCCCACCGCCCCCCGTGCCCCAGGTCAACCCCTACCCTGCCTCCCCCCGCGCCCCCCATAGCCAGCCTCCCGCCCCAGGTCAACCCCTAGCCCTCCCCCCGCGGCCCCTAGCTCTGCCACCCCCAGGCAGCCCCCAGCCGCCTGTCACCTTCCCGCGCCCCCGGCGGTAGCCCCTCCCTTCCTCCCGCTCGCCACGTAGCCCCGCGCCCTCAGCCCTGGCAGCCCCCCATTGCACCTGCCATCCCCGCCCTGCCACCCCAGCCCTCGACCCTCCTGCACCCCCAGGTCAACCCCTGCCCTGCCTCCCCCAGGCCCTACCCTGCTGACCCGTGCCCCCAGGTCGCCCCCTAGGCCCGCCGTGCCCCGCGCCCCCAAGCCCCGCCACCCCCGTGCTCCCAGGTCGCCCCCTAGCCCCTACATCCCTGGCGCCCCCAAGTCACCCTCCAGGGGGCTTTCAATATTTGTTAAGTTGAGAAAATTTTTTACTAATTGATTCATGAAAATTCATCGAAAATTTCAATAAAATCCACCGTTGGATCCGTAATGATGATTATCCGTGAAGATGCAAAAATTAGAGATTCGATGGATGCATGAAGGTGTCACTAAGAGAGAGAAATTATGAAGAGAGAGGAAGAAGAACAAATGGAGGAGGAAGAAGATGAAGAAGAAGTCTGGAACAATAATACCCCTCTTAACTGCAACAAGGCTTGAAAAAACTATGGTTAAGTCAACTCATTGACGATCAATCTGAAGGAAGGGCACAAGTGATAACGGAGAAGAGAAGTGAGGGGCACAACTGATATACCAAAAAGATAGGGGCATAACTGAAATTGCGATATCTCAGAGGGGCACAAGTGATAAAAATCCTTCATTTTAATGATTTATTATTATACTTGCAAGAATATTAACGGTAGAGGATCAGAATGGTGGGGACTTATAAATAAAAAATAAATTATAATTCCAAATACATTTGTATGCATGAATTTAAAGAAAATTTTGATCCCTTGACAATTTGATTAGCAAATGTTTTTTTTGTTTTTGCATAGAGCGAATGTAGAAAGATATTGAGGATGATGTTGCTTTATTAGGGATTATATGTGTACTACTCTCAAACATAGTCATTTGTGGAATATTCGAAAGTGTAAGAATGAATATGAGCGGTATAGTGATCACTACTTGATAATTTTGACTTAAATATTGCCGGTAATTATCAATAGCTACAGTTTGATACGTACATAATAAGTTGGCAGTATCAATTTTTCAATAATTGTGTATACATAGTTTCCATGGTGTTATAAATGACGTCAAAATGCATTTTCTTTAATAGTAGAAGACAATATATGAGGTATGGTCGCCCATACAAAGTGATGGGATGGGAAAAAATAATTTAAGAACGTGCATTTGCCATTATTATCAGGAATAAATGGTATGTTGTATCGTAGTTAGTACATTACAAATGTACACATATAGGATTATGTATTCAAAAGTATAAGTGTATTCGAATTATGATGAATACTATATATTACCTTATACATTAACATTTGAATGGTGATCAACTTGTCAAATACATCCCTTTTGCAATGGTTATGTGATATATTCATAATGTAGCACCAGAGAAAGGAAAGACAAACTGAGTTAGTTATTTATGTTAGTTTTTTGATAATCCTAATTGCATATTATTACGCAAGATCGGTGCTTGTTTAATCCATACCTTAGAAGAAAAACAAGTCCAACAATCTTGTGAGGGAGACGTGAAAGGATGTAGAAAAGATGATAATAATCTATTTTGTGGTTAATTTGGAAAGCTCGCTGGCTTCAAGCTTTTCAAGACATCTTATATATATGTTGACAATGTTGTTCATGAGATCAACTTCTTGTGGTCGTCATTCTGATATTTGGCGTGAAAATACCCCCTCAAGTGCCCTTAGATCATAAAGATGATGCCTTGTACAATATGCCTTGCAACCAATTATCAATAGATGTTACACTTCGTAGTTTAAAGCTGGATGTTTAGTTTTCATGACCTGCCATTCCAATGCTCAAATATCTAGTGAACACTCCTATGGTGGCACTGACTTCTCCAAAGGTTCGGCAAAGGAGTCCACTCCCATCAAGCCTTTGAGAAGGCCTTTGACATAGACTATGATGTGACCAAGATGGAGAATATATACGGACCTCTTTTAAATAGGGATATTTACACCCCTAACTTTGAGTAATTTTGTAATTACATTCATAATCATGTGTAATCGTGAATTACACTAAGGACTCCGAATAGCCACTCCGTTTTACACCCGTAATTCTCCGTTAGTTTAATTCGTTAAGTCAACTAGATGACTGAGTTAATCTAACCAATCCGCGATCTAACGCTTGGATTAACCAAAATAAAAAAAGAAATATATCTCATCCCTCCCCTCATGGTCCAGCACCTGCATGCAGATATGGACGACGGGTGTTGCAGAGCAGCGGCATGCGATGTTGGAGCTTGCATGCAGAAGGTTCGTCGAGGGGTTGACAGGAGCTTGCGGTTGCGCGTGGGGGGGGGGGCGATGGTGGAAGGCAGTGGCTGTTGAAAATATAATTTGTAATTTACCCAAGAAGTATTGTTATTGCAATGAGCATTATACAAACGGGCCCTTATACACATGGGCCTACAATCCTCCACCCATATGAAGACATGTGGGCCTATATCCTCCATCAACATATGACTCATGAAGATATGTATTTAGAAGAAGATTATAGAAAAGAGATATGTGGAGAAAATATCTAGATATTTCTCCACCTCCCACCAAAATATCTAGATATTTTCGCTTAAAGGATAAGCATGGAAGAGGATTCTAGATATCTCTTCCAAAATATCTTCACCTTCTTGGGGGCCTATAAATACCACTCAAGAAGTTCTCATTTCACACAACACAAGCCCACTACTACCACAAGAATCTCTCAAGTTTCCTCCTCATTCCAAGTGTTGTAAGGGCTTCTTCCTTTGTTGTAAACATTATAAGTTCTCTTCTTGTAAAGTTCAAGTCTTGTATGCAAGTTCAAGTTTTAATGAAAAGAAGTTCTTAAGTTCGCATCTACCTTGAGCATTGATCCATATTCTTTCACTCTAATTTGCTTCTTATACACCACCAATCTTCCGCTGCTTCAACAGTGGCGGAGGTAGGCCTTCTATGGGGGGGGGGGAGGCTCGACAAGAGCTTGCGGGGGGACGATGGTGGATGGCAGCGACGGGGGTAGGCCTTCCATGGAGGGTGGGTAGGGTTGAGCATTGGACCGGGCTAGCCCGACCCGGCCCAAACCCGAACCCGTTTAAATTTGGGCCAAGCTCGGGCCCAAAAAAAGAGCCAATCTCTGAAATGGGCTGGGAAGCTCAGCCTGAAGCCCGATTCCAAACCTATATAATATAATATATATAATATTACTTTAACCGTAATTCCTCATGGCCCACCACAACCCAATCCCCCCTCAAACCTTATCTCCAATCTCTGAGGAGATTACCATGCACCAATATTTCAATGTTTTGGAAAAATAAAATGTATATGAAAAAGTCAAAAGTTTTTGAAGAGAAAAAAAATCAAACATTTCAAAGTTCTTTTTATCAAAATGACATAGGAATGTCAAAATTCTTAGATTTATCACAAGTTTTTAAAACTCAAAAGTTTTTTAAAAAGACATTTCCATATCACCTGTTGAATTAAGCATTTTCAAAAAAAAATCAAAAGTTTTTAATGAGAAAAAAGTTACTGGGTCGGTCCGGCCCGTTTAACTTCGGATCGGGTTCGGGTTCGGGCTGTCCCATCCAAATTTTTTTGGGTCGCGGCCGGACCCGAAACCAAAAAAAATAAACGGGCTTAGGTTCAGGCCGATGCCCAGCCCGGCCCGATGCTCAACCCTAGGGGTGGGGGTTGGAGGGTTGACTGGAGCTTGCGGTAGGAGAAAGGGAGGGACTTCGTCAAGGCCTTGCAGGCAGGGGAGGGGGGGGCTTCGACGAGGGCCTACAGGGGGGAGGCCCTTCATCGGGCGCTTGCGGCAGGGGAGGGGGAGCTTCGACAAGGGTTTGCGGTGGCGGAGGCGAAGGGGGCTTCGACGGGGTCTTACAGGTAGGGATGCAAACAGACATATATGTATAGGTATTACCGTATCCTTATCTGTTATTGAATAAGAATACGGATGCTGATACAGATATTGACGGATATTAAAACTATCTTACCATATCTTTAAAAAACAGATACGGATATAAACGGATATTGATCGCATACGAGTAATGTTAGAAATACCTGTAGAATTGACTTAAATATATACTTATTAGGTGGAAAACACATGATATAAATTTACTAAATGTGTTTGTATCATAAAATTTATACAAATATTGTAAAAGAAGCTATAGAATTATGTTATATAGTGTTAAAAATAAATATATGACTATATTTATAGACGAAAACGAATATACGGATACGGGTGTTTGTGATATCAAAATGATATCCCTATCCATTTTAAAATGGATACGGATATGAATGTAAATGGATACGATGACAGATCGGATACGGATATATCCATAACTGTTTGCATCCCTACTTGCAGGAGATTGGGGCTTGCAGGCAGGGGGGTCTTGATGGCTTGGTTCTGGAGGAGGAAGGGGAGGAGGAGGTGCTGGAGGATGAAGGTGAGGAGGTCGGCGGGGGGCAGGGGCTGGACGGAGGAAAAATGAGAGAGTAACATCTGTAAATAATTGTAATTTAAAGAGTAAAAAAACTTGACTAATACCGTCATAGATAACGGAAATATGGATGGAAGTTAACACGAGGTTATAGAGGTAAGAGTCAAGCTTTACTGGGGGTCCTATGTGTAATTCACGATTATACGGGATTATGATTGTAATTACAAAATTATTCAGGATTATGGGTGTAAATATCCCTTTTAAATACCTACATGTCATCTATATAGATGGAGTCTGTTTATCAAAAACTTTTTGTTTCAATTTTCTCTTTTGGATGCTTAATTCCCCATGCATGCACATGTTTTACTTAAATCCCTGCTAGCATGTACTTAAGATACTCTTAACTTTCTACCTCTGATGAATGGATCTTGATTTTTTTTCATTTCATTGATAATGGAAAAAATAGATTCTAGGTAAAGGGACGTGATCCGTTAGTAAACAAACTTGAAAAAAGATGTTGTTACACTTTGTTAGAAAATAGGAAGCGGAAGCGAAACATGGAAAAAGATAAAGAACAATAAGAACAACAAGATTTACTTGGAACCCTACTCCCTAAGGAGCGGGATGAAAGGGATGAAACCATGGGAGAATGCCTCAGAGGGCTGGTGTGTCTATTGCACTTTTCTTATTTGATACAGGAGGTCCCGGGTTCCTTATATAGCCTCCACAAAGCCTCCAAGTCCCACCACTCTTGGATGAGGTAAATGGATCCTGGAGAGATCCATTTAACCATCTCCCATACATGTGACACATATATCAAATACTCCAACACTCCTCCTCAAGATGGAGCATGCAATGCTCAGCTTGGACAAACAGAAAGAAACTCAACCCACGCTATAGGACACTACGAACAATATCAACTCAACGTGCACCACTGCTGTTGTCGAGGACGTTGCTTCTCATGTCGTGTAGGTGAGGAGGACGAACATGCTGGAGTGTGAGTATGATAAATCTCCTCGTCGGAGAGTATGTGCTCTGAACTACGCCTGTCAGAGTCACTGCAACTGAAAATGAGTCTCCCCGTCGGAGTACTCTGGCCCGCCACAATTATGTGGACAACTGCTCCATCTCTGAATAGGGCCGAACTGAAAAGGTCGTGGAAGTATAATCCTCGTCGGAGTCCACGGTCGCTGGAGAATGGAGTCTGAAATAGTCTCCTCGTGGAGAACTGGGTCTCTCCCATCTGGCACAGAGAATGGTGCACTACTCTGGTGTACCTATGATACCGCATGAAAACCTTTACCAACATGGCATAGGGAATGGTCCTTTATTCTGGAGTCCCTATGACTCACATGAAAACTCTGGCCTACAAACCAAGAAAGGATGGGGCCCTATAAACTGATGGCATACATGTGCTCATCTAAAAAGATTACATACATGTGCGTGTCTGAAAATGAGTCCCTCTCTGGAGTCGAAAAATGGGTCACTCAAACATGGAGTGCCTCGAACTTAGACTCTGACCAATCTGAATGTCGAGTCTGAGTCTGCGCATCATACTGTGGACTCGAAATATGAACATCGAGTCTGAAATTGCGCATGAAAAATCTTCATCTAAAAATTGTAGAGTTTGAACAACTGGCTGGTCTGGAGACTAACATCTGAATCTGGAATCTGGATCAAGACCTGTGATTCTACACAATACTCCCCCTTTCTCCCATACTTGTAAGAAAACTGAACGTCGACCAAGTTGGGAGAAGACAAGATAAATGGGGAGAAAATAAAACATACTCAAAGAATTTCTTACGGCTTTTTAATTTTCATTTTTTAAGACGTCACACATTTTTTTTTGAAAACACACATTTTTTTTAAAGCCATTTCAATATTTTTTTCGAATTTGCAAATCTTTTTTTTGAAAACGCGTACGCTTTTTTTTGCATGTACGTGCCCCTTCTTTGTTTTTTAAGCAAATCTTCTCTTCCCCGTGTTTTTTTATAAGGCCGTTCACCCAAATTTTTTTCCGGCCTTTTCCTCACTCATCAAAATGTTTTTTTTTATCATACGACCAATTCCCTCCCCTGTGTTGGGCCTGGGAAAAAACTCCCCCCCTTTTTAATAACGCAAGTGGTCGGGGCTTATTTAGGGTTCCTAGTGAACCCTTTCTTTATATTGAAGCCGCCGCCCCCACTAGGGCTTGAAGATGAGAGATCGGCCCTGTTGGGGCTCGTCGTCGATCGCAGGAGGAGCCGTCGTGGCTGGGGGGGGGGGTTGGGAATCGCACCGTCGCGCAGGAAGGTTGGAGGGTATATGCTCGGAATAAGCGAAGGAGTAGGAGCTTCGGCGATAGTGGTGCGCTGCCTCGAAGGAGGTGTGCCTGGACTTGCCGACCAGTAGGGCTGTCGTCGAAGAAGGGGCTCACGCTCAGTGCGCGCGATGGAGCCACCGCACGAAGGCAGCAGGCGTTGAGCCTGCACCTTGCGTTGCCACGATCATAGGTGCAACGTGATGCCGAGATGGACCTTCCTAGAGAGTACAGAATCGCCAGAGGTTGGGACTGTCGCGCTTAAAGAGGAATCACGAGAGGTTCCCGCGAGTCTAAAGAAGAGGACTAGAAGAGGCTGGAGCATGAAGGTGTTAGCCAGATGGTGCCTTGGCCTCCATGGCGATGGGACCTCTATCTGGAGGTCACGAGGGATCTGCGGCTTTGCATGCTTGGCACTGTGGCTCCTGGAAGAGGAGAAGTTCCTCCTGGGTTCTGCAGATGCCTCTTCGACCTTCTGGAATTAGGCGGCTGCCAGGGGTGTGGCCGCTTTCATCTGAGTTATGAGGCAGCAGGGCTTGTTTCCTATTGTAGCGCGGCAGTGCGATCTACGACTAGTAGAGGAAGGGCACGGGATATGTCTCCCGTCCAGTATGGTTTCGTTCGATGCCTGAGATCTCGAAACCCTAGCCGTAAAGCCTCTTGATGCTCGAGATGCACGGAGATGGCAACCCAGGAATTTGTTGACTGCCGCAGTTGGAAAAAAAATAGGGTTTTGAAAAACCCTAGAATACATATCTCAAATTGCTTGAACAATAGATGAATTTGAACCAAAACATGTGTCGATCTTCAAACAAAATATGAATAACTCGAATCGCGAATGAATAAATAATGAGCACAAAACTCCTCGAGAATCGACCCGCTCTGATAGCATGTTAGAAAATAGGAAGCTGAAGCGAAACATGGAAAAAGATAAAGAACAATAAGAACAACGGGATTTACGTGGAACCCTACTCCCTAAGGAGCAGGATGAAACCACGGGAGAATGCCTCAGAGGACTGGTGTGTCTATTGCACTTTTCTCATATGATACAAGAGGTCTGGGGTTCCTTATATAGCCTCCACAGAGCCTCCAAGTCCCACCACTGGAAGATGTGGGACTAAACTCTTGGATGGGGTAAATGGATCCTGGAGAGATCCATTTACCCATCTCCCATACATGTGACACATATATCAAATACTCCAACACACTTATTACACCATCTATTTTTATATACTATGCCAGCAAGTCTCCTCATAAACTACAGTGGAATCATACAGGTTTGAGTCTAAATTACATACCTTCTTTTTCTGTTTATTCATTTCTTTCTTTTCTTTCTTTGTCAAGTCTTAGACAATCGACAAATTTGCGACCCTCGGCATATGATAGGATCCTGTTACTTGTCGTCTCCTTTTATCTAAGATATATGCTCTCTATTGCCAGCACATGACCTTCATTATTTGTCGCTTCGTATGTCGACCTTCTTTAAGATCATTCACAAGTACTGAATCAATCATCTCATTCCAATGTGATAATCTCCTTACCATAGAGAAATATCATCTAATATGATCATAAGAAGATGGAAGAGACCCAACAAGATCAATCTCTTATCATCTGCCTTGAAGAGAGATTATTGATTCTCGATCTTCTCCTCGAGTATAGCATGCCCATTGTAATCTTGTTAAAATTATCCTAGTTTACATCCATTTTCATATTGTCGGTCGTTCGTAGAACATACAACTTCTTTAGTAATAATCTATTTGCCAAAGATTTAATTTGAATGTCTCTTGAGCTTCTTCTAAACATCCTCTGGATTATCCAAGATATGGCTTCATAAAAAGTGTTGTCCATTAAAAATAGTTGTATTATACAACATTCGAGATCTCACATCTACTTCTACTCTTCCTCTTCCATCTTCTTCATCTTCTTCTTTGCTTCACAATCCCCTCTCTTGTAAGTATATTATATACTCATTATTTGGTGTAAGGTGATGAATCTATGATTTATCATATTTTTATCCCTTTCATTGAGCAAAAATCATGTGTAAAATATTGCATTTTTCTTGATTAATGTATAATTTCCATTTCATGACTTTCATGCATATTGCATTTAAAAACATTTAAAAAATTACATAACATTTCTCACATAATAAATTAAAGAAAAATAACCAATTTTTTGTTTTAGTTTTTCAATAAACATGAGCTCCAATCCCATGTTAAACTATTTAACAATTTTATTTTTTGTATTATTTTCCATGTCTGTTTTAGAAGAGGCTCAAGGGGTCTCTCTCTTCATCTTCCATCTTCATTTCAAAAAAGAATCGCTACACGACACAATAGCTGACGTCGACATGATGTCAACATTCGAAAACAAAATTTAAAAATTAAATAGGTATTGATGCCATGCTGATGTCAGCCCCATCTTATTCAATATCCTTCCCCGTCTGCAATGCACACCTCACTGCCCGTTCTCCTCCTATTCACGCAAACTACCGTGGCGATTGGCCTCCAAGCCCAACGCCAACCACCGATGATCGACCTCCTTGAAGTGTATCCTCATCTCCTCCATCTCGATCTATAAAAGGAGGAGCTCAAGAGGTGAAAGGACACCCATCACCACTTATCACAGCTCTGCCGTCGCCACCCCCTTCCTCCATGGCTCCGCCATTCTTCTCCGCCGCCACCTCTATCTCACCTCAGCCTCCCCACTACACCTCATCGTGCATCGCGCCACCCTCCATGCACTGTCCTCACTGCCATCACCGCCTCCTACCGCCGTTGCACTTTAGGAGAAGAAGAAGAGGTCCTAGGGACCCCTTCGTAATTTCAATTTCTTAAAGGTTCTTTAATTTATCTTGGACCTAAAATGTTATTTTAGGAAACTTTTATTTATTTTATACAATTAATTATTTTTTGTATTTTTATATTTTGTGACATTTGCATTTTTATTGTTCAAGTTTTTCTTAATTTCAATTTAATCCTCTAGGGATCCATTTTGTAATTTCCATTAAGTTTATTTATTTACATGTAATTTTTCAATTAAGCATTTTTAAATTGGAAAATTTCACTTCTGTCCACATAGTTTTCTTAACAATCATGCCCTTAAATTTCTATTTATTTACATTCAGGTCCTTAGGTTTCTTAGAAAATCACACCTATGCCCCTGCCAATTCAAAAATTCACAAAAATAGCAGAAAAAACTGAAATATTCCTAAAAAATTCATATACGTTCCTTATGATGATAGAACCTAATGGTAGAGGTTTCAATACATTTTACGATTTCATAAATAAAAAATTAGGATTTAGTTTGGATCAATAACGTCAAAAATGCCATTGTAAACAGAATTAAAAGTCGCGTAAAAAAATATCTAAGTCCATGTGGATCGATCCTCTACTTTTTCTATGCATATTTTAATATATGTTGGCTTGTAGATGAATAAATTTTATCTGAATATCTCGGTTTTTGCGTGTGTACACAACGACACATAAAAATGCATTTTAATACATCGAAAACCGCATTATGATTTTGGCACCGTTGTCGGGAACTTGGTAACTTTACACAATTTATTTTGTTATTTTTATCTTTTTATTTTAATTTTGTATATTAATTTTATTTGTTTTCTGAAGTACAAAAATTAAAATATAAAAAGAGGATTGCTCTCTCTCAATCCCTCTTATTCAGAAGCTTCGAGCATTTTTTTTAAATATTGGATACCACAATCGACAAGCATTGTAAGATCATTCCTAACACTTAGGCCTTCTAGATGTTTGCATTTGTATGTTTAGAAAATTCCGAAAATAATAAATCAACTTCTTCTTGCTGCATTCATCTTTGTGGTCTCACTCCCACTGCTCGCTAACTAAGTAAGATCACAACTTTGTTGTTCACAGATTGAAGTGATTGAATTGTTGAACTTTGAACACAATTTCACGTGCACAAACACAATCCTAAGTTAGAGCCCAAATCCTTGTGAAATTTTTTACTACTGGATTTTAAAATGACTAGCTACTTCTCAGTGAGGGAACTACGGTCTTCTTTAACAGGTTAGGTGGTTCAAGGACAACGTGTAAGGCACCATCCTAAAGTAACACGGGTGGCCATTTTACGGTTCGTACTTACATCCATAATGGCTGAAAGTAGAGGCAATTAGTTGTATGAATTCGGGATAGTCATTATTTCACGTGTAGATCTACTTAGGATATATGTGTGCTTGATTTATTGGACATTGAAAAAAAATCGAAAAGATAACTGCATTGTGACAACTTGTGTTGTGAATTAAACATTGCCTTTTATTTGAAATGGAAAATTCTAAGGATTTTGATATGCCGGTTCCTCTTGGGTCATTAACTAAGTATATATGTTCAGATGACTTGGTCAATACTCTACCGAAAAGTAGATTACAAGCTCTCATCTCTATAGCTTTTGCAAAATAAGGGATCTTGAAAATGATACTTAATCCTTCTCTACTGATCAAGCAAGGGCTCATAATATTATGTTCAATGAAGGACGTCATTGAAGAAATAACAAGAGTAATTGAAGAATAAGAGAAGAAGAAACTTGAGTCCACAAAATCGATCAATTCCATAGAAAAGTCCTTCACCCCATGTCCACTATCGGAGGACCTCCCCAAATTTTTACCATACTCAGAATTCGATCTTCCCTGACCTGGTTTTCTAGAGCCATCAAATTTTAAGGAGCATCATTCATTGGATTTCAACATATCATGTCATCCCCATATACACCATCGGAATTATTCGAGGATACCATTGGAGACAACATAAGAGATTTTATGAAATCAAGACTGAAGGAATAAAAGATGTTCTTGACCACACTTGGTGAATAGTTTTGCAATCTGATAACGTGAATTTTGAGAATATAGAAGAAGAATTTCTCAGCTCAGTCATGTTCCCATCCACTCTTTTTTATCTTGAACCAAATGATTATGTTAACATTCTTGACGCTCAGAATGCAATTTTAGAATGTCCTAATGATCTAGAAACAAAACAGTTGAATTTAAACAAGTTTGGGGATTCTGAATATGTGACTTCACAGTGTGATTTGGAATGGTCAATTTTTTATTTTGATTTTGGGACTATCTGAGTTTGAATTTGAAGATATAATCTCAACATTCCTGACTCGAATAAATCAGAATGAACTTCATGAGTCAAGTGATAGAATTTCTGAAATGGAAATTATCATAATAACTGATAAATTTTATGAATGAAATTGAGAATAATTTTGGTGAAGAAGAAACTGATATTGATTGGGAGAATTCAACTTCTGAGACCAAATCCGAGAACACATATGAAACTGTTTATGATTCATGCAATGAAATCTTGGATGATATGAATGAAGAAATCGAGAGATTGAGTGGTGCGCATCTTTTCTCATCAACCCTGGGTCCTCCGTGATGACTCTCTCAGGGACGAAGAAACAATGCCTATCTCTAGCCTCAAATGGAAGAAGAAATATTTAATGCGGTGTATTATTTTCAACTCACATCTTCGAAGATCGGGTCAACTTTGGATTTAGAAGATACCTCCCTCCCAGCCTTTGAGTTTATTGAGGACAATTCCCAGTGGCATGATCTGAATTTTAACTTAGAATTAACAAAGGACATCATATGAGATAATTATAGTTATATCATGGAGGGAGATTATAGTGAAAAACCATCCGATCTGTTAGAGGCCTACGACCTATCTTTCTACCCGATTGAGTCTCAAGACTTACTAGGTGTCTCACTCGATGTAGTAGTAGCATTTGATTCAGATTTTATGCTACAGTTATGGCTCAACCAGAACACATTTCCCATACCCAACATTGAGATACCTAGGTTAGTCAGTTTTCCAACTCCATCTACCATCTTTCTGGAATTCAACTACACCATCCCCAGCTACCTAATGCATCCCAGTGTTTCAAACACGGATGTTGGTCATGCTCAAGACACGGGTTATTTCTAACCCTGGAGCTCGGCTAGGGGCGTTAAAACCGACACATCGTGGGACAAATCCCACAGTTATTTTTCAGGTATTTTCCCTAGCTTGCATTTTTCTACTAACTGTAGTTCAACATAAGTATGGGGGAAATCCCACAAAAAAGTGCAAGATCAATTGAAAAATAAAAAAAACTACCTTTCATCACTTGCATATGCACTCCCTTCAATCATGTTGTCCCATCTTTTTTCCCCTCTTTTATTACCATGGGGGCATAGATCTTGTTAAGCATGGGGAGGTGCATTGCATTCCATGCATTTCATTTTTATTTTATCATTTTTCATTGCATCTCATGTATTTCATTGTTTTACATTGTTTTTTAGAAATCCAAAAAAAGTCTTTCATTGAATTTTTTCAAAAAAAAACTTAAAAATTCCAAAATTTTCTTTGTGGCATTTTCATATTTTTTTCAAAAATACAAAAAATTGCATATACCCAAAGTCCCATAAAAATTGCAAAAATCTCAAATTTTTATTTCAAAAAAGTAACAATTTTTTTTCAAAAATCCAATTTTTTTCTAATTTTCTCCTAACTTTTTCAGATATAGAGTTTAGTTTTTACAAGTTCAGACTTAGACCAAGAATATCTTAATCCACCTAATCTCATAGGAATTTATTAGATTTAAGTATTCTGTTTCTTCATGTCTATTTTAGACTTAATTCCTCGAGTTCTAATATTTTTTTGTGGTGACCAAAATATATGTCTAAATAGATCATGTTGACAGCTATAACTCTCTTTTACTCTTGATTGATTATTGAATAAATTGCACATTACACCTTAGTTCAACTTAGTTTACATGTACACGGACCGTTTTATTCTCTAGCAAGGGAAGGGAGTGACTCTGAATCTCGGGTAAGTACAATTCAGTGATCTAAGTTCAGGAACCATTTATTCTCTATAAGTATGGGTTTGTCAGCAAACTTACCTTTTACATGTAGCTAAAAGACACATATACATGTACACTCTTGATACCCGATGCCAACAAATCCTCTTAAAAAGAAGGCACAATAAAGGATGTTTGTTCCAAAAATGCAAATGCAAAGTAAGAATCTACCAAAGAAAAATCTACTCAAATAACTCATCTCTACCAAATAAGCCAAGTAGAAGATCAATGTTGCTAATAATTTAAAAGAGGCCAAAGAGGCCTAGGGTTCTCAGCAAAAAGAAAAAAAATAAGAGCAACAGACCAAAGCGGTCTACGGAAAATCCTAGAAAATTTAAGTTTTCTACAAATGCGCCCATCTTCTTTTGCTGATAGAATCAGGTGAAACGAAAATAAGCCTAGACTTAGAGAAAATAGAGGCTTTAGATTTTGTAAATCTCCCGATACATTGCTTAAGGTTGTACTGTATACTTGTCTCGTAAGTTGGAAAGAGCTATAACTTTCACACAATTCAAATTCAACTCAAGGTTAAAGAGAATATATGTTTTGCTCGGGATGATCTGACTTGACCTCAGGATGGAGTGGACTAAAATTTATAGAACTCGATGGCTGTCAAATTGAATATTCGAGGAGCCCGAACACAATATTAACCTAAAGGCCGACTCAGTTTATGTTTCTTATTTGTTCAAACTTGCCTTAAAATCTTAGGACATTGTGGGCGTGTCTGTTGCAAATCCTCTTTGTGTATTATTTAATTATTTTATATTTCTCTTTGCATATCATTATTTTGCTTGGGGCTAGCAAAAGTTAAGTACGATGGTATAATGAATATGTGATTTATCATGTTTTTATACCTATTATTGAGCAAAAATCATGTGTAATTAATTATATTTTTCTTGATTTAATGCATTATTTTATATTTCATGACTTCCATGCATATTGCATTTAAAATCGTTTAAAAAATTGCACAACATTTCTCACATAAAAAAATAAATAAAAGAAACAAAAATTTTTTGTTTTAGTTTTTCAATAAACATGGGCTCCAAGCCCATGTTGAAGTATCTAACAAATTTATTTTTTGTATTATTTTCCATGTATATTTTAGAAGAGACCCAAGGGGTCTCTCTCTTCCTCTTCCATCTTCATTTCAAAAAAATCACTACGTGACAAAATAGATGACATCAACATCTGGAAAAAATAAAAAAAATAAAAAAGGTGTTGGCGCCATGTTGACGTCAACCCATCTTCTTCAATCTCCTTCCCCGTCTACAACACACTCCCTGCCACCCATTCTCCTCCTCTTCACGCACAACTGCAGCAGTGGTTGGCCTCCAATCCCAAGGGCGATTGGTGTCGATCAACCTCCTCGATGTGTCCCCTCCTCTCCTCCATCTTGATCTATAAAAGGAGGAGGAGCTTGAGAGGGGAAAGGATGACCGTCACTACCCATCACAGCTCCACCGTCGTCGTGCCCTTTCCTTCGTCGCTATGCAATTCTCCATCGCCATTGCCTCCGCCTCACCACTGCCTCCCCACTACGCCTTGCCACACACTGCACCATATGTCGTCCTCGTCGTCATCACCGCCTCCTCCCACTACAACACTTCAGGAGAAGAATAATGGGTCCCATGGACACCTTCATAATTTCAATTTATTTAAGTTTTTTTAATTTATTTTGGACCTAAATGTTGATTTAGGAAAATTATATTTATTTATGCAATTTATCAATTTTTATATTTTTATATTCTGTGATATTTGCATTTTATTTGTTTCATGCTTTTCTTAATTTCAATTTAGTCCTTCAGGGACCATTCTGCAATTTTTTGTTAAGTTTATTTCTGTATTTGTAATTTTTCCATTAAGTATTTTTTTTAAATTGGAAAATTTTACTTATATATAGATAGTTTTCTTAATTGCAATAATGCCCTTAATTTTCTATTTATTTACATTCAGGCCCTTAGGTTTCTTAGAAAATCACACTTATGCCCCTGTCAATTCAAAAATTCACAAAAAATAGAAGAAAAATCTAAAATATTCTCAGAAAATTCCTATACGTTCTTTATGAGGTCTAGAACATAGTGATGAGGTTTCAATATATTTTAAGGTCCCATGAATAAAAAGAAAAATCAGGTTTAATTTGGATCAATAACGTCAAAAATGTGTTTGTAAATAGAATAAAAAGTTGCATAAAAATATCCTAGTCCCTGTAGTTCGATCCCCTACTTACCCTATACATATTTTAATATCTATTGGCTTGTAGTTGAATAAATTTTATATGAATATCTTGGTTTTTGTGTGTGCACACGACACATAAAAATACATTTTTAGCACACCGAAAATCACATCTTCACAAGGTGAAGCCCTTTTCGTTGAATTATTCCATGTAGAATGATGCATCCCACTATGTCAACTTTTCCATCATATTTGCATCGATCGAACTCTGGATGCTCTCAGTCTCAACAACTCATTAGAACCATTGAACTTATGCTCGCAGACAATCGATCTCTATCGGCCACAATTTTGTTGGGTCTCCTTGCATGATTACATTACCTGTCATGACTAACAGAACCTTTAATGCCTCCATCGATCACCTCTAAGTGACCATAAATACCTAGTTCATTTCTTTGTTTGAGGAATGTATATCCATCGTGTATGATTTCCCATCAATGTTGAACCTCACCTTGATATTGGTTGTTAAAAATGCTTTGCAGTCCACTACCATGGAAATATGTAAAGAATAATGTACATGATATTACATTAATTGGTCACCTCTCACAACCGCTGACACTATGAAGAAGAAAAAAATTCAACTCTACCTGCTCTCTTGCCCCTCTTTATCTTCTCTCTCTCTATTTTCTGGAGGCAACGAATCAGTCTCTTTATTTAAAAGTGCAATATTAAATTGATTGTAACAATCCATTTTAATCAATAAGTATTCTAATGAGATTTGATCAAATCAATTTTGTCATAATTGAACCTTACTAAACTCCTTTAAGGATTACATGGAATACAATCCAACTATATTAGAATTATAATTGCTCAAAAAATTTTAATCCTAATAAAAGCAAGTCCTCTGCCAGTAGTGGACAACCTTCGAAAGACAAATTCCGAAGGGAATTGACCAATAATATAGATTAAAAAGAGAAGGAAAAAGGAGATAACAAACATCGATTTTGCAGATATTTGTATATAAGAATAACCCAACTTCATACATAATTGAACATGTTTTTACATTCACAATAGCAAATTCATGACAATAATAATTTCGTGAAGCATCTAATCAATGGTGTTGGTTTAGGATATGATAGTATATTACCAAAAAAATTGGAGTACTAGTTAGATCAACCATCAAAATATTAGGATTTATCATATGAAGACTAAGTGACTAAGAACTAGTGGATCAATGTGAACAATCTCCCTCCTATCTTCTTATTGACTAAAAGCTGATGGGTTGCATTGTTGAGAAACTTGATCCCTCCCTCGCATTTTGATTTGCTGAGAATTGAGGGGAGGGGGATTGCTGAGATGACTAATCCTCCTCCTGCATTTTGATTGGTTGAGTGATGATGGCAGGAATTGATGAGAACCATTTGTATTTTTTATCGCAGTGTAAAGGGGAACTTGGGACCACCGCATATGTACTCAAAATCATTAAAGACATATTAGAGAGAGCCTAGTATGAGCAAGTAGAGCGGACACATTGTATAACCACTATACAAACCTTGTCTTCTGCGATTATATGTGTTTTTTCTCTAACGTTGGCCTATTGTTGGGGTGGTTGATCATACCCATCCGCAACAACTGATACCGGAGTTGTCATTCAAAGATAAAGCTCTATACATATGATGGAAGGATCAAAGATCAAGATAGAAAAGTTCAATAAATCATACTTTGCATTTTGGAAGATGCAAATCAAAGATGTTCTTTACTAGAAGAATGTATATTGTTCGATCGAAAGGAAGAAACCTAAAGCCTTTAAGGATAAGGGTGGAAGGTCCTATACTGTAAGGCTCTAGGAGAGGTAAAGCTCAATCTTGCTCCATGATGACCTCAAATATCACGAGTGAAATGATGATAGAAATCCTTTTCAAAGCTCTTCAAAAGATGTACAAGAAGCAATCCACATCAATTAAGGTGTATTTAATGAAGAATCTTTTTAATTGAAAGATGAGCAAAAACTTCGTGTCGGCTTTACATATTAATGATCTAAATAGTATCATAAACCAATTGGAGTATGTGAGTATCATGTTTGATGATGAGGTAAAAGCATATCTACTTCTTTCTGGTTCACCTGACAGTTGGAGTCCATTAATTGTAGCGGCTAGTAACTCCTTGTGTTATGTGAAGTTGAAGGTGAAGGATGTTCCTACTCTTCTTCTAGGAGAAGGGACACGATAAAAGACATATGAAGAAGGCTACTCATCAACTTCTTGAATACGGAAAGGAGAGGCATGAAGAGCAACAAGAACCAAAAGCACCATGGGGGAATGGCACAAAAAGGCAGATTTAAATCTAGTGATTTGAAGTCTGGATATGTTAAAATAATAATCAAATGGAGTTTTATAAAAGAAAGTGCACGGCCCCAAGAAAATAGAAAGGAGAAAATGATAAAGGTGAAAATATTATAAATCTTATTGATGATGAGGATAGTGATGCCTTTATATGTGTTATATATGATCGAATTGAGTCCTTGATTGCGAACTCGTGTGCTTCATTTCATAGCACCCACAAAATGACATCCGCTAAAAATATGTGAAAGGTTACTTGGGAAAGGTATACATGGGAGATAATGACCACTTCAACATGATATGAAAGAGTGACAATGATGTTTCTCAACCTAAGGGCGGCGTCTTGAGATTAAAGAATGTTTGACATTTATATCTTACAAGGAATCTAATACCTGTCACACAATTATCAGAGAGTGGTGTGGTGAAATCATCTAGTGCAGACTCATGTAACATGTCTAAGGTGTCATTGGTTCCGGTTAGAGGTAAGAAGGAAGGGACCCTAAATGTTGCATTGGGATGACATGATAGATTTTGCAACCTCTGGGTGTGATATTAGCACATAAAGACTTAGTAATATGCGTGAAAATGGGATAACAATAAGGCTTGATAAGAGAAAGTTGGTAGGATTAGGGCTACTGATTTAGACTTCTGTAAAGATTGTATCTTGGTAAAGTAAAAGAAAATCAATTTCACAAAGACCATAAGAACACGAAAGACTAAATCTAGTTTATACAAATGTATAAGGATCATCTCATGTACTATTCTTTGACATATTTCATTATTCAATTACTTTAACTGATGATGCATCTATAAAGTTACGAGTTTATTTTATTATATATAAATCATATGTATTCAAGACCTTCAAAACGTGGAAGGTTTTAGTTGATAATGAGATAGGTTTAAATCTGAAACGTTTCAAGTTAGATCATGAGAGAATAATGCATTGAGGAGTTTGAATCCTACTATGCTAAGAATGAGATCAGAAGATTGAAAATAATACCAAGAAATCCCAGGCAGAATGGTAGTGCTAAATGCATGAACATGACTCTTTTGGAGCGTGCGAGGAGCATGTGAATACATGCAAGTCTATCCAAGCGACATTGGGTTGATGTAGTAAATACACCTGCACTCTTAATCGGTCGAGGTCTATATGTTGGTTAGATGGGGAACTTCCAGAGGAATCATGGACATGAAATGAAGTAATACTATCTCATTTGCGTGTATTTGGATGCACAACACTGTTCACATTGAGCAGGAATACATAGGAAACTATTCAATGAGTCTTCCTTATACAAAGATGGACAAATAAAAGAAAACTGAAGAACAAAACTATGTAATTTGATGAACCTCATGAACGAGGCACATCACAACCAAAAGATGATAATGTGCAACCTATCCCACAGAATAATCCATAGAATCCAGTATTACGAAAGTTTACCAGAATTGGCAAGCCCACTAAAAGGTATTCACCTTCCTTGAATTACTTATTGCTAACTAATAATAGTGAGTCCAAGGCTTTGGTGATGTCGTGGGCTAAGATAAGAAAGCTGTATAAATTAGCCATGGAGGATGAGATGGACTCTATCAAGAGCAATAAGATGTGAGATTTAGTCCCACTACCGAAGTGAAAGAAGGCTCTACACAAGTGAAGATGGTATTTCTTCATAGGAATCTTGAGGAGGACATCTGCTACAACAACCACAAGGCTATATGACTATTAGAAAAGAAGGCATAGTAAGTAGATGCCAAGGCAATGATACATAAAGTTTGATGCTTTTATGGCAAACACTAGATTTAGAAATGACATGCTAATCATTATTGCTACTTCAAAAAACTTGGTACATCTTAGATCATTCTATTTTTATGCGTAGATGGCATGCTTGTTGCATGCTCTACTAATGAAGAGATGGTAAATCTCAAGGTAATGTTGCCCAAAGAATTTGAGATGAAGGATATGGGTTCTACAAAGAAAATTCTTGGAATGAAAATTAATAGAGATAACAAGAACAAGAAGCTGAGATTGTCTCACTCAGAGTACATTGAGAATATACTCAAGAGGTTTAATCTGAAAAAAATGCAAAACCTACTCAAATACCATTACGATTCACTTTATATTTTCAAAGGGGAAGAAGCTGCTATGAAGGAGGAGCATGAGTACATGTGCAAAGTACCTTAGAAATCTTCTATTGGTAGTTTAATATATGCAATGGTTTCTTCAAGACCCAACACCTACCATGCAGTGGAAGTTGTAAGGGAATTCATGGTGAACCATGGAAAGGATATTGGGAATTCTTGAACCGTATTTTTATGATATCTGAAAGGTGCCTCTAACATGACATTGTGTTATGGAAACACTGATGTTTCTATTTAAGGTTTTATGGATCTAGATTTTGCAAGAGATATTAACGACAAGAAAAGCACAACAAAATATGTCTTTACTCTATGGAGTGGACTACCTGTTGGATATCTAGACTATAGAGGATTGTGACCATCTCAACCATAGAAGCAGAATATGTGGTGACAATCGAAGCTTGCAAGGAAATGAATGGCTGAAGGGTCTTGTAAAAAAGCTGAACAAAGAAAGTTAAGATTGTAAATTGTTTAATGACAACCAAAGTGCAATTCTTTTAGCAAAGATCATGTCTTCACTCGAGGACCAAGCATATTGATATGGAGTACTACTTCATTCAAATGTAATGAGAATATAAACAACTTGAATGAAAGAAGATCTACATATTGAAAAATCCTGTATATTCACCAAGTGTGTTACTATGGAGAAGCTGAAGACATGTTCACCTTCTATTAGTTTCAAGCATAGAAGACAAGCAGAAGCTCACACCAGCATTATTGATGATCGAAGTATAGATGTGTACCATTTACTACATATCATTCTTGAAGAGGGAGATTTTTGGGATTTATTATGCGAAGACCGATTTGCTGAAAATTGGTGGAGGCTGATGTGGTCGATCTCCCTCTTATCAGTTGATTGAGAGTCAATGGGCTGGGTTGCTGAGATGCATGATCTCCCTTCTATATTTTGATTGCGTGAGAGATGATGGCAGGATTACTGAGATGGTTAATCCTTCTCCTGGATCTCGATTGGTTGAGTTCTAATGGTGGGGATTATTAAGTACCATTTGTATTTTTTTGTTGCAGTATAAAAGGGGCTTTGTAGCTACTATATATTGTATTCCAAATCATTCAAGAAATAATAGAGAGAGAGAGAGAGTTTGATGCAAGCAAGTGGAGACAATACACTAACGAATCACTATAAATCCCTATCTTCTGTTATTGTGTATGCTTTTTTCTTTGATCGTTCTCCTATTTATGTGGTGCTTGATCATATCTGTCTCCAACATAAACCATGTAAGGAATGGAACACAAAAGTCAAAATGCAAATCCAGAATCCACTTTTAGGGAAAAGATAAAACCATTTCTTAACCTACTTTGTCATAATCTACGAAGAAATAAGAGACAAACTCTAAGTAAGTGATGAATCTACATTTCATCATCTTTATTCTATCATTTTGGCACCAAAAACCCTAGCAAATGCCTGTAAATAACATTAAATATAGCATCTTAGCATTCATGCATGTACTGTAATTAGTGTATAAAATACTGTAATTAAAGCCAAAATTATAGAATAAATAAAAGAAAAGAAAAAGAATAAAATGTTGTAAATATTTTATGACCCAAAACCCCGAGACCTAGGCATCTGGATGAACAGGTCGACCAGGAATAAAGTAGGGGGAGATAAGGGTCAAATACCTATATTATTATATTCTTTCTTTATTCATTTTGGGACCCATTTTTGGTTCCACTTTTTATACATCAAATAAAGAAACTTTGTTCATGAAATTGTAGATAATTAAATAAAGAAAAATACAAAATTGATTTCACAGAAAAATAATGTACAGACAAAAAGTTATGGTCTGAATAAAAATCCAGAATCCCAACTTCCCAGACCTGTATCTCACAACTGAAAACTCCAAATGCAACAAACTCATCTTTAATTGTATATAGAATAAAATAATCTATTCAATGATGGTGGTTTCGCATTTGGCAGAGCTACGGTTTGAAAGTTGAGTTTTGGACCAACATTGTACAGTTGTACTGATTAAAATATTCCATTTATTATTTATTCATTATTTTTGTATTTTTTATATTTTTATAATTTTATAGATATTCCTTATAATAATTATGTACATTAAAATCAGAATAAAAATGCAAAGAGAATTCAAAATAAAAATAAACATATATAGATCATACAAGTATAATACCTGTACCCATACCTATATAACACACTCTTATATTTTATTAAATATACTAAAAAAATTTCGAAAAATGAAATAAAAATATATTTACATGTATAAAAGTATTTTATAATTTTATAAAATAATAGACAAAAATAAATAAAATAAAAAATACCAAATAAAAATAAAATACTGAAATACATAGGTAATATACCTATATAGGGCTAAAAAGTAAACTCATAAAAATATACCTCATAAAATAAATTAAAAATCATAATAAATTACTACATAAAATAACGAATATTTTTTTATTTTATAATCATAAATTAATTCAGCCATTTTCTATTATTAAATGATTTTAGAAAATAATTTTTAGAGGTTTTTCCTGGTTGGTCCACGTGGACCAACCAGGTGGTCAGGACTGTTGACCGAGGTCAACAGTCTGACCTTCACCTCTGGGGATGTCAGAAACCTTGTTTTTTGCCCATTTCTCCATTTTTTCGAGGCTACCCGTTGCATCCTTTCATGATCAACTCTTCTTGACTTTTCTTCCCCAGAGATCGAGGATGCCCGCCCAGTGTTTTACTTGGACTTTGGATCATCGACGCACATGCAATAGCCTCGTTCTTCTCGCCCATCGTCAACACTACAAAGCCAAGCCCTTGACTTCAATTCGATTTTGAACCCCAATCTGTGGCTCTCTCGTGCCCTTGTTGATCCCAAACGTATCCTGGAGCTGACAGCTCCACGATCGACCATCCAAGGAGGCGGTGCAACAGCCTAGGGCGTTCCAATCACCTCCGGCCGACCACCGTCGAGGTACCCCCAACCTCGGGCATCCCAGGCCCTTGAGGTATACTTCTTCCCCTTATTTTTCCCGCAGTAGTTTAGCCATCACCCTAGGATCAAAATCCTTCAAAAAATCTCAATTCCATCGATCCAATCGCCCACATCATCGTCTTGGCCGGAGCGCAACTCCGGCGAGTATCCATGTCGTCGTTCCCCCATTTCGAGAGCCACTGGAGGTCGAGGCATTTTACCCTCGACCTCCGTCACATTTCTCTGTGCAGGTCTTGAAGCTTTGAAGCACCTGGGAGCGATTTTGAAGGCCAGCCGAGGTACCTGGAGCCCCGTTGCTCCGCCGACCTCGCGCCGCCTCTCCGAGCTTCGCCGGAGACATTTGCCGCCCCCAGCATCTGGAGGAGGACCATAGGATCCCGCTGAGCCATTTTGCAGCTCGAGATAGTGCCCGAGGAGGAAGGAGGAGATCAGGGAAGCTCGCAGGCGGCGAGTTCTTCCCTGTTCTTCGTCATAGTCCGTCAGTCGTTCGATCATCGGCCCAGCCCAGATCCACCACCGGCCGTTGGATCTTCAAGAGCCTCCACCGTCCGATTCATCGAAATCCATCTAATCCTAGACGTCTATCGGCGAACCGTCATCGCGCCAGGAGAAGCTGCCACGTGGATAAGTGGCACGGCCCACGCCGCTGGATCGCGCCTCGCCACCGACCGTTGGATGCCCGCCACGCGTCATCAGCGTCCATTCGCTGTTGGATCTGCCTTGCGAGGGTATTTTGCGTTTAAACCCTCACCATTTTTGTAATTTAATTTTAGTCCTAAGACTTTTCTCAGTAGTTTAAATATTTTGTAAATTTTGCAAAAAGGCCCTCGAACTTTAAATATTTGCATATAGGTCCTCTGCCACGTCACCTTAGGTCCTCTGCCACGTCACCTCACGTGACCTGTTCATGTGAGGTGTGGGCATTTTGCATTGAGGCCCTCGACCCTTTTAGTATTTCGTTTTAGTACTAAGACTTTTATATTAAGTGTTATATTTTCGGAAATTTTGCATGCGAACCCCCAGCATTTGTGGAAATTACATCTCAGTCCTCGCCATGCGCGTGCAAGTCGCGCGCCCTGGTGGGAAAATTGCTGTGACACCCCTGTGGGTTTTATAATTTGTATTTGGACCTGGAAATTAAATATTCAGTGTTATTTTTGCGCGAAAATTGCATGTATGCCCCTGGATATTCTGATAATTGCACTTATACCCCTGCCAGGCTGTGGTATTTTTGTGTACTTGCTTGATTTAATTAGGGCATCATTTTAATTTAAAAAATTCCAAAAAATTCAACTTAAGCTCCTGTGTGCTTTTACTTTAACGCCATATTTTCAGTTTTGATTTTATTTCATTTTCATATTTATTAAAAATAAAAACTCTTCATTTCAGCACTGACTAGCTTAGAAAATACCAAAAAATATTAAAATACCTCGAAAAATTCCAAAAAAACTCCCTACTGTCTATTTTAACCTAATTTAGTGTCAATCCAAAAACACTAAAAATCTCAAAAGAAAAACCTTAAAAATTCGAAAATACATAAAAACTTCAAAAAAATCTAAAAAATTGTAGAAAACTCCAAAATTTGTAAACTCAAGTTCTGTAGTCTCCTGATTTTATTGTCTTTATTTGAAAAATAATTTGGAAATATTTGTGGCTATCTGATATTTTTAATTCCCATTTTACCCCCAGCCAGTAGATAGTTCACTATTTTGCTTCATTTCAGTGTTTAAAAATACCAAAAATATTTTGAAAAATACCCAAAAATCACAAAACAGTAAAAAATTATAAAAATACCAAAAAGATTTTATTTCTGAATTTCTAGTTATTTTTGCACATTTTTATAAATAGTTTATTACCATTTTTATTACATTGTCTTTATCTTCCAATATTGGAAAAAAATATAAAATACAAAATTATAAAAATCAGAAAATTAAAAATCAAAATACAAAATTAAAAATTAAAAAAAATTAAATTAAAAACCCACAAAAAAATCACTTGCTTGCATAGTGTAGACAACACTCACATTCACTCACACACATTTTTTTGATCTGCCCTGTTTGCTCCCTGTGTTCGAACTCTCTGCATACTTGCTTGCTATACATCTTTTGTGCAGAGTTAAAAATAAATTTTAACTCCACATTTATTTCTAATTGTTTGATCTATAGCGTGGGTTAATTGTTGACTTTAGTTGAGATTTAGTGTGGTCAACACACCGACTGAGTTCCCGCTTTGTGTGGAACTTACGACCACCGAATCTCAGCTAAATCAAATGGCACCGTTGCCAGGGAGCAACAGCGAGTAGTTCATCTTTTTGTCTGTTTGTGTTTGTTGTCTACCATAGCTTTATTTTATCTCTCTTGCATTTTTGATATATATTGATTGAGCTTTCTGACCATTCTTTTTCTTGTCTTCTTGCGAGGGACCGCGGAGCGAGGCGGATCGCCTAGGGGATCCGAAGCATCCTTGGGAAGCGGAGCCGGCTGTTCTTTGGCCAAGCCGGCAGGAGAGAGCAGGAGGAGTGAGAGAGAGTGCTTAGACTAGTTGCATTTTTATTTTGTGAGAGAGAGTGATTAATTTGTAATAATACAGGGACTTGGACTCTTGAACACTTCGGGCCCAATTTCCGTGTGTTTGTTCACCCGAGGGTTCACCGCAGCTTTTCATCACGTTTTCCGACTGTCATTTTCCGGTTTCGTTTTCATTTTCATTTCTTTTGTGGATTGAGCCCTTAGACTCTAGGCTTGCTTGATCGATTAGAATAGGCCCAAACACATTAATAACCTTTGCATGCTCCTATAGATCGTATTTGGACTTAGACTAATTAAACAGTTAATCATTAGCCCCCGATCCGCGTGCCGCGAGCTCATCCCGCCAAGCGCTTCTCCTAAACTCGATGTGTCGAGAGAAGGAGGGGTGAGCCTAGACCGGACACTAGGATTGGAGGTTAGTGGTTAGCTTGTGGTTCTTCACGCTAGCAGTTGCCTATCTTAGGACGATTTCCATGTAGTTTAGGTTTATAAATTCTGCTTTGCATCCCGCATGGAGAGAGCTGGGATTCGCTGTAAGTCTTCTTACTTTGCATCCATCATTTAGGCACAAAGGTGAGATTTCCACCTTGATGTCAACTTGCATCGGCTTTTCCGACTCTATTCTCCCTCTGTTTTTGGACAAAGTAGGATCAAAGAAAATACAAAAATCGTTAGACGCTTGTTTGAATCAACTCAAAAGAAGCGATAACACCAAAAAAATTAAAAAAGGGACTACTAAGAAAACCTTGACCAAAAATAAAATTGGTAATTGGATTCCTTGATTGGGGAGAGTAACACCCTCACTTGTATTCAGGTTGCATGGGAAGGTCTCCTTCCAAGTGAGGTAAGCGTTTCGTAAGGATTAGAGCCCAAAACCCAACTTGTGGCTGCCTTGTGTATCGCCTGGATTTCCGAAGTATTGGCGCTACTATCGTACGCAGGCGAGTAGGGCTTGGTCACCATTGGCGACTCACTATTGTGTGAGCATCGACCTTGTCCGAAGTACTGGGCATAGGCCACGCCTTCATGGGTGTGTTTGTCTCACCGTCTGCGTCCGAGTAGGATCTTGCACGTCCACGGGTGATTCCGTTGCGAGCGAGGTCCGAAGTATCGGTTTCGCCTATCGGCTTCCTCCCTCTTATTCTTTGGCTGAGTAGGGATCCAGGAAGGGTTACAAGGACCTCAAAAAGTGCAAGTTACAGGTTACACAGGAGGAGGACAAGTACGGGAATATTTTTCCAGCAGTACTCTCTCTCCTTTAGGCGTAGCGCTCTAAGGACTCGTGAAAAGATTAATTCCTGAATTCAAGCTAAAATTGACAAGATAAAAGTCGAACCTTCACGGCTTCATGTGTTGAGTTGGTGAACTCACCCCTGTTTTGTGTTTGATTGCTAGATTTATTTAGGTCAAGATCAAAAACACAGCACAATTGTGTGCAATTTTGCTTCTCCTTCATTTCTCTTCTTCTGCATTCACCCCGCTCTTCCCAATAATCAAGATGATGGGACGGAGGTCTCTTAGGCCGACGTTGTCGGCACCGCTATCCAGCACTCCTCCTCATTCATCTAGGACAACCTCGGAGAGTCCGCTCTCCGAGCCTGAGTTTACATCCACCCTGTTCCCCCTCGACCACCCTTCTCATTCTCCTTCTCTCAGTCTAATAGTTTCAGAATTCAGTGCATCACAGAGTTCAGATCATTCGACAGCACCTGAGATGGCCTCTTTTGCTTTTTCAGAGAATCCCGAGATGGCTGACAGAGGCGAGCACCCAGATGACCACCCTCCTTTCCTATTTGATCAAGCGGCCATCAACAATTCCTTGCTAGCTTCCCTGGAGACAATGCAGAGACAAATCTGTGATCAGGGGACCTTCATGGGTGATCTAATGAGAGAAATTGCTCAGATGAGAGAAAACCGACCTGGGGGCGGTGGCGGTGGAGGAGGAGGAGGACCTGATGCAGGAGGAGGTGATCCCGACGCTGAGAGGCCGCCACAGACTATCATGAGGGAATTGCACAACCCAGCCGCATCCCTTACTCGTCGTTGGATCAGACTTCCGCCGATACATGGAGATTTCGAGCTTCGGCCCCACACCATTCAGCTTTTACCCAAATTCCATGGGTTGCCGACCGAAGAGCCACACCTCTACCTCCAAGAATTTGAGATGATATGCAGCACGATCCATGACAGGCTGATGACTGAGGACACGATCAAGATAATCGCCTTCCCATTCTCCTTGGTTGACAGAGCCGCATATTGGCTCAAACACCTGGGGCGATTCATTGATACTTGGGCAGATCTCCGGACCGCATATCTGAAGAAATACTACTCTCTCGGCCGGACTAATGCAGCTAGAGCGATGATCAGCAACTTTGTCATGATCCCAAATGAACGATTCCATGAAGCTTGGGATCGATTCCGAGAGCTCATCGACCGGTGTCCACATCACAATATCTCCAAGCCCAACTTAGTTCAAAGCTTCTTTTGTGGGCTGACACCGGAGCTGCAGGGGCTTGTCAACGCCTCTTGCGGTGGGTCGTACTTTTCCAAGGGTGAAGACGACGTCTGGGCCATCTACGAGGGCATGGTAGAGAATTCCACTGTGATGGCCCAAGCCCGTGTCTACACGCAGCAGAAGCCCCCGCAAGGAGCGGGATCGTTCCAGAGGATCGCCCGCATTGACGCCGGTCCTAACACATCATCAGCAGCCGCAACCCAAGCTGAATCAGCCGCAACCGACATGGGAATCATTAGTGAGAAGCTGGACCGTCTCGAGATCCTCGAGAAGAAACAGATGCAAGGCATGGCCCAGATGGACCAAATTGCCAAGACGATGAGTGACCTGAAGACGCAGATCCTTTGCGTCCAGGAGGCACAAACTCATTCCCAACAGCCTCCCAGATCACGGGTTGACCCCAGCAGTAGCAGTTCCAACCAACCCTCTACCTCGTACCGCCAAGTCAACCATATCTAGACAGAGCCAGTTCCACTGCTACAGTACTACCCAGCGCAGCCGCCATCTCCAGACACTCAGATGGTGGTCTACCAGCCGGAGAAGCCACTGGTAGTTCTTCCTCCACCCTCCTTCAAGCAGGAACCATTGATGGAAGTCAATGGGATTTGGTACGACCGGTACCCTCAGCCTGGGATTCGTCGTGATCACCCCGAATTCCGTTGGGCAATGGTGGCTCCTCATCCCAACAGCAGAATCCCGCTCAAGGACAACAGAACAGCCAGCCACAGCAGCAGCAACAGTCCCAGTATGCCCATCAGCTGCAATACCAGAATGGTCCTCGTCCCGCCTATCAGGGACAGCAGTGGAGGCAGCGACAACAGCCTCATCAACCTTATTCCCAGCCGACCCAGAACTATCCATACCAGCAACAGCAACAGCAACCTCATTTCCTGCAAGGGAACCCATCCGGTTCTCAAGCCCTAGTTTTTGAGAACCTCGCTCTCGATGATCTTGCCCGCTTGCTCTCCGAACAGCGAGCATCCTTCAGGCAAGAAATGGATGAATTCCGGCAGGAGATGAGGGAAATCATCAAAGGCAAAACCGCCATACCCGCTCAGATTGAGCCTAACCCGAACAATCTAAAAAGGAAGTCTGAGCAGGTAGAGTTTACAGAGGATACCTCTCCTAGTGTCTATTTGAGTGATATGTCTTATTCTTTCTATGATGCTGATTTTGTGACTACTAGGAGCGGTAGGATGCCCGCCGGCGGCGCCTCTTCTGAGTGACAACCACCAGCTGAATCAGGAGCGCCAGAGGAGCAGAATAGCGGTGCTGATGCCGCTAATGATGATGTTGAAGACGGTGGTGCTGAGGCCACCAATGATGGAGATCCAGACGATGGTGCTGAGGCTGTCGTGAGACCAGATGCAGACGGTGGTGCTGATGCCACCATTTTGGATGCTGAGCCAGAGCGCGGTGCTGATGCCGCGAAGACAGGTGCCGGTGGTGGTACTGAGGCCACCACATCTACTTTTGTTGAGCCCCCCTCTGTGATGTTACCACCTTTTGTATCTATGGACTGTGGTAACAAAAAGAAAAACAAAAATATGAATAAAGGAAAGGTTTCTGTTCACATTGCGGATCCATATGTGTTGAATGATGATGATTGTATGGATTCACCTCCTTCACAGGCATAGAGACCTATTCCTAGCCCTCCATTTGTGGAGGCCCCTACCATCCCCTTCCCTGAGGCACTCCGCCGAGCGAAGGGGAACAAAAGAGAAAATCCCAAAAAAGAGCAACAGGTAGAGTTCAACAACCAGATGATTGACAGGTTCCATATTCAGCTGACTCTACAGGAAGCACTTGAGCACATCCCCCTCTTCAAAAAGAACCTGAAAGAGAAGACTACAGTCCGCAGGAAGAGGAGGAACCACAGAGACCAGATCCATGTGCTCACTCATTCCACTTGCTGCACCATCCAGAACAAGTTGCTAGCCAAGCGACCAGATGCAGGAGCTCCCTATGTCAGATGCGAGATTCAAGAGAAGCAGTTTGATCGTACTCTATTAGACAACGGCTCTTTAATCAACCTTCTTCTGGCAGCCTTACTCGACCGATTCGAGTTTGGTCCTCTTCTTAGGAGCAGGACAGTCCTTCAGTTTGCTGATAGGTCGACTAAGAGGCCGAAGGGGTTATTGAAAGACGTAGTCATTACCATTCAGAGCCTGAAATTCCCCGTGGACTTTGTTGTGTTGGACATGGAGATCCCTGAGTCGGTAACTGATGCCCCCATCATCCTCGGACGTCCATTCTTGGCCACAGCCAAGGCGGTGACCGATCATGACAGTAGGAAGGTATGCTTTCGCGTAGAGGGCGAAACCATACAAATAGAGATGATCGAGGAAACCAGAGCCAGAGAGTTGGAATGCTCGGAGCAGTCAAGTGAAGCAGCGTAGATGACAGAGGATGAGCTAGACATCCACCAGATGACTGATGATGAATCCAACTGGATAGATCCTGTAGCACCGACCCTCGCCTTGCCTACAGATTCACTATATCTAAAGCTCATGGCAGTCGAGAGATGGGAGAGCACACCCCTGGATCAGGATACACCTGAGGCTGACAGTGTTGGGACGAGTGGCGCTGATGATTTTCATTCTTGCTCATCTTCTTCTGATCCCTCGGATTCAGACATTGACTGGGATGATTTTGATGATTATGTGCCTTATCTGATTCCTTCTGAGCCAACAACCATGACAGAGTGCGAGCCAGTGTAGTTTATTGATGATTCAGCAGGCCACCCTTCGTCAGAAATTCATGCAGAGCGAGAGTTCTCCCATGCAGACCTGGTCGCCTTCACAAAGACATATCAAAAGCCAGATCTGCCACCTCCCAGTTGTCCAGAACTGAAACCTCTGCCGCAGTCGTTGAAGTATAGATTCCTTGCGGGTGAGCCAGATATGCACCCAGTCATTATCTCAGCAGGTTTGACTGGAGAACAAGAATCTCGTCTGATGGAGGTTCTTGAAAGAAACCGCAAGGCAATCGGATGGAGTATAGCTGATCTCCAGGGGATTAGTCCGGCTCTGTGCTCTCACCACATTTATCTTGAGGATGACGCTAGGGCGTCGCGTGAGTTCCAACGACGGCTGAACCTGAATCTTCGAGACGTAGTCATGAAAGAAATTTCGAAGTGGTGGAGCGCCGATTTTATCTACCCCATCTCCGACTCCAAGTGGGTTAGTCCGTTGCATGTGGTACCCAAGAAGACGGGTATCACTACAGTTGTTAATGAGTCCGGAGAGGAGATCGCTACCCGAGTACCCACTTCTTGGAGGGTCTGTGTGGACTACAGACGATTGAATGAGGCCACCAAGAAGGATCACTTCCCACTGCCATTCATTGATCAGATTATCGAGTGGCTAGCTGGGAAGAGTCATTACTGCTTTCTTGACGGGTACTCAGGGTATAATCAAGTGGCCATTGCGCCCGAAGACCAGGAGAAAACGACATTCACCTGTCCGTTTGGGACGTATGCTTTCAGACGGATGCCCTTTGGTCTATGTAACGCTCCGGTGACATTCCAAAGGTGCATGTTGTCCATATTCTCGGATATGGTGGGTGACTGTTTAGAGGTCTTCATGGATGACTTCTCGGTCTATGGTGATGGGTTCGATGCTTGTCTTGACTGCCTAGACCGCGTGCTTCAGCGCTGCATAGAGGTCAATCTAGTTTTATCTTGGGAGAAGAGTCACTTCATGGTGACTCAAGGGACGGTCCTTGGTCATATCGTCTCCAACAGGGGTATGGAGGTCGATCCGGCCAAGGTGGACATCATCAGAAAACTCAATCCACCGTCCAATCTGCGTCAGTTGCGGTCTTTTTTGGGGCATGTCGGTTTCTACCGACGGTTCATTCAGGACTTCAGTCGAATTGCCCGACCGCTTACTGACTTGCTGACAAAAGACACCGAGTTTATTGTCAATGATAAGTGTCTTGCATCTTTCGAGACTCTCAAAAATATGGTTGTTTCAGCTCCTGTCCTTCAGCCACCCGATTGGTCTCTCCCATTCGAGATCATGACGGACGCTTCAAATTTTGTCGTTGGGGCTGTGCTTGGACAGAGGAGGGATGGATTACCTTTTGCCATTCACTACGCCAACCGGACTTTGGATGCCGCCCAGCGGAATTACACTGTGACTGAGAAAGAGATGCTGGCCGTAGTCTTTGCTATGGATAAGTATCGATCTTATATTCTCGGATCTAGAGTGACTATTTATATTGATCACACCGCCATCTGATATTTAATGGCTAAGAAGGATGCCAAAGCACGCCTCACCATATGGATCCTTCTGCTCCAGGAGTTTGATATTGAGATTAAGGATAAGCCTGGAGTCAAGAATGTGGTGGCGGATCATCTCTCCAGATTGGAGAATCTTGAGGAATCTGAGCCCAGCGCACCTATCACTGAGACTTTGCCAGATGAGGCGATCTTGGCTATCACCTTGCTCCCGTGGTACGCTGACATTGTGAACTATCTTGTCGCCAAGACGGTCCCACAAGGTTGGCCCAGACAGAAACTTGAGACCTTCCTGGCGAAGGCCAAGTTTTACCATTGGGAGGATCCCGTACTTTATCATGAAGGAGGGGACAACATCTGGAGGAGGTGCATTCCTCAAGAAGAGCATCATAGCATCCTCACATACTGCCACAAGCTTGAGGCAGGAGGACATCATTCTGGAAAAAGGACAGCACAGAAGGTGCTTCAATCCGGCCTACGGTGGCCTACTCTCTTCAAGGATTCTGATGAGTTCGTGAAGAGATGTACTGACTGTCAGAAAATGGGAACCTGCAGACAGAGAGACATGATGCCCATGCAACCCACTCACTTTTGTGAGGTTTTTGTTGCATGGGGGATTGATTTCATGGGCCCATTTCCTAAGAGTCAGGGATTCGAGCATATTTTGCTCGCTGTTGATTATGTCAGCCGATGGGTTGAGACCATCCCCGCCCGAGCCGCAGATGCTAAAACCGTATGCAAATTCTTGAGGAAAAATATCATTTCACAGTTCGGGGTACCTAGAGTCTTGATTTCAGACAGGGGTCTCATTTCATCAATGACAAGGTTAGGGCCCTTGCAGACGAGTTCGGCATTGACCATCGGGTTGCCACACCGTATCACCCTCAGACTAATGGTCTTGCCGAAGTATCGAACCGGGAGATAAAAACGATCTTGCAGAAAGTTGTCCGCCCAGACCGAAAGGATTGGTCACAGCTTTTGGACTCGGTCTTGTGGGCCTATCGGACTTCTTTCAAGAATCCATTGGGGACATCTCCCTTTCGACTCGTCTATGGCAAGCCGTGCCATTTGCCAGTGGAAATCAAGCACAAATCTTTTTGGGCAGTCACTGAGTTACTGTTAGATCCCGAGAGCATAGGAGAACAGAGAAGAGCAGAATTGGCAGCCCTGGAGGAACTGAGAGATACAGCCTTTTCCAATAGCCTACAATACAAAGAGAAAGTGAAAACATGGCACGATTCCCACATCAACCATAAACAGTTTGAGCCAGATCAGAGAGTATGGTTGTTTGATTCCAGGCTGAAATTATTTCCAGGGAAATTACAGAGCAAGTGGAAAGGTCCGTATGTGGTTAGGAAGGTACATGACAATGGCAGCATCGACATATCCGAACCGTCATCTTCCTCTACCTTCCGCGTCAATGGTCAACGCCTGAAACTCTATCTAGATCATGATCCGTCAACCATTGACGTTGCCCCCATTCTTCTGGTATGAGATGTGCTCTTTGACTCACATAATATGCATCTCATACATGGTGATCAATTCCATCTTCCGCTGTACAGATCCATCTGTTCATATCACTCTTTCATCTGTTGATTTATTTTCTTCTTTTCTTCTTTTCTTCTTTTCCTTTTCTATCTTCTTCATCTATCAAAAAGGTGCCGCCTTTTGTTGTCAGTTTTCTGTACTTAGGACGTACTTTGTCCTAAGTATAGGGAGGTTTGCACCCCGAGTTTTCATTTATTTCGATCCTCTCCATTGTCTCCTCTTCTTGTCTATACTTAGGGATATCTTACCCTAAGTATAGGGGGAGACAATCTGAGTACGATCTGTTCATTTCCACCCTTGACTCTCCCTGCGTTGTGTACAGTCTGCTATACTTAGGATTACTTGATCCTACGTATAGGGGGGACGGTCAACTTCTTATTGGTTCATTCATGCATTCTTTAGACTTGTCTATACTTAGTACGAGTTATGTCTTCTCTTTTCTCTCCGATCTATGAGGACATAGCTCAAGCTAAGTATAGGGGGGTGTCGTATATCCTATGTATATACTTTAGTCATAACTCGTACTTTCGTATTTTTCTAATAATATGGCTAATAATTCATTAAAATTCATTAAAAACCCTAATAAAAAGATGTTACCATTCCTCAAATTCTTTTTTGTATCTACTAATTAATAAATCAGGTGAAAATATTTTTTTGCAAATAGTTTGAAAAATAGTTTGAAAATCTTTGTGAAAATCTATTGAAAACTATTTTGAAAACTTTTTGTTACATGTTTTCAACCTTTGTAAACTTGTGTGGTTTGTAAAAATTTATTTTCTTTGTGTGAAATAAAATGTTTGAAAAATGATTTGCAAATGGTTTGAAAAATGGTTGCAAAAATATTTTGAAAAATCTATATATACTATTTGGAAAACCTTTGCAAAATGATTTTCAAATGTGTGTACATGTTTGTAAAATGTTTGTGAAAATTATTTTGGACTATAGTTTTCAAAAATTGTTTGAAAAAGCTTGTGTCAAATAAGTTTGAGGAACACTAACATCACACCAAAATCCACTATATATATGTACTTATAAAATTGAGCACTTACCCTGTAAATTCTTAAAATCCACTTCTTGTAGATATAAGAAGCACTTTCGTGTACATATTTTAACCTTGATTTCAGCCAAAATCTTTTTGTTTTCAAAAATACCAAAAATATTTGCAAAACTAAAATCCAAAAATAGTTGAAAAATCTTTTGAAAAATACAAAAAATGCATATGCATCATCATCATCTTTTCAAAAATCCATAAAAAGTTCAAAATCTTTGAAAATTGCATCACAAAAATATTTTCTGCATTGCATTGCATGGCATGAGCATTTTTTGGATTGAGTTTGATAGTTGAACAAGTCTAAGTAAAATCCGGAGATTGGAGCTTGATTGGACCTTAAAATCTACCTAATAACAGGAACCTTATAGGAACTGGGTTTGAGGTACTTCAGGTCTAGTTGACTTAATTCTTTGAGGATCACGGGACTTGGCTCAATGGATTCTTGACTGCTTAAGTAGAGTATTTCGGAGCACACGCACGACTCTTGTTGATAATGACCTAACTTGGACACCTACACCTTTCACATGGCTCAACTTAGTTGGAGTGGTGAGGGGATTAGATTTGTCGGTATGAGACGCACACAAGTGGAAACATTTGTCCTCCTCTAGGGAGGGAAGTGCACCCCAACCCGTCCAGTGATTAGGAAGTCTAAAGACATGAGGCTGTGGGTTGCAATAAAGCTTCAAAAGAGGGATAGTCTACTGGCTCAAGAGGAAAAACTCCTTATGTAAATGCTGTTGTGAATAGTATTCAAAAAAAAAAGAAAAGAAAAAAAAGCCTGCAAAGTATGTACAAATGTTGTAAAGTCAATAAGCAAGCTTGAGTTCCAAAGTCAAATATGCGAGCCTGCAGCAGGATGACTTGACTACACTGGTCTTGCATCCCAGGATAGGTAGCTACACTGGCTACTGTCCATTCTTCTCTTCACCCACTCCTCTTGAGCTGGCTGCCACTTGAACTTAGAAGGGAATACCCCGCTCCTCGAGGATGGAGTTATTGGATTGGGGAATCATTGGGTTGCCGTACTGGAGAAGTCAGTCTCTTTGTCATTCTAGTTGGGGAGAGCCACCATCACTTACACTGTACGAGTCAGATTCATAGTCATAAGAGTTTGCGTATGAGTTGAAGTATTCCTGACCTGACTATTGAGGAGACTTGAGCAGAGTTTTGGGATTCTCAAGGACTATTGGATTTCAAATTCGGTTCTCACTAAGGTTCCGCCCGCACTAAAATTACAAAGATCCGACTTAAGCTCCAAACTTTGATTTTGTGAAGACAAGTTTGATAATCAAATAAAATCCAAGTTCTTCTTTTTCTTTTCTTTCCTTTTCTTTTTGCACTTATTGCATAAGTGTTTGCTAGGGACTAGCAAAGGTAAAGTATAGGGGGATGATGAATCCGCATTTCATCATCTTTATTCTATCATTTTGGCACCAAAAAACCTAGCAAATGCCTGTAAATAACATTAAATATAGCATCTTAGCATTCATGCATGTACCTGTAATTAGTGTATAAAATACTGTAATTAAAGCCAAAATTATAGAATAAATAAAAGAAAAGAAAAAGAATAAAATGTTGTAAATATTTTATGACCCAAAACCCCGAGACCTAGGCATCTGGATGAACAGGTCGACCAGGAATAAAGTAGGGGGAGATAAGGGTCAAATACCTATATTATTCCATTCTTTCTTTATTTATTTTGGGACCCATTTTTGGTTCCACTTTTTATACATCAAATAAAGAAACTTTGTTCATGAAAGTTGTAGATAATTAAATAAAGAAAAATACAAAATTGATTTCACAGAAAAATAATATACAGACAAAAAGTTATGGTCTGAATAAAAATCCAGAATCCCAACTTCCCAGACCTGTATCTCACAACTGAAAACTCCAAATGCTGCAAACTCACCTTTAATTGTATATAGAATAAAATAATCTATTTAATGATGGTGGTTTCGCATTTGGCGGAGCTACGGTTTGAAAGTTGAGTTTTGGACCCACATTGTACAGTTGTACTGATTAAAATATTCCAATTATTATTTATTCATTATTTTTGTATTTTTATATTTTTATAATTTTGTAGATATTCCTTATAATAATTATGTACATTAAAATCAGAATAAAAATGCAAAGAGAATTCAAAATAAAAATAAACATATAAGATCATACAGGTATAATACCTGTACCCATACCTATACAACACACTCTTATATTTTATTAAATATACTAAAAAAATTCAGAAAAATTAAATAAAAATATATTTACATGTATAAAAGTATTTAACAATTTTATAAAATAATAGACAAAAATAAATAAAATCAAAAATACCAAATAAAAATAAAATACTGAAATACATAGGTAATATACCTATATAAGGCTAAAAAGTAAACTCATAAAAATATACCTCATAAAATAAATTAAAAATCATAATAAAATACTACATAAAATAACGAATATTTTTTTATTTTATAATCATAAATTAATTCAGCCATTTTCTATTTTTAAATGATTTTAGAAAATAATTTTTAGAGGTTTTTCCTGGTTGGTCTACGTGGACCAACCAGGTGGTCAGGACTGTTGACCGAGGTCAACAATCTGACCTTCACCTCTGGGGATGCCAGAAACCTCGTTTCTCACCCATTTCTCCATTTTTTCGAGGCTACCCGTTGCATCCTTTCATGATCAACTCTTCTTGACTTTTCTTCCCCAGAGATCGAGGATGCCCGCCCAGTGTTTTACTTAAACTTTGGATCATCGACGCACCTGCAATAGCCTCGTTCTTCTCACCCATCGTCAACACTACAAAGCCAATCCCTTGACTTCAATTCGATTTTGAACCCCAATCTGTGGCTCTCTCGCGCCCTTGTTGATCCCAAACGTATCCTGGAGCTGACAGCTCCACGATCGACCATCCAAGGAGGCGGTGCAGCAGCCTAGGGCGTTCCAATCACCTCCGGCCGACCACCGTCGAGGTACCCCCAACCTCGGGCATCCCAGGCCCTTGAGGTATACTTCTTCCCCTTATTTTTCCCGCAGTAGTTTAGCCATCACCCTAGGATCAAAATCCTTCAAAAAAATCTTGATTCTATCGATCCAATCGCCCACATTATCGTCTTGGCCGGAGCGCAACTCCGACAAGTATCCATCTCGTCGTTCCCCCATTTCGAGAGCCACTGGAGGTCGAGGCATTTTGCCCTCGACCTCCGTCACATTTCTCTGTGCAGGTCCTGAAGCTTTGAAGCACCTGGGAGCGATTTTGAAGGCCGGCCGAGATACCTGGAGCCCCGTTGCTCCGCCGACCTCGCGCCGCCTCTCCGAGCTTCGCCGGAGCCTTTTGCCCGCCCCCAGCATCTGGAGGAGGACCAGAGGATCCCGCTGAGCCATTTTGCAGCTCGAGATAGTGCCCGAGGAGGAAGGAGGAGATCAGGGAAGCTCGCAGGCGGTGAGTTCTTCCCTGTTCTTCGTCATAGTCCATCAGCCGTTCGATCATCGGCCCAGCCCAGATCCACCACCGACCGTTGGATCTTCAAGAGCATCCACCGTCCGATTCATCGAGATCCATCTAATCCTAGACGTCCATCGACGAACCGTCATCGCGCCAGGAGAAGCTGCAATGTGGATAAGTGGCGCGGCCCACGCTGCTGGATCGCGCCTCGCCACCGACCGTTGGATGCCCGCCACGCGTCATCAGCTACCATTCGCCGTTGGATCTGCCTTGCGAGGGTATTTTGCGTTTAAACCCTCGCCATTTTTGTAATTTAATTTTAGTTTTAAGACTTTTCTCAGTAGTTTAAATATTTTGTAAATTTTGTAAAAAGGCCCTCGAACTTTAAATATTTGCATATAGGTCCTCTGCCACGTCACCTTAGGTCCTCTGCCACGTCACCTCACGTGACCTGTTCACGTGAGGTGTGGGCATTTTGCATTGAGGCCCTCGGCCCTTTTAGTATTTCGTTTTAGTACTAGGACTTTTATATTAAGTGTTATATTTTCGGAAATTTTGCATGTGAACCCCCAGTATTTGTGGAAATTACATCTCAGTCCTCGCCAGGCGCGTGCAAGTCACGCGCCCTGGTGGGAAAATTACTGTGACACCCCTGCGGGTTTTATAATTTGTATTTGGACCTGGAAATTAAATATTCAGTGTTATTTTTGCACGAAAATAGCATGTATGCCCCTGGATGTTCTGATAATTGCACTTATACCCCTACCAAGCTGTGGTATTTTTGTGTGCTTGCTTGATTTAATTAGGGCATCATTTTAATTCGAAAAATTCTAAAAAATTGAACTTAAGCTCCTGTGTGCTTGTACTTTAACGTCGTATTTTTAGTTTTGATTTTATTTCATTTTCATATTTATTAAAAATAAAAAACTCTTCAATTCAACACTGACTAGCTTAGAAAATACCAAAAAATATTAAAATACCTCGAAAAAATCCAAAAAAATTCCCTACTGTCTATTTTAACCTATTTTAGTGTCTATCCAAAAATCACTAAAAATCTCAAAAGAAAAACCTTAAAAATTTGAAAATACATTAAAACTTCAAAAAATCTAAAAAATTGTAGAAAACTCCAAAATTTGTAAACTCAAGTTCTGTAGTCTCCTGATTTTATTGTCTTTATTTGAAAAATAGTTTGGAAAAATTTTGTGGCTATCTGATATTTTTAATTCCCATTTTACCCCCAACCAGTAGATAGTTCACTATTTTGCTTCATTTCAGTGTTTAAAATACCAAAAATATTTTGAAAAATACCCAATAATCACAAAAACAGTAAAAAATTATAAAAATACCAAAAAGATTTTATTTCTGAATTTCTGGTTTATTTTGCAGATTTTTATAAATAGTTTATCACCCTTTTTATTACATTGTCTTTATCTTCCAATATTGAAAAAATATAAAATATAAAATTATAAAAATAAGAAAAATCAAAATCAAAATACAAAATTAAAATTTAAAAAAAAAATAAATTAAAAACCCACAAAAAAATCACTTGCTTGCATAGTGTAGACAACACTCACATTCACTCACACACATTTATTTGATCTGCCCTGTTTGCTCCCTGTATTCGAACTCTCTGCATACTTGCTTGCTATACATCTTTTATGCAGAGTTAAAAATAAATTTTAACTCCACATTTATTTCTAATTGTTTGATCTATAGTGTGGGTTAATTGTTGACTTTAGTTGAGATTTAGTGTGGTCAACACACCGACTGAGTTCCCGCTTTGTGTGGAACTTACGACCACCGAATCTCGGCTAAATCAGTAAGGGACGTTGAAGGGTCAAGTTTGGGGTGCATATCAATATCCCCAAATCCATATTCTTTTATAAAACCACTTCACAAACTCATCCATTTATTAAACTCGTAATTCCTAACAGGCACCGAAATCGCTTTCTACCACTCTTTGGTCGATTTGGCTGTAGTATTCGGTAGACACAACTTAATTTATATCAAATCAATGAAATATTTAACCAATTTATATTTTATTTGGTCAAGCACAAGGTCAACTCTAGTAGGTAGAATATGTGAGCTAAGGACAAGAATTATGCAATTAGTTGATTAGATTTTAAGAGGTGATATTTTTGTACATTTTTTATGCAAGAATAAAAAGTAACAAACAGACAGTTTCTTAAGAAAATATACAACTTTAATTTCAATTCAAATCGACTCCAAAGTAGAAAATTAATAATTTTCTTCTAAACTTAATTAATGGAGAATGTAAAACATATTTTTGTATTTTTCTAAGTTAATATGCATGCTTGAATAATAAACCAAGTTCAAGGGTGTTTTAGTATTCTTTTGCACAAATGAAGTTTAAGAATAATGCAATTTGGTCTGAATATGAAAATATGCAGAATACACCTATTGCATTTTTGGAATTTTGGGGCAAAATATGAATTTTTATTAATGTTATGTGAAACAAGGTGATTTTTGGTAGATTAATTCGAAAAAATCCATCACTTAACAAATCAAAATTATGTCAATTAGATACTGTGATGCTAACACACGGTAACTTGAATTTTTACAAAATACTAAGCATGGACTTGATTAAAATTAAAGCATTATCATCACTCATGAGTAATTTTAAAACATAGTATATGTTATTTTCTAAATCTTTTTGGGTACAATAAAAAACTTCAAAGATTTATTACTAGGATTTGGAATTTTTAGCAATATTTGAATTATTATGATTTACTTAGCATAAAATAGGCAAAATATGGAAAATTTTACTTCAAGAATTTTAATAATTCAACCACAACTCATGAAAATACAAACCAACTCCAACCACATATAGAATAATGTGTTCATCATTATGATATTTTTGGGTTTTGAAATAGTTAAAAATTAGATTCCAAATGTGAGCTTAAACATAGTGTTCTTTTTGCAATATTTAAAATAAAAATAAATGAAAAAATTAGTGCTTTGATCATTGAATTATCCATAATTACAAGGGTATGCTAGCAATATTTTTTGAAGCACCAAATGTTAGGCACATAATGGGGGCCTTTTTGATATTACTTGAAGTTAGGAGCTCCTTCTTGCAATTTCACCATCGCTGAAACCCTATAGTTGAGATGGGTGATACTAATTTAATCCAATGGATTTTGAGTCACCATGAGGCACCTCTTCTTCCCTTGATTAACTGGTGATCAAACATATGGAGTGCCTCCTCAGGTGAGCGGAGGAGATCGAAGTAGGGCTCAATCAGACTGTCGCTAAATGTTCTCCTCCTTTTGATTGTGCGTTAGAGATAATGCCACATACTCTCACTAGTTGCAATTGATGAATGGATCAAGGATGGTGGATTGCAACTGCTTGAACGGATCGTAGGGTTGCTAGTGGCCGAGGAGATCTAGTGGCTCCATGAGTGGGGAAGGTGCATGAGTGGTTCTTTGTTCATGATGTTAAGGAGGCGCACCGTGGTTTCAATAATAGGTGACCTTCAATGATGATGAGTATCATTGGTGCTCGACAAATCTTGTAATGGCATTGTTGCATTCTCTAAGATATGCTCCAGATAAGATTTTAGGAGGTCTATTCTTTGAATATGAAGGGCGACAGAGGTCTCAAGATGGTGGCCTTGTTGTAATTGTCGAACCCCAACTCTGGTGGATCTTCTTGGAAAGTTCAACTATGGTCGACTTGTAAGACTCAACCAAGGTTGAAGGGGAGATCGAGGAGCTTGATTGGTGGTAGATCATCGGCTGGAATGAAGGTGAAAACAAAGACAAAGAAAGGGGGATTTGAGATAGATGAAGCGATGGAATGCTGACTTGAGGAAGTAAAGAAGAAGAGCAAAAGGGAAAAGAAACCTACAATGGTGGTTTCTCACGGGAGAAGGAGTTGCTAGACACAGCTCCAATCTTGGCTTCCAGAAGATCGATGAATAAGATCTTCGAAGCTTGGAGATCTTTTTAGAACTCGCAACATAGATATGAATATGTGTATCACACCAATGGTTGAGGAAATGGACTCATCGTCGCTCGACCTTGCTGCGTCAGCACTGTCATAGACGACACCTAGAAGGGGATTGAAGTCCTCTCTCAACTGGCATATGGGGATGATGATGGGTGGCTACAAGTGTTTATTGAGTGGGTCTTTAAGGTTTGTAGTGAAATCGTGTGGGTTGATGAACGTGTCTAAATTGATAAGCGAGCGTCATGGTGGTTGGACGAGGGCTTGGATGTACGTGGGCCATTGGAAGAACGAGGTTAGAGAGTGATGATTAAGAGGAGAAGGCATAGAAGAGGTTGGGAGAGTTAACCGGGGTCAACTCTCAAAGGATGAGGTGGAAAATGCCCATTGGCGCAAGTGCAAGGGTTGACATGTCGTTAAAAACTGCTTGGAGGAGGTTTGGGTCGTTGGATCCTACTCAGTGAGGGGGCGGTTTTATGTGGGGGCTCCTGGAGCTGTCACATGTCACTACCAGAAAAAATCACAAATAACATAGACAATAACATCAAAACTAAAAAGTTCCTTCATGACAGAACTGAACTCAAAGACATCATCTATATAAAGTCAAATTTTGGTGGTATTTTATATTCACAAGAAATCTGGAATTTAGGGATTTAATTTTTCATTTGATTTTTAATCAAGGATAAACAGAAAAGAAAATTACATAAAATATTAGAGATGTATTCACACATTAATCTATTTTTTGAATTTTATTAATTAAGAAATAAAGTACACGAAAATAAATAGATGCTTATATACGGACTATATACAAGTCAAAACACCTCTTTTTATTTGATTTTCTGATCTTTTTGAATTTTTATTTTTGTATTTATTAAAGCACAACACAACCGAAATAAATGAAAAAAATAAGTCAAACGAAGTAAAAAATGTACATAAAATATCAAACTAAAATCAGTATTTAATTAGAATGTACATTAGATCCCCAAAGTCAAGTTTCACATATGAACTTTGATTCTTTTGAGTTTGATCTTGTTTTGCAAAGAATTGATTTTTTATTAATCCAAAAACATATATGGTTCATATGAGACTGTATGAGGAAGATATGCACTTTAAGGTTTTTTGTTCAAAACTTGGGTTTATGTTTATTTGACATATATACACGTTAGTATTTTTAAAATAATTTTATATGTTTAGGTTAGTGATATGTACACAATGGAGTTGATTCCATGTTATTTCGAATTAACGTGAATTTATTAAGAGAGGAAGATTGTGCTATTTGCAGGTGAATATATAACATTCAACTCCTTATATTTACGGTTTTATTCTGATGATTTCTTAAACTTATTTATAAGATAAATATACAAGTTGAGTCTAAATTTATTGTAACTTGTATTTTGTCAATTTTCTTTATTTTAGGGCTATATATTATGTGTTTTAACATGATTTAAGCCAAAATTCTTTTATTAACTCAATGAAGCACTTATTCGTCAACGCATATATGCATCCAATGGATATCTGCGTATTCAATATAGTATAGTCATAAGCTATCCAAAATGTACACAATATTTTCACACATGGATTACAGATCAGAGAGGGAGAACTTATAATATGGTAGTACATAAAGATGTGCAACGTATAGGGTTATTGAACGTTTATATTGAAAAGATCTTTATATCTTTTCTATCAATAAATTTTTAGTAGAGATACAAAAAGGTAGTTGAATTGCAATCAATGGAGTAAGAAGGGGGATCAATATGCATTTTACATATGAAGATCGACACCTATCAGATTTAGATTGGGTATGACTAGTTTGTGTAAGATGCAACAAACATATATTTATATTTAGAGAGGGCATTTCGAAATGAACCTTAAACCCATTAGCAAACTAATGATCACGATATCTCTACCTTATATTTTTTTAAATCTTAAATCCTCATTTATTGCATGAAAACCATTTCATGGTTTTGCAAAAAAATGGTACTTTATTGGTTCCATTTTTATATGTATACAACATAAGTAACATAATTCATACCTGTTAGAAAATCGGAAGCGGAAGCGAACATGAAAAAAAGATAAATAACAAAGAAGAAGAACGGGATTTTTTACGTGGAACCCTACTCCGTGAGGAGCGGGATGAAACTACGGGAGAAGCCCTCAAAGGGGCGTAGTATGCATTGCATTTTCTCATCTGTTACAGGAGGCCTGGGGTTCTTTATATAGCTTCTACAGGGCCTCCAAGTCCCACCACTAGGCGGTATGGGACTAAACTCAGTGGTGTGGTAAATGGATCTTGGAGGGATCCATTTACCCACCTATTACATAAGTGACGCATGCTCCAAATACTCTAACACTCCCCCTCAAGCTGGAGCATGCAATGCTCAGCTTGGACAAACAGAAAGAAACTCAACTCACAATACATGACACTACAGACAATATCAACCCAACGCGCACAACTGTTGCAGTCGAGGACGTTGCTTGTCATGGCGTGCATGTGAGGAGGACGAACGGGGCTGGAGTGTCTATCTGGCTCAGAGAATGGAACTCTACTGTGGAGTCCCTGTGATACCACATGAAAACCCTTGCCCTTAATGGCATAGGGAATAGTCCTCTGCTCTGGAGTCCCTATGGCTCACATGAAAGCTCTGGCCGACCAACAAGAATGAGTGGCATGCGTCATCATCGAGTCTGAAATTTGTAGAGTCTGAACATCTGATCGGTCTGGAAAAACTGAATCTTAGAACAAGACCTGTGACTCTACATATACTCCCCCTTTCTCCCATACTGGTCGGAATGACATTGTTGACCACGTTGGGAGAAGATAAAATAATATATAAATATGGGGAAAACATGAATATTCTCAAAAGATTCCAAAAGATTCCTTGCGGCTTTTCTTCATCAATTTTTTTTAATATTATTTTTTTAAAGCCGTTTCATTTTTTTGCTTTTTATCATCAATTTTTTTTCGAAATGCGTGCGTCTCTTCTTTTTCTTTTCTTTTCTTTTTTTTTAAATAAGCCGTCATCATTTTAAAAAAAAAACTTTTTTTAAGCCGTTGACAATTTTTTTCTCGGTTTTTGCATCATCATCATTTTTTTTTGTGCGTACGGCTTTTCAAATATACGCGCCTTTTTTTTTAAAACAAACTCCTCCCTTTTTTTTTCAATCAAAATATTTTTTTTTCCGGCCCCAATTTTGGGCCCATGACAAGCAGCCCCCCACAAATTTTTCTCCTTTTTTTTTAGTCGCCCAAGCGCTCCAGCCCAAAATAGGGCTATTTTTTTTGTAAAGCTAAGACCGTTCAAATCTTTTTTTTCAAACGGTGGCCCACATCGCAGTAACCCTATTTAGGGTTTTTCCTTTCCCCTCAAATGAACCGCAGCCCTCATGGGCTTCGTCTCTTGAAGTCGCCGCCGCCTCGCACGAGATGGGAAGGGAGGCACGCCTCCTTGCGGCTGGGATGAAGAATACGTGTTGAGTGTTCGCGGGGCTGCGCCGCCAATGCCTGGGATGATGTGCCGCCTCGGATGCGAGGGCGCTGACACATGCGCGCGCGAGATGGATCGGGTGAAGGGGAGGCTCCGCCTGCTGGAGTCAGAGCACCGCCTGGAAGGAGGCGCGCGCCCTGGAAGAGATGTTGCGCGAGGGCACTGCGCATGCTTGGAGGTTGCTGGAGCGGCGCGATCTCGAGTAGAACAAGAGGGTCCGATGCTGCTGTGGAGTCGCGTGAGGTCCCCCCGCTGGAGGCGCGCGGGTCTGCAACACCTGGACGATAGGAAACAATACCGCCCAGAGAAGAAGAGCTCGTCTGGGGTGTTCGTGCGGCTGATGGCACCTATCTGGAGCTAGGGCTTCGGCAACGGAGGATCGGGGATGGGTGCGACCGCCTGAGAGTCACATGCGATGGATGCAGGACTTGCTTGTTCGGGGATGGGTTCCTTCTGATCCCGGAGGTTGTGGTATGCGGTGCTAGGGTTTCATCAACCCTAACAAATTCTCCATAGATGTCGCAGTTGACTGGAGATGCGTGTGCGTGCACAGGAGATCCTTGGTGTTTCGTTAGAAACCCTTAACAATCTCGAACTGGAACAAGTCTCGAACATGGAGAAAACGAATCTCGAATGAAAAAATTATTTCTCCAGATCTAGGGTTGCAGAAACACTCTCAAGAAGAACTCTCGAATCTCGGAAAAGATAATGAACATAAAAAAACTCCCCGAGAAACGAACCCGCTCTGATACCATGTTAGAAAATCGGAAGCGGAAGCGAACATGAAAAAAAGATAAATAACAAAGAAGAAGAACGGGATTTTTTATGTGGAACCCTACTCCGTGAGGAGCGGGATGAAACCACGAGAGAAGCCCTCAAAGGGGCGTAGTATGCATTGCATTTTCTCATCTGTTACAGGAGGCCTGGGGTTCTTTATATAGCTTCTACAGGGCCTCCAAGTCCCACCACTAGGCGGTATGGGACTAAACTCAGTGGTGTGGTAAATGGATCTTGGAGGGATCCATTTACCCACCTATTACATAAGTGACGCATGCTCCAAATACTCTAACAATACCTATTAAGAATATCTTTAATAGATATTTTACGACTTTGTATTTATTTGTTACACATCTTTGTATTGCATTTACTACACCATGTTGATTTATTACTCAAAGTTATAACTATATAACTGAAATGTTACAACTTGTTCTTCATTTTTTACTACTTGGAATTCAGTTTTTACAACTTAATATTTGTTTTTTTTAATTTTAGTTTGTTGATACAACTATAAGCTCAAATCATCATCCGTTTTTTTATTACATATGACCGTTATTTTCTTACAAATTTCTTTATCATTTTTTTCATATCCAATTGTCATTTATTACAAACTTTGCAAATGATAGTATGGCATAATTGTAATATATAATATACAGATGTGTAAAAATAATGATAGAGTTATAATAAACCAACAAGGAGTTGTAATGAGGTTACAACTCCTTATTGGTTTATTACTTCGTCATGCTCTCCTTGCAAAGTTGTAATAATAACAATTTGTAAAAATGACAAAGATGTTAGCAGATTAACAATAAGAGTTTTAAAAAAATCAAGTTAACATTTAAGGGGATGGGTGATGAAGTTATATTCTCTTCCTCCTCCATCCTCTTCCTCCTCCATCACGATGGAGGGGGTCGGCATCATGGTCTACTTCTTGCTGCCTCACCATTGCCAATATTGTTACTCGTGGGCACTACTATCGTAGTCTCATTGCTTGTGTCATGGTTCTTCGTGGGCGCGATCATCGTTACCTCTTGTAGCCGCAGTCGTCGTTGTTACCTATCATACTTGCTGCCACCATCGTCATTCATCACCATCATCCTTTGCAGTATTCAATTTTCTTTCCTAAAACTAAAGAGGATGTCTAGTCTTGTCCTGAGTCATTTCCATTTTAAAAAAAATCAAAATTATAAATGGAAAGCTTTGATTGAGATTTAGTTGGGTAAAAAAGGAGAAAAACTAAATCAAAACCCTAATTTGTCTATATTTATATTTATTTATTGTTAATGGCTCATTGAAAATTTTGTCTATATTTATATTTATATTCAAGGTTGGGCATGCTCAAGTTCGTACCGACAAGATAACCCTAAATCTAAATCCATACTCGCATGTGTAATACATCTAAAATCGAAACCCGTTCAAAAATAATAAGGCTAAGTTCCAGGTTCTCAAATGAGACATGTTCAGATCGGGTAACCAACGGGTAGATAGACATCCCTACTCCAAACTCATCCCATTAGCCCATAGCTGGCTTCGAAATTCAAATGTTTGGGGATAAAATTCGGCCAAAGTAATCGGGAGCATTGCGAAATCTTCGGAATCGATTCGATTTCTACCTCTACCAATTCTTGTTATACCTTTTTTTAATAGTAAGTCCGATAATTTTGAGGATCCAGAATATCCTCCTTGGAATTCGAACCTGAATACTTTAAGGTGTACGTATACTGTACTATCTCCAGACTACTCCTTGGATTTTCTGGTTATACTTTAAGAGCCGATAGTCCATTTACAAGGGTTTTTTTTTAATTTTAATTTACTGAAATATTTTTTACTGAAAAGATAGGAAAGGTTCGACGTTTTGGATTTACCAAGACCCAATCATTTAAGTCTGCCAATTTAATACTTAAAACGTGATTTAATGGAGTGTGATAGTGTTAGATAGAACATCAAATTAGTAGGTGTGGGATCAGTACACCAACAGGAGGAGTCAGAACGAACATGGATTCCTCATCTATTATTATCATCTGATTTTTCCCCTTCAGATTATATAAAAATTAGTATACGAACGTGTCTTTGCACGTCTGTACGTGCATGATATTTTATTACCAATAACTACACCAGATAAACAACTAGCAGCCTACCAATTAAGTGATAAAATACAGAAGTAAGCATGCAATAATTGTTTTTTTATATAAATTAATCCATTTAAAACTTGCACCTATTTCCACCCCTTTCCATTTCGAAAGTAGCATATTGGAATATAAAAAAAATAGAGTAAAATACACCCATATTAGAATAAGGAATTTAATGAATCAAATATGATTGAGGGTGATTGAGTTCTATCCTCATAATCTACCATCAGTGCCAAATAATTGATTTATGGCAACAAGTAATTTGGGTCATATTTTCAGATGTTAAATTTATAATAACAAATATTATTCGTTACAAAATTATATTTATTATTGTAATTATCAAATAATATCATATTTATTGCTAAAGATTAATATAACAACGATTATCCATAGGCTCTTTCGTTAACTTTTGTAATCAACTGTTGTGAATATAGTAACACGATTATAAGAAATAGTCCCTGAATAATGATTGTTATATGCTTCGTTGCTAACACTATAGAAATGAATATAATATTCACTGCGAATTAAAGGAACCAATCATAATGTTACAAAAAATAGTTTTCATTGCTATAAATTTAGCAAGGAAACATCTGCAGCATAATTAACCTATTTCGACCATTAATAATCTGCCATCGCTATCATATCGTTCATTGTTAAATTTATAAAAATGAATATTATTCATCACTTCATTCTCTATATTTGAAACAAATATTGTATTCACTATTATTACTAGCAACGAATCATATAATAATGATTATTCTTTGGCTTTTTCTTTAAATGTTGCTAAATTCGTAACAATCGGTAAAAATCTTAACAGAAAAAGTTAGTGAATAATTGTTGTGATATAAGCATTCAACAAATGAATCAGAAATAAGAACTGATGCTACGATTTTAACACCAGAAGATATAAGAACGAATAATCAAATTATTTGTTATTGCAAGCAAATTCTGTTGTAGTGAAAATATGATAACGAATATTAAATTATTCATCACCATAAACCATTAGTCTTCCCTCAGAAGATATTTGATTGTATATACTTATACTGAAGGTATTTATTACTTATTATTGAGTTTAGAATTGAAAGCAACCCATCAAAGAAAAGAAAGGAACAAGAGGGAGAAGATGTGTGTAGACACATGTGGGTGGGACTATAAGAATGGAATGAGGAAGGTTTAGGGTGAACATGCCTTGTGGGGCTTTCGTTCTAGACAGCAAAAAGGCTTCCAAGTGGGGAATCATGCATGGCAATCACATGGTGGGGACATCATCCTCATATCTTAAGGTATCTATCCCAAGAGAGGTCCTAATATATAATGCCATTCATCCCTTCCAAATGTGCACCATTAAATGTAAAGAGTCCATGCCACCTTGACTACACTACAAACCCTAATGTTCCAACCCCAAAGTTCCAAGTTGGTAAGGTTTGTAGAAGGTATGGCCCCACTTTGTTGGCCATTTGAGAGTGGGATTTGAGGATAATGATGGCTTTGTGTCCCAACAACCCCCCAAGTAGTTAGGGATTTAGGATGTAAAGAAGCATTTAGGGACTTTATTGTATTAGTTTAAGGGTTTTGGATTGGGAAGGGAGGTTATACTAAATAGTGCAATTTTGTCTTTCCAGGTGGAATTATGAGGGCATGGGTCTCAAGGTGGGCATGTGGCACATGATGCATGTTGAGAAAGATTGCGAGGTTTTGGGACTTTGAAGCTAAGGTTTTTGAAACCAAACCGGGAATCCCAACAGAAAGGTTGGATCGGGTTGGACCATGGAATCAAATCGGTTCAAATATCATTATTTTTTATAATTATATTAAACCAAACTAATAAGAAAAAATGATTGAACCGGGTATAAACCAAAATGAATTAGAGCATGCACAAAATACTCACATAAACACACTTGAAATAGATATAAAATAAATAAATAAAGTATCTTACCTTATACATAAAGTATTTTCTTGAATATGCTATATTAAATGTTATTCATATAGTTATAAATAATATTTGAACTAAATATTCTATCATAATAATAGCTTAATTATATGTATTATCCGACCTTTTTAAAAAGTTGAGGTGGAGTAGCTGGTTAGTACTCTGTAATGGATAACAAGAGGTAATAAATACAATATTTATCACAACTATTATTAAATTAATATAAATTCAAATTTGAATCGTGATTAAGTGATTCAATTTCGATTAAACCAGGTTGCAAATAGTCGATCGAATCCGTTGGTTGAACCAAAATTACGTCACTTCTACCCGAACCTTGAAAAGTGATTAATCGAACCGATACATGCCTTGTTGACCGGTCTGGCTGGTCAGGTCTAATTTCAATAACATTGTTTTAAACATGGAGATTAAATTCATTGTTTGTGTCAAGTACATGAAAAACATGTATGGTTGGGAAATCCAATAATCACTTTTTTGTAAAGAAAAAGCCTTCCTCGGCATGTCTTTATCTTAAAGGTTTTTAGAATAGTATGATCATGATATTGGAAGACTAAGCATAATTAGGACATCAGGAGTCTAGCTGTAGAGACTTCTTAGATTAATATATATCCCAAAAAGGAGTACCGTATAAATCAAAGTAAGGAAGGACATGTAATAGTCTAGAATTTTTCATTTTAAGAAATCCGGCAACGAATCCCAAAGAATTGCATCGCATTTATGTAGTAGCATAACCTAAATCTAAACTTCTTCTATGTCAGAAATTCCTCCTCATTGCTCAAACTTTTTTTCGATGATCCCCGACTTTCAGTTATAGGCCGGTTCCACATATCTCCCAGGCAAAAAGAAATGTTCAAAACATGTGGCTGCCTTCCGCCCCATGAAACTGGCTACATGCCTGTCAGTAACCGCTTCTAGTGACATGTCAAAACATGTGGTTCCTTCACATGTTGACTAAGACCTCTGATTTGAATGCCGAGGGGGTTGAGCTACGTGACTCTTTCTAGGGACCTAACGATTGCCCTAAGCCTAATCCCTTTTGCCTTCCCGATTCAGATTATAGCCTTGATCCCATCTATTCCTAAATGTTATCCAGTAGATTAAAGTGATTGTTCCATAGGTTAAAGTGATTGTTCCGGTAAAGAATTTTGATCAATCAACCTTGTTGATTTGATCATTGTAACACGCAAGACCATCCATGGATTCAATGAGATGTCTATCATGTTATGGGACACATCCATCATGGTACTACGAATTCTTGTACTATCTTAAGACATGGAGCTGGAGATGTTAGATGTGTTCATTTTGTTTTCTACATAGTGAACTTGAAGAAGACATTCTTATGATGCAACATGAGAGATTCTTTTTTACAGGCAAGTAAGCCATCTGTGCAGATTGAAAAGTTCTTCTATGAACTTAAGCAATCTCCTAGTAGTGGTACAAAAGAGTTGATATCTTCATCGTTGATCTTGGGCTTGATGGAGTTGTTATAACTATTGTGCTTACCTCTGTAAGGCAGAGGTTGGGTCACTTATTTGTCTGTTGCTTTACATCAATGATACACGGATGACTACTAAAAAGAAAACTACTATTAATGGCCCGAATAAACTTCTTGTTCAAAGTCTGACATAGAGGACCTTGGTACAATGAAGAAGATGTTGATGATGGAAATCGTCACAAATAGTATAGAAGGAAAACTCTTGTTATCTTAAAGGAATTGCATTGAGAAAGTCTTAGCAAGATTCGAGATTTTCCAAAGCAAAGCATGTGATATATCATCTGCTGAAAAAAAACATCTTTTAGTTTCTTTTGTACCTCAGTCAAATGTAGATGAGGAGCATATGTCACACATTTCCTATTATGGTACAGTCTAAGTTTTATGTATGACATGATATAGACAAGGCCAAAAATCGCTCGTGTTATGAGTATTATTAGTAGCCAATCAAGCATATTTTTTGGAATTATAAATGGAACACACAATATTTGCCTCATTTATGGAAACGATTTAAATTGTTTGGTTGTTGGATATTTGATTTTAAACTGTTACAAATATTGACGGAAGGAAATCAATGACATGCTATGTCTTTATTTGGAGAAATTATGCCATTAGTTGGAAGGTTACTGGTTTGTTATTTTTCTTTCGTTGGTGGCTGCAAAAGGTGAATGACCTCTATCATATCTTCTGGCTTATTCTTCGTATGCTTTCACGGTGACGATTGATTGTCCATCAGGTCGATATCATCCCCGACAGGTAGTATAGAGATGAGACGATACCCTTCAAATCCTAACAAGATTTGCCAAAGAATTATTATGCTATCAAAGAAGACGTGTGCAGCTTTATAATTCTAGATTCATGTTGCTATATTGATGAGCTTGGTTACTTATAAAATAGTTGAGTTTGGACTAAATCGTTGCGTCCTGACCAGGAAAAATCTGTATGCATTAGATGTTCCGATGGAACTAATCATCCAACAAAGAGAATGCATGAAGAAAGCATTCAAGACAATCGAACGTACAAGAAATTATGTAAAATAATTACTGATTCGACCTTATAATAATTACATAGAATGTGCTCTAGTAACAAATCATAAAATAACTACTTTTTTAAAAAAAGAAACTATATCAATTCTTTATTAGGAACGTAAAAAAATGTTACATAGAAATTGATGGGAGACGGACAACAAGCTGCACCGCCAATCCCTTTTGAATGACAAATCCAATTCTTCGAAATACAACATTATAGAGTTAGGAACCATAACATTGCTATGCATGATTTTTTGAATCCTCTTAAGGAGCTCCACTGCTTCACTTGCCAAGAAACCAAATGTATCAAAATCAAAGGGGATGAATACGTGTTGATTGTCAATGCAGGCCTTCTCATGCTTAGCTAGCTAAGGCAGCTTTTTATGCAGCGCATCCCGCAACAAAATCACTTTTTATCGGACCCATCAATGGAGACACTCCAGTCAAATCAACACATGCATGCTTTCCTCCAACCCATCCAAATATCAAAACATCTGCCGGTCTAAGTGTCGATCTCCACTCTTGTGGATCAGTTAAGAAATTCACGGGCGCTTCTTTTTTTGAAGCAACACCTGCATGTCTGAGTATATCAAATAGAACTTCTCTGACAAGATCATGTCTGTATTTAAAACCTGGAAGCTCGCGACAATGAACGGCATGATCCCCAAAAGCATCCAAGCAGGATTTGTGACATACTGGACAAGCCTCATCTTGTGGGAAAAGGGGAATCATGAGGCGGTACTTGAGAATACTACGATATTCAATGGGTGACATATGCAATCCAAGCCCCTCAATAGGAATGGCAAGTGGAAAATCTTGGGCATGTTCAGCTTGTAAACAATGGAAAATTACTTTTTGCCTAGCAGACATGTCAAACTCAGCTTCCATATCTTTTACGATTTTGCTAAAAAAAGAATTCGCCAAAGCATTCTGGGCTTTAGGGGGGACGGTATCCTTACTAGCAAATTGTGTAAGATCAATAGATGGAAGTGCGACACGTAGGCCTTCCAAAGCATTAAGGAAATCAGAATCCATACCATGTATCCTGCTGTCTCGTAGCATGTGGTCTTGGAGCATCCAGGATTGAGCTCTGGAGGCCACAAAAGCATATGAAGAAGCCTCAATAGCTGAGTACAGACCTAAACCGCCAAGTCGGATGGGTAGCGACGCCACTCTCCATTGAAGGTCACCAAAGAAAGGACCTCCACACACCACAATATCCTCAATAGCTCCACGTAACCCTTTGCCAAACCATGCAGCGGCCCGTTTCATGTATGTGGGTTGGCATGTCCGTAAGCCGAACATAAGCTTGGCAGTACCCATACAAGAACATAATAGAAGTAGCTCACTTTGTGGATCATCCAGTTGAGGAAGTAAATGCATTAAGTCAACAGCCTTGGTAGCCCTCATCATAGCCAACTCTTCAATAAAGTCTTTATCCCTACTCACAGCTCCTCCAAGCAATTTCACACCTAGCTGCGGCCTCCCAATATCTATGGGAAATAAACCTTCCCGGATCTTTTGACCATCACATGAAGGTCAGAACAGCTCTGTTTTTTTATATTTAGAAAAAGCCCCATCTCTGGACCCTTGCATTGAATAATGTCAAGTGCCTTGGCCACTTCTACAGTGTTCCCAATAATTGTCCCATCTTCAAGATACCAAGCATGAAGTAAGAGTTTACAATTGTCTCTGATCTCATGAATAAGTGGGTGCAATGCCAGAGAAAAAAGAAGGGGGCCTAACACTCCTGTTGATGACCGCAAATGATTGTCTCCAATATATAATCTGGCGGCTTGAGCATAGATAAATTCCACCCATGGAGAAATAGAGGGGCATCTCCTCCTAACTTCCCCCAAGCATCAAAGATCTATCTATTAAGTTGAAAGCATTAGAGAAATCCACCGTAAGCATAGAAAGAGACCCGTCTCCGTGAAGCTTGCTCAAAAGATGATTGGTGCTATGTAAGATGGCTTCCGCTCCTCCAGATACACCAATTCCAAATTGGAAGTCGTTAAGATATTTAGATATCTCCTTGCTAACCCCTGCCATAGCAACTTTAGATACAAGGCGCCTCCAAATAGTACCTACCGCAATAGGACGAATGCTGTTGTCCAGTTTGAGTAGTGGAGTGAGAGGTGCAGAGGCTATAAACTCAGCCAGACTCAAGGGACATCTCCCACTAAGCCACAAATTAACTACCAAGGAAATAGCATACAAGAGATCCTTGGCAACCAGTGATCCTTCCCCACAAAGGGCATCTAAAATATGTTGAGCCCTCAGACCATCTCTCCCACAAGATGTCCCTTTAGGAAAGGATTTGATGGCTCGCAAAATAACATCTGCATCAGCTGTAAGAGGAGACTCTGAAATCAAGATGTCTGGTGTGACAGGAGGCGGCTTATAAGGATGTTTAGCCTCTAAGACCTTCAAGGTGTCTCCATTAAAAGGCGCCACTCCTGAAGAGCACAAAACCTTTATTGCTGCAGTAAAATGTCCATCTGCCACTTTGCGAAGACATTGTCTTATGCTAGAGCTTTGATATTTATCCTCCTCCAAACATTTATTCTGATTAAGATCTGAAATCCCTGAAATATCCCCCTTCAAAAAATCACCCACCCAATTGGTGAAGCCATCTGTACTACCCCACTTAGTGAATGAGCTCAAAATAAATTGTTGTTGCAAGAACCTTCTATTACTAGATCTTTTATCCCTCCTGTTCACGGGTCTGAAAACCTGTAGGGTGCAACGAGGAAGAAGCAACAATCTCACCCAAGCTTGTAAGGATCCTGGCCCAGCAATAACTTGATGCAGATCTGCTTTCAAAGCATGAGAGAAGGCGAGCCGGCAACTTGGAGGAATGCTCTTAACAGTGGTGATCGGATGCTTGAAAATAAAATCAAGGAGCGCAGCATCAATAATCACACCATCATTAGCAGCAGGTACAACAGGTGTTATGTGAAGGGTGGGTTTCAGGATACCGATGATGTGTCCTTGGACCGCCCCTGCATCATCTGTGGCACGAACAAGACCATCGTCATGATGGCAAGCACGACACAAAGCTTGTATCTTCATGCACCTTCCGCACAACCATTGATCCAGGACCCTCAAGGTTCCTTCTACTGTAAGAAAAAGATCAGGATCAACTGTGATTGCGTCCCACGGAGTAGATGCCCGATCATCACTGGAAAGATGCACCCTCTTAATATGAGAGATTAAACACGTAATCCCATTGCTCCCTTCCCTTCCATCGGGACAACAATGGAAGTTCTAAAAAAGACAAATCACTCCACCAAAACGATGGGAAGAAATCTCTGTGGAGCAAGACCGCGTAAGTCCATGATGAGCCGGGGACCCGCGAGCACAAGGTGAAGGATGAGCAGAGACCGTCCCAGTGGGTGCACGAGACATCTTCGAAGACGGCAAGGTCGGAGAAGGTATGCAGAGACCGGCAGTGAAGGTTGGAGAGGTTGAAGGTCGGGGCCGCAAGGGCGGGCTCTAGGGCGGCGGCCGCTGGGGAGGCGGGCCGCTGGAGAGGCGCTGGGGAGGTTGAAGGCGCTGGAGAGGTTGAAGGCGCTGGGGAGGTGGCGCTGGGGAGGTTGGCCGCAGGTCTGGGGAGGCGGCGCAAGTCTGGGGAGGTCTGGGGAGGTCTGTGCGGTTGAAGGCGCTGGGGATGCGACGCTGGGGAGGTCTGGGGAGGTCTGGGCGGCGCTGGGGAGGTCTGGGAGGTTGAAGTCGCTGGGGAGGTCTGGGGGGCGGGCGCTGGGGAGGTCTGGGCGGTGGTGGGCGGGGGTGGTCGGGGGCGGGGGTGGGCGCTCGGGGGCGGGGGTGGTCGGGGTCGGGGGCGGGGGTGGTCGGCGTCGGGGGTGGGCGTTGGGGGTGGGCGCTGGATGGGCGGAAATTGCAAACTACTTTTTATAGTTGCTAAATTATTAACGTTTAGTAATAATTTAAGAAAAAGTCGACTGACGTCATCACAATAAAATTTAAAAAGTCAACTGAGGTCATCACAATAAATTTTAAGTTTGCAATGTGCAAGAAATAAGTTTGTTTTGCATTGAAAAGTTAATCTCTTTTGTTTAAAAATTATTGATTTTCTTCTCTAGTAACCAGTGATTTTTCACTTTAAGGCCGAATGGCAATTTATAAGCAAACCCTTTAATTTTGGGGTGCGTAGTATGCCATCCAACGTGTGCAATATGATATAAGGTATGCGTTTATAGACAGTTGCTTAGATCTCGACGGATATCCCTGTGATAATTAAAGAATTACTTGGACCAATTCCTAGTTAAATGTCAAATCCCATGATCCACTAAGTATATTAATGATGCCAATTAATATATAAAATCTAATATGTATGATTTTGTCAGGGATGTCCTTTACGATGTTCTTAGGCATGCATGGGTTGCTTTAAAGAAAGAAACACATGAATTTTCTGACGGATCCACAGGCGGGGAAATCGGCCCTTAGACCAACATATATTTTAATATCTAAATGGGATGGAGAGAAACATGCATGTGTTGATTTGACTGGAGTTTCTCCATTGATGGGTCTTATAAGGAGTGATTTTGTTGCGGGATATGTTGCACAAAAAACTGCATTAGCTAAAATGGCTAAGCATGAAAAGGCTTGTATGGAAAATCAACATGTATTCATCCCCTTTGGGTTTGATACATTTGGGTTTTTGACAAGTGAAGTTGTTGAACTCTTCAAAAGGGTCCAAAAAATTATGCATATCAATGTTATGAGTTTTAGATCTATGAATGTTGTGTTCCGGAGAATTGAATTTGCCATCCAAAAGGCAGCGCAGCTTGCTGCCCGTCTCCCATCAATTTTTATTTAACACCTTTTTTACATTAAAAAATTATATGTATGAAAATAAAAAAAATAATGACGATGAATCCGAATGCAAAGCCCGTGATCCACTAGGTGCACCTCAAAAGGAAATACGATCCAAAAAAAATAACGAGCAACGCTGGGAATATAGTCAAAAATTGCCGTCTCCCATCCACTAGTGTCTTCTTAGATCGGTTACCGCGAAGCATGCGTAATCATTCATATATTTCGGATTGCCTAGTGTGGCCTGAACCCAAGTTCAAGTCAGCGTTCTCCCAAAACTTCTGGGCTTCGACCCAGACCCATGGTCCGAACAAAATAGCAGGCCTAGAACAAGCCCAATACCCCACCCGACATATTGTTCTGTATGGGATAAGAAATAAATTGATGAAGGTGTTATGGAGTATTGGGCTCGACCCGACCCGACTTAGAAAAGCTCGGCACAGACTTGCTAATTTTTTTTGGATTGTGGGCCGGATCAAGGCCCGAGGTTTTTGCAAAATTGACAACTCAGACCTGGCCCAAGGCCTGCGGGTCTGAGCCCAGGTTCGGGCTAAGCTCGGCCCGCTCCAAGGTGTCCCCACTACATACATGCTTCCCTACGTGCAACCCTTCCACGCCAAAATTCCGAATGCATGTACGTAGGGATGAAAACGAATACAAATATACATGTATTCATTCATATTCACATTCGTAAAATGAGGTATATGGATGTTATTTTTTTTACCTCTGACGAATAAGAATGCGAATACGGATATTATAAATCAACGTCCAACGAATACGAATACGAACTTAACATCCTAATTTTTTGCGAATACGAATACGAATGTTGTTTTTTTAACGGATACGAATGCGAATATTCATTTTTTTATAATTCAATAAATAAAATATATAAATATATAATACTATTGACTTAGAGGGTATCCTTATAATTTAATCCCCTTAACCCTAGCACTAGTAGCTACCTACTTATTGTAAGTAATATAATTAAGCATAAGGGGCTTTATATAATTTTACCCACTTAAATTAACCCCACCAAAAGAACCAAATCCCACCCAGGCACCCACCCCACATCCCAAAATCCCTAATTTTGACGTCCCTTCCCCCCACCACCCGCAGTTGCCATTGTTCTTCTCTGTTCACCACCACCGCCAGTCCACGGTCGGCGGCACCGCTCCTGCCTATCCTCTCCGCATTGCCGCCTCCACCGCCATCGATAGCAACGCACCTAAACCCCCTTCCTCTCCTCTCTGTGTCGTCGCTGCCTCCCCCACCGTCGACACCACCACCACTACCCCAACTCCCCGCTGTCGCCGACCACGCCTCCTTTCCATCGCCACGTCGCTGCCTCCTCTGTCGTCGACAACAACACCTTCAGTCAGTCCCGTTGGATGTGGTAACGACCGTTGTCTCCTATTTTTTCACTTGTTTCTTAAACTGTCAGACTCCAATCTAATTTATAGCCAGACTCCAATCTAATTTATACATTAAGATCGTAATAAAACTCAAGTAGATACTGCACGCAAGAAAGTACAAAACAGTTTGAATGTTCACAATTAGGTGCGCATCAAATAGTGCTCTTATATTCAAGTTTGGATTGATGACAGCATTAAGATCATGATAGTTGGGTGAAAATATGCCGTTCACTTATTCAAGTTCAGTAACTTCATTATCGAGAGTTTGATTGGCTTAGTGCCGTTCAAGTTATTTCAATTTCAGCCAAACTTCTTCAAACAAAAATGTCCAAAATTACTTCAAAATTAATGTTAATAATTTAGTTAGTTGGAACTTTAGAAAATTACATAGCCATGAAAGCATATTAGAACAACTATTACCTTCATGATGGAGTGGCTATCCAAGACTAACAAGCAGATTATGGATAAGGTGGGTACAGATGGAATGGCCTATGCCTACATATGGATTTTTTTTCCTTTTTTAGTCATGTTGAAAAAAGAACTTTCTATTCAAATTTTTAATTTCACAAGATAATTAGTTAATTATATTAGATGTCATGGACCCCAACCCATCATTCAGCCCGAATGTTTTGTAGAGGTTTGGGACATCCAGTAGTGAGGAGCAAAGCCCGCCATCTGAAACATGGGTCTCAAACCTAAAACAAAATCAGAGATCCATTTCCTTATTTGAGAAAATGTTCAGAGATTATATATCCCGCAGTAGCCTCCGGGGAGGGGGCGGTAGGCCTGCGGTGGCCTCCGGGGAGGGGGCAGTAGGCCCGTGGTAGCTTCCTGGGAGGGGGGGAGGCACGTGGCATCCTCCGAGGAGGAGGGAGGGGGAGGACGCCCGCGGTGGCCTTCGGGGAGGGGGGCGGCTCGCGGTGGCCTCCGGGGAGGGGGGGCCTCGGTGTCCTTCGAGGGGGGGAGGGGGAAGGCCCGCGGTGGCCTTTGCGGAAGGGGGCAGGCCCACAGTGGCCTTTAGGGAGGAGGCCTGCGGTGGCCTCCGGGGAGGGGGGGAGGGGAAGGTGGGAGGCCCGCGGTGGCCTCTAGGGATAGGGGGAGGCCCACAGTGGCCTCTGGAGAGGGGGGAGGCCCCCGGTGGCCTCCGGGGAGGGGGGGAGGCCCGCGGTGGCCTTCGAGGGGGGAGGAGGGGGTATATCCAGATCCTTTTATACTAACCTATGGTTAGGTTTTTATCGTTGTTTGATATTCCTTTGTAGTGTTTTCTCCTAGTAGTGAAGAATAATTCTATCATCATCAAGAGACTAACGTCCAATTGTGGATGAACCGTTAGAACCAATAAATGATATATTTATTTTTGTGCAGATATTTGATCATTCTTGATACAATGAACACCGATCCATCTATTGAAATTTCAAGTAATGATGTTGTGAAAAAAGATACAAATCATAAACTTAAGAAGCAGAAAAAATTCACCTCGGATGTGTGGTTGGACTTTGATAGAATTTTTAAAAAAGAATAAGTGATAATAGATGGGAAGACATCCGAGCGTGACATGGCATATGCCAAATCAAGAGATGCACCACGTGGAAAGGATGTCGGATTACAGGCTAATCGCTTGCTGCAAGGTTATGCTAGAATATCGCATAGTGGCCACCTCGGATCAGACTGCCATCACGGAATGTTGATTGGCAACGGAGGGACCAGGCGCGTCGCGAAATTACTTGTATTATCTCCTTTCGCGTATAAAGGAGCTTCGGAAATCCTTGCCCCAAAAAGAATTGTGCCATGGTTCGGGCATGGGAACAACCCATCTTATTAATCACTCAAAATGTTGTCCGAATAGAATTAAGATATAGCATGGTCAACATCAAATTCTTTCAATGTTAAAATCAGATGGAGGCAGCATAGTTACGAATTATGCTTTTGATGATGAAAAGAGTCAGATGCTCCTTGCTAAAGCAATTATTTTTCATGAATATCCTTTTAATATGGTATGCCATTCTGCCAAGATTCCATCTCGCATAACAATGGTGAAGCTGTGTAAGACAGTATTTGATGATGAGAAGAAAAAACTATATCATGTCTTTAAGAACTTATCTTCTAGAATTTCACTTACAATGGACAAATGGACAGCGTCAACACAAAACAAGTCTTATCTTTGCATTACCGCTCATTTCATTGATGATTCGTGGAACTTGCAAAAGAGAATCATCATTTTTTTAATGTGAATGGCTCCACAGGTTCAGATATTAGCAACTATTTTTTATCTCGCATGTTTGAGTGGAACATAGATCAGAAATTATTCGCGGTCACAGTTGATAATGATAAGGCTAATGACGTTTCACTGAGGCTTATCAAAACTCGGTTGGGAGATTCATTAATTTCCCATGGTCTATTTTTTCATGTTCGTTGTGCAGCACATATCATAATCTCGTTGTTCAGGATGGCTTGAAGATGATCTCTAAGTCGATAGATAAAATACGATTGAGCATCAAATATGTTACATGTTCACCTCAAATGGAAGCAAATTTTATGGAAACTGCGAAACAGATTGATTTTGGTCCAAAAAAATATTTATCATTGGATTGTTGCACGAGATGGAACTCCACTTACCTTATGTTCTCAACTGCTTTGGAGTATAAGGATGTATTTAAAAGATTTGGATTCCGAGATATAAATTATATTCATGGATTAAGTGATGATGAGTGGGGCTACATTAAAATTTTAGAGGAGTGCTTAAAGCCTTTTTATGATGCTACGGAGTTGTTGTCTGGTTCAAATTTTGTTGAATTCTGTGAGATTCAGTTACTCTTTGTTGAATGGTTAAAGAGTAGTGATACCATTATTGTTTCAATGGTGACTGTAATGAAAAAGAAATTCGACAAATACTGGGATATGTGCAACCAACTGCTTGCAGTTGCTTCTATTTTGGATCCTCGCTATAAATATGTGGCAGTTGTCCTTTATTACAAGGACATATATCAATCCGATGGAATGAGAAAAGTAGAGGAACTACATGACATCATTACCAATATTTTTCAAGTATATGCTTTTGCTGGGACTCCAACGACTGTGTCACATACCATATATACTCCTCCTAGTAATCCACCAGAGAAAAAAAGAGTAGATTTGCTCAGCTTATGGATGATGAAGATGCTCAACCATTGAAAACTGAGTTGGATGAGTATTTGGAAGAGAAGTGTTTGAGATGGAAGGAGACAGCTGAACTTAAATTTGATATTTTAGGTTGGTGGAAACAGAATATCGGGAGATTTCCAATTCTTGGAAAAATAGCTAAGGATATTCTTGGAGTTTCAGTATCTACTGTTGCATCTGAATCTGCATTTAGTACTGGAGGCCGAGTAGTTGATGCATACCGCAGCAGACTGAATTCTGATATGGTGGAGGCATTGATATGCAATCAAGATTGGTTGAAAGGTGAATTCAAAGGTAAGAAAATATTTTCAATTTTTCATTTTATTGTAATCATAATATGCATAACTCACATGATGTTGTACATATAGATGTAGGTGATGGTACTTTCATTGATATAAATGAAGTGGTTGAGACTCCATCACGACTTGAAGCATCTCCTTCGAGTAAGATCTTCTAACATATGTTGATAGTAAGCTATTCATCAATTTATTTAACAACTTATTTTTATTCATTTAATACCAAGTAATGATAAGGATAAAGTGGAAGGGTATGAGACAGATTTCATGGATGATGAATTCTGGTATGGTTAATGTATTTTATATGTATCAATGTAAACGAATGGTTCATTTTGTTGCATTTTCAATGTATCAATTCAATATTTTTTTCCTAATATACTTTATTCTTTGTCTTGTTTTTTTGCACAGGCATTGAGGAGAAGACATATAAGTAGAAATCATGAATGGCTCATTTTGATGTAGTCCATATGGACCTTATCCCGTGGAAAACATATTTTTACTTTTCAAAATACTTTTATTAATATTTGACATGTAGCAAGTTTATTTATATAATTTGCTTTTTGACTATACCATTTCATTTTGTGTTTTAGTAACTAGTACAATTAGGTTGTTATACGACTTATTGAAGAGAATATGTAGTACTTGTTTGGGTATTTTGACTCTATTTGTAGGTGACATGATGCACATGGTTTATATGATTATATTCTCCCACAGAACTATATCTCAGGTATGTCCATGTTATGGCCATGTCGAGCCAAATTTGAATTAGATGAGCATGTTGAGCCGAATTAGATTTTTTTTTACCATGTCGAGCTGAATTGCTCTTTAGTTGGCCATGTCGTGCCATTTTACCATGTTATCTTCTTAAATTTCAGGTTCTCACGTTGTAAAGAGCATGCGATATTATTAGGATGAAAATACACACTTATAACAAATAAGCTTGGTATTTGGTAAGTTTCTTTTACTACATAGTTTTGTTGTGTTAATTTTTCATTATTAAAATAGTCAATGCACTTGTTATATATAAGTTTACATTGAACCTAATATTCCTATAGATTTTTAGTAAATTAGGTTATTTATAACATTAGTATTTGAATCTGTATTCGTTTGTCAAATATTCGTATCCGAATTGTCAACATTCGTTTTGCATTCGTATTCGTATTTTGAGGATATGATTTTGTATTTTACACATTCGTATGATATTCGTATTCGTATCCGAGTATTAAAAAGGATAAGGATATGATAACACCTATATTCGTATCCGTATCGATCATTTTCATTCATGCATGTACGTCCTTCTATCATGCACGCACGTTAACAAACTACATTTTCCCCTCCATTTCAAGTAATTAGCGTGCTATTATCGTTAATCTCGTTAGTGCTCCATGGAAGCTCCAATTCTGGACAATGTCAGCTCCATTTTGAATTAATTAATAATATATCTTTGATCGTGTCAACTCAAAGGAACTCAAAGAATCTTACTTAAATCTGTTATAATATTCTCATATTATAGACTTAGCGATAGCCTGATTCTAATCCAAGGACATTTATGTAATTTTTGCTTAGATATAATTAAATATTAACACAAGCACTTTGTCCATTTCTATCACATTTATATTGATATCCAATTATCACGTTTGTGTTGATCTCCAATAAATTAGAGTGAAAACAAAAAGAGCGAAATCTAAATATACGAAGATAAGAGGATGTTAATGTTTGATATAGGCGTAGGTGAGGAGTGGAGCGGGTTGGGTTGGGTCACCAAGGGTCCATGCTAGTTCGAGTTGGGTGTGGTCTGAAATAAAATTTGGTAATATGGAGATTCGAGCCCGACCCATATATACAACGAGTTCAAGCTTTAGTAGATCGGATCATAGTTGGGTCCAAACTGATTTGATCCAATGCTCCACCCTAACTATGTGCGTAACATATCAAATGCGTGTAGGTTAACTAAAGGAATGAAATAATAGACATAGGTTTATCGAGGCAACGTGACAACAACATATGAGACACGTGTGGAAAGTCCGGAAGTTCCCAAGCAAAGGGTCCTACAGTCTTGCCTTTTTTAATTAAAAATTTACTTTATTCTATATGCATATTTACTGACCCGATCAAGATCTCTTCCTATTCCATGTAAGCAAACTAAAACGTACATTATGAATGAAGTAAATATACATGTTTTGTTAAATATACAACATACTTTACGTAATGATGGTGAAATTTCAGATATTACTTACAAGAAAAATATTCATCTGTGATTCTTTTAATGTATAACCCTTTCAGTTATTATTATATTACCATATTTTGTGTACTAAACAATACATTTTTTGTCGAAAACAAATCTCTTCAAACAGAGGGGGGCAGGTGCTGATACGTTGAAGAGAAATACTGGAGGGATTCAAGATGCTCCATTTCGGTAATCACGACATGAAATTAAAAAAAGTAATTCCTGCATAATTGAGGGAGTGTGATGCAATTACACAATTAGTTTGTTAGACACGTTCCACGACTAGGAAATCAAACACAGCAATATCCATATAAGAACTCTAGAGCACGAGCCTATAACAACCGGTATCATCTACGAATAAAGGTCAGATTGTAAACACTGTTCCGATTGGCACCAGCTAATAGACAAGTTCATATGCAGAACAGAAAGCTAAAAACTAAAGTTATTTCCAATGCTATACCATCAACGTCAAGTCCAGAATTTAGCTTAGACTATGCAGCATCCTCTTCCTGCGAAGAACCAATCGGAGCATCACAATCAACTTGTTCATCGATCATACACATTTGAGGAACGCAACAAACCTCTCCACTCTCCTCTCCATTGTTCACCTCCGACTTCGACTTGTCGGATCCATTCCCGTCCTCGTCGCCACCAGCAATTGCAACATTCTTCATGCAAATGAGCTCCGAAATCAACACATATTCAAAGCCAAACCTATCACTAAAGTTCTTCATACCTCCTTGTCGTTGTAAGCTGCAAGGATCTTCTTGTACTCCACCTTCTTCTTCTCGGCATTCGCAACATATGGAGCCTTCTCCTGCACTCCACACACTCTGAGAGTTGTGAAATAATACGAGATAGAATTGATAGAGATGAAGCGAGAGAGATCGATCGCTCACAGATCCCGACATCGACTTCCACTTCTCTCCTCCGGCTTTTCCAACCTGGTCGGTATCAATCCGCGCATCAGTTCCGGAGCAGATCATCACAAACAACACATGGTCAGACGGTGTAAAGGAGATCATACCACTGCAATGGACTTGTTTCCGGGATTGTTCTCCTTGAACTGTTTCCTGAACTCCTCCCTGTGACAGAACAACGGATCGTGGTAGCGGATCGAGTAAGATCAAGAGGGAACTCGGAGGATCGGATTAGGATGGCTTACATGAAGACGAAGAAGGCGCTCGGGGGCCTCTTCGGCTTGTTGGGATCCTTGGCGGCCTTCTCCCTCTTCGGCGCCCGATCACGAGCCTTCTCGGCGAGCTTCCGCTTGGCGGGAACGCTGCGAAATGGACAGGAGAGGAGGGATCAGGGTTCGATTCGGGATCAGATCGAAGGGGGAGGATGTGCGGACTTGGTGTTGGATTTCTTCGAGACGTCGAGCTTCATCATCCAGCCTGTGATCGTGGGAGATCGGAAAACGGGAGAGGGGGTTGTTGGTTAACTTGGTTTGGCTCTGGAAATAGGAACGTGAGGAGCGTTGGACGTTTATATAGGACGTGGGGAGGAGGGGGAGTGGCGGGAAACCAAATGCGTAGTCCTTTCTGGCGGAGAAAATATCTTAGTCTCCACGTCAGCTATCCGGCTCCCGAAAAATATTTTTTTCTATTTTTTTCGTTTTGCTTTCGTTTTTTTCATTGAATATAGAGTAAATTACACTAAAGTATCTCAACTTTACACTCAAATTCAATATCATACCTGAACTATAAAAAGTAACAATGTAATACCTTATGTCTTGTTTCGGTAACAATGTGGTATTTCGCTGACGGAAATAGGCGATGGAGGTTATCTTTCTTGATAGGAAGCCGGAAATGCACTTACAAAAGTGAAAACTCCCAAATGGTCCACTTCCCCTCCCACGTGTTCCCTTCACTCCCCCACATTCCTCTTGTCCCAGAGGCGAAGCAAACACGCGAGCTGTAATCGAGCTTCAAGGTGACGAAATACGATGAATGCGGGAAGGCCCATCTAACAGAGAAAGGGCACGCGGGCATGCAATCTGCGGTAAGCTTTGACTCGGTAAGGTACGGAGAGCAGGGGCATGCTCGTTTGGAGGAGAGAGGATTCATGAGAGTGCAAGCTGCGGCCGAGCTTCAACTTGACGAAGTACGAAGAGCACAGACATGCTCGTATAGACGAGTAAGGGCACGCGGGCACGAGAGCTGCATCTGAGCATCTTCTTGGAAAGGTACGGAGAGCACATACATGCTCTCTAGAGGAGAGAGGGCATGTGGGAGATGCGACCAAGCTTTGATTCAACGAGGCACATAAAGCGATTTTTTAAAGCTTGGTGTTGATCACCACACAATATACACCACACATTTTCGAAGTAGATATTATCTTCGATGTTGGACGGCTTGACCTATGGCGCTGATGGCTACTGAGCTTTGGCGGTGGTTCTAGACCTCTTGTTAGCTGCAGTGGTCGGAGAGGAACGAAGGCCAAAATATCAGGTGATGTGTGACTTTTCGAGGCTGTCAGAGAAGATGCTCGGCAGATCTGGGCGGAGACCCTTCAGGTCTCGGCTCGCCTGGCTAGAGGTGAAGGTGATGCTACTCTTCGAGCTCCATTCAAAGATAATCGAGGAATGAACCATGTGTGTTACTATTCATAAGCGTTAATGAGCAGCTCGCCATTCAATGGGCTGATCGATAGTGCTCCAGATGGTGATTTGCTCCAGAAAGGTCTAACAGAAGACTTGAGTCTAGATTATATATAATCGGAACAGAGATGAATTTAAGAGTACAAGACTAACTTCTGAATCTGTTGGTAAGGAATTTGACGAGTTTTTACTCATGATTTGATAATGTGAAAACACTTTATGAATCAAATAGAGTCTGAATCTGTTCGAAAGGAATTTGATAAGGTGCTCAGCTGCAACTCTCGTGCTCGCATGCCCTCTCTCCTCTATACGAACGCACCCGTGTTCTCCGTGCCTCGTCGAGTCGGAGCTCGTCCGCAACCCGTGCTCCTGCATGCCCTCTCTCCTCCAAATGAGCATGTCCATGCTCTCCGTTCCTTACCAAGTCAAAGCTCGCCGCAGCTTGCACGTCCGCGTGCCCTCTTTCCATGAGGTGGGCCCTTCCATAGTCTCCATACTTCGTACATTGAAACCCGATCATATCTTGCGCGTTCACTCCCGCCTCTAAAGCTTGCATGAGAGAGTGTCTAGATAAATCCTAGGTGTGGAAGAAGAACGTGGAGAGGGAAGGGAACACATGGGAAGGAAAAGACATTCGGGATTTTGGCTTCACTTCAGTAAGGGTTTTTTCGTCTATCCACTAAAAATATAACTTCTGTCGCGTATTTCCGTCAGCGAAATGCCACATTGTTACCGAAACAAGATATAAAGTATCAGATTTTTACTTTTAAAATTTCAGGTATGACATTGAAATTAGGTGTAAAGTTTAGGAACTTTTGTGTAATTTACTCTTGAATATATATGGAATAGAAAATATAAATTATAATACACAATGGCACATTTTGCTCCATAGGAAATTACCATAACAGTGAGTAAAAATAGCGGCATCTGATGGTTTTTTTATCGATTCTTTTCTACTTATGTCCCTCTAAATTTTTTGATCGACTTGTTATCCTCGATGAGTTTTCATAATTACATCATGTTCCCTGTAAATTTGCTAAAATCTTACATGACCTTTTTTTATCCTAGAGGTTACGTCCGGACGATTTAGATTTATAAATGTGGACGCATGGAGAAGGAATCAGAATAATTGGGTACATCTCTACCAATGGTTGAGCATAAAGGGTGAGGTGAGCGTCGATAAGTATGGGGCGTGGGCGAGAGAGGAATGTGTGTCGTCATATCATTGAGGAGAGTGGCGTTGCGAGGAAAATGACAAGGAAAAGATTGACTACCTGCTTGTTGAAAAAGGAGAGGGATAAATTTCTAAATGAGTGGCAAATATCAATTTAAGTATATAACAGTTGAAATAGTATTGTATGGAACCGCTAGTCATCTTATTGGAAGGCAAGTGTGCTTATAGGTTTGGGTCGAGGTTGACATAGGATCAAGAGTATCTATTTTGTGGATCAAATTTTTGACTAGAGCCTCATCCTCCATAAAGATGGTACGAGTTTCGGTCGGACTCATCCAAGTGAGATTGACCCGACAAAATGCTCATACATATCCTGTCCAACTCTGATCGTTGGTGACATCGCAAGATCCCTGCAACCTACTATTGTTGCAACCCTCCCCTGCACCATTATCACACTCAATCCCCATATCCAACCTATTGCCATCACGATTGCAACCCTCTCCTCTACATCATTCTCAACCCTAGTTGGGCGTCTGATGAAGATAATCGTACTTTTATACGATAATCATTGCATAACATATATTGTTTAGATTGAAGTAACAACGAGAAAATTAATCGAGCATCTTATCGTGATTTTAAGAATCATTCGTCTAATTAACAAAATAAATATTTAATTCAACAAAGTATTTAACATACTGCTTGGGTTACCATACTTAATCTTGGGAGACAAGTATTTATCTAATAGCAAATGTGACTAAGACATGTCAATATGTCATCATGAGTTAAGTGAGAGAAATTAGTTATATATACTTCAAATTATACTAAGCATGCATATGTATGTAAGCAACGTGCATTTTAGCAATTAAAGCATGTCTGTAAGCATCGCTTGTGAATTAGAGATGCTACCTGTTAGGTGATTCCATAACAAGCATCTGGTATCCTTAAGTCATGACGCAGCTACATGATTATGTACCACTAAGATCCTTAACTAAAAGAACTTATGTTTACTTCCTACAAATACATGGCATCTAACGATGTCTCAAGGATTATTCCATCCGCATTCCCTTTCCCCTTCAAATAATTGAGCAAGCACATATCATAAATCACATTGGCCCATGCAAGCCCTTCGATAATATTCTTGTTTTCCTCTTCATCATTGTTGCTATTACCTTCTCTTTTGTTGTGATAGCAGAAGTAAACGTGCACAAACACGATCAATAAAAAAAATGTAAACATACTTATTTACAAAGGTTCACCTGTAACCGATCTACGCCCTTGGACGATGGTAACTGTTTTCACTATTTGTAGAAAGAAGAATACATAGGCTACATAGAAATCTAACCAAGAGTGATAATATACTACTTCCAGTACAAACAGATCTCGAATGCAGACGAATAATATACATATAGAAAATTCGTTCTGGAGGCGCCATTAGACGGGTCTTCAACTATGTTCAGCAGAACAAAGGGTTATGATTCAAGGCATCCCTACTAGCTAGCCAGTCTCATTACTACATATTTGATGCCATCGACCCCTCTAAAATGACTTTTGCCAATGTTATATACGACAGGGTTCCCATCTTAGTTATTAATGAGCACTTTTTGTTGATAAAGGAAAAAATATCAAAATACAATAATTGTTATACAAATGCTCAAGTAGAGATTCGACATTAATGTATCGCGAGGTCTTAAGATAGGGGGATGGTTCCAACAAAAAAAGCCTAGAATGTGGTTTAAATAATAAACGCGTGAGCCTCTATCATCTCCTCATCAACCCTTCTTTTTTACTCTTCTATGCGTAGAAGGGTCATTTGAAAGATAAAATGCACTATGTTTATTAAAGTAAGACACGATGTTGGGTATAATAATGTTCCCATCTTGGCTATTAAGGAGCACGTTTTTTAAGAAGAACAAAAGTATCAATTTACAATAAGATATTGCTTCTCTTTCCTTGAAGTTCAAGGGATGTTCGATTAGGGAATAAACATGAATATGGATGGGGAATAAGAAGAATAAGGGTTTATTCTCTATTCGGCTGGAAAAATAGGAATAAGGAGAATAATGTGAAATGAGGTACACAAGATGGAATAAAGATAAGAATGGATGTGGGATAATGTATTGTAACACCTAAAATTTATAATTAGATATAAAAAGAGAGAGAATTAAATAATGAAATATGTGGCCACATGATAGGCTCTACATGTAAGGGTTGAATGTTAAAAGTAAAGGGGTGTCTATATAAAATTTATGAGATATTTGTTGAGAAGCCATCCCACGTTCTCCCTTACCCTTTTTCTATAAATAGAATTAGTGACATAATTATCATCCGTTAATGTTATTAAAATAAGAGAGAGAGAGAGAGAGAGAAAATTAATGAGAGGAGTAAACGAGTGAATGGGTAAAGAATGAGAGAGAGAGAGAGGGTGTGCATGCGTTTTTGAGACGACGAGTGCGATTCCTATTTCCTATTTTAGGAATATGATCTAATTACGTGAGAGATGGAGTGAGGGATGTAGAGAGAGAATGGACGAGAGAGATGTGCTATTTTTGGAAGAGGAATTCTTGCATGGAAAGGGACGTGTGCCATCTTTTATATCAAGTTATCATTCCTCTTCAATAGCATGGAATTACATGTACGGCTCAATGTTAAAAAGAGAGAGGAGAAATATGGACGACAGAGAGTGAGAAGAGAGTGAGAGTTTCAAGTGCATGCAGAGGGAGAGAGAGAGAGGAAGAAGTAGAGAGAAATCCGACGTACGCCATCTTTGAATCGGTGAAGCGTCGACGTGGGGTACGACGATTCGTATAGACAGAATCAAGGAGTCTTCACAGACGAACTTTTCGTATCATCGAGGTATGTGTCGAACACTTAGGAATGTTAGCGGGAACTATGTATTGGTCTACAATTCATATCAAGTATGCACGAACACCTTGTTTTATTTCTGGCAAAATTACATGACTGACAAATACGAGCAACACGTATCGAGATTATTATACTAATTAATATTATATCAAAAAAATACGGTTGACAATGAATTTGGGCTCACGCATATACAAATATGAAAATATGTGTGTTATGATTAAGAGTTAATTATTCTTATGTATCATATCATTATGCATGTTTAGCTGTGGATTGATTAATAGCCGTTTTATTTGTGAATCTCAGCCTTCTTCCTTATTTGTTTATTATTTATATCATTAATGGTATGAGAATCCGTAAATCATGATTTATAAGATTTTTGGTAAGATTGTATCTCGTCAGTTATCGGGCTATACTTATATATATATATATTATGTGCAGCAATTAGTTAGACATTATTGTAATGTTGCAACTAATTTAGTAACCGTTTTTCCATGATTAAAGAGAAGAATGCAATGTACCTTATGTGAGTCTGCTCCATAATATATTCATGATATGATTCGGAAAACCAAAACTCAATCGGTCTCTTTATCTATGTATGGCCTATATTTAGTTACGCATATATTTCTGGTAAACGCCTTACTGTGGTTTATTGATATGTGCCTTTTAGTGCAACAATAACCGCACCATATCAAGATTGTTTTATATATTTTGTTAAATAATAGTTGAACCATCCACAATTATTTTAGATATTATCACTACATAACAACAAATCATACCGCGACTATTTTATATGTTGTTGTGTTCAAATGGATGTAAATATTGATCATAGATTACCATTGGACGTGTAATAGCTTCATTAATATTGGTATAACGTATGCATCTACAGTTAGGATAGTTGGAGGGGGAAAACGTGGTTACTGTAGAGAAGATATAAGTGTTAATTGTATATTAACTTAATTAAATATTTTGAAAGGGAGATAGTTGTTTAAATACAAGCTAACTCTAATAATGATATAACCTCCACATGATACATGTATTAGTAATATGGTGGGAAGGAAGCTAAATCAATTTAAGGGTGGATTGGTTCTTAAGTTATCACGGTACTAATGATGTGGTCAACTTAGTATCGACTTTTCTCTTTATAACAAGTTTATGAAAGCCGAACTCAATGTGTTGTTATATTATGTAATTTAAGATTTTGGCACCGACATGAATTCAAAAGAGTTATTCCCGACGTTATGAAAAAGATCGATCGATGGAAAGGAAAGAGTGTATGCATATGTATATATGTATATATTGGCTATATGTATTTTGTACAGTGAAGACATCCTCGGTTAGTGGAACCAAAAGGTTCTCATGAGCCGCTATTATATGAAAAAGAAAATGGTATTAAAAGGAATGAGAATTTCCTTAACATGAATAATGGCACTTAAACGTTAAGCGGAGCTAAGTGCTACACCTAAGGTGGGAGCCACCTCTAGAGTTCGTTTATCGATGGCCTAAAGGGCAACACCTTCCGGGGGTGTCAGGTTCAGTGGAACCTAGTGGAAAGTCCACATATTGACTCAGCGCTGATATCATCATTTTCTATGTAATGATTGAGTGACCGCTTGTGCCAGCGGTAAAAGCCACCAAAGCCACCCAATAAATTATGAGATAAGAGAAATATGCAATGAATAAGCTAAGTGCTTATGTGGAAGCCAAGTGCTTATGTGAACTGTTAAGTGAACATATGCATTTATGTGAAATGCTACGTGTATATGTGTAAATATGTAAAATGATAAGTGTATATGTGCAATTACATGAAATGCATAGGTATATAAATAATTATGTTATTGCTATGGGCATATGTGCAAACATGGTTAACCTTAAAAAGATACCCTTATGGAAAGTATGGTATGCATTGCATGAATATAAAAAGATACCCTTCTATGCATAGTTATATTTTTGAGTGATCCATATGATGCTATTGTATGACAACAGTCGGGTATTTTTATTAACTAACATAAGGGTATTTTATGAACGAATATGCCATGGTACTACTTTCGTGTATGATATGTTATATGAAAAAATATATGATATGATGATGGAAATGAGAACAATGCAAATCTCTTTGTTAGGATACAATAAGGGCTTACATGTGAAAACTCATAGCAATAGGTGTATGGGTGTAACACACAATTCCATATATGTAATCATCTTTATGAAATTATTGATATTGTAAATTTGACAAGAGAAAAATAGTGAAATCCAAGCATATTATGTTATGATTAAGATCATACTCAAGGAATGTATCCCCAGATACTGCATGTTATGTACATTATTCCATGTTGGGGAATATAGAAAATTTATAAGGATCCATTGTGGAAAATAGTTATCCAGCTAATAATCTGTGCATGGAGTTATTTGTACTAGCATAAGGAGACTTGATTTTTCGCTAGCTGGCTTGACCTTTTCTCGACACATACTGAGCGTTAAGCTCATACCATGTATTTTTGTATTTTTATTGCAGGTCAATGTGAGGATAAATTTAGTGGCAGTTGAAAACTTATTGCAAGGCATGAAGGAAGGATATCATTGTGCCCACTGGAACGAAAGATCTTGGATATGTATTAGAGATGTGCTCTTTTATGGATAAGAAAAATATTAGATGGTTCATGACTGTTATGTGTGATATCATTGATGTTTTGAGTAACACTCGGATCCGACGTAGCATTTGATATGCTTCCGTTGGTCACCGTGGATCCGGGCTGTTACAGAAACAACGGGATGTGGATAAGAATAGTCGTACTTTTGGGAATTGCGTCAGGCGGGGAATCGACTCCTTATTCTAGTGCTCCAAACGAACATGGCCTAAGAGTTGGAAAAAGCAAACATTTGTCGAAAAGAGAACAACTAGTCTTCCATGTAATAACTGGTTTTTTTAAAAAAAGGTACATTTTTTTTGAAAGGTATCCATGTAATAAATAGTTGCTGCTAAGGTAGAATAGGTAAGAAAGGTTATTTGAGCCACGAGTTCAACTAGCATGCCAAAGAAATATTAGAATAATGGCAACCTTAATACCAATATTCAATAGCATTATGAATATACTGTAACCTTTGTTTAACATCTAGAAATAAGCATAATTTCTAAATTATATTTTACTTACTATTTGTTGCGCAGATTATTGAAGAAAAACATCACTGCATCTACAAGATATAAGCATAATTTCTAAATTATATTTTATTTACTATTTGTTGCGAGTAGCTGAAACAAACTACGTGCACATAAATTTCTAAGGTTCACTAGTAACCGGACTACATCATTAGGTGGCAGTGATCGTTTTCACAATATGTAGGGAATGTAGAATGCAGATGATATATAAAACTCTAACCCTAGGGAATTTATAGAGTACTCCATTGTAGACAGACTTCCAGAGACAATGGGATCTGATTATCCAAATAAATTTTCGTTTCATGTCGAGACTCAGCTCCCACACCCCTGTGGTGGGGACATACCTGATCCTCCTCTAACCCCCAAATCTCGCTAATCCTATTTTTTTGGAGGGTGCTAAAAACAATTCTTCAACCTGATTCAACAAAAGATATGGTTAGAATTCAAGGCATATCAATACTATTCTTTATTTGTCGTGGTTGATTGTTTTTTTTTAATATTGAATTTTTTATCTAATATGTTTTATGATGATCTTGTTGGAGAAGATAATTTTTTAGAAGTAAAAAAGGTGATATCCCATTTTAGGACCCACGACACAAGTAGTATATATATATATAGTATAAAATTACAAGAAATTATAGGGTCCAAGCTTTACATAATGCTCGATCGCATTCTCAGAATAAAGTATTCCCCAAAAAATTACATCATTTCTGCCGCACATGGCCAAATCCACATATAGATCTCATATCTCCCCATAAACCTAGGCAACTCCGTCTGACAAGCCAAGGTATGCTCATCCTGCACCGTACCTAAGCTAAGAACGGACATGAGAAACTGCAGATGTTCCATCACCTCCCCACATCTATTGCAAGTGACATCCTCCGCTCCCAACAATCGTCCTCTATGCCCTTTGGTGAGGATTTTGCCCAGCCTAAATAACCATAGAAAGATATTCATTCGGATCGGAGCTTGATTCTCCAAATCATATGCATGTCCATGCCCATCTCCACCTCGACTTCTTCGATTCTTCCTCCCCTTCCACAAAAAACAGGTACGTCTTCTTGACCGAAAATTTACCATCTCCCCATATAAAATGCCCCCCTCCACCCCCCTTGGTTCCTCCAGCCACACCATCTCTAGATGAAGTGTCATGAACTCCTCGACCCTTTTCTCCGAAAGGTCCGAGCAAAAAGTTGGAGACCAAGATCCCTGGCCCCACCCCGTTGCACCAACTCCTCCCTGTCTGCCACCAACTGCATCAGCCTCGGGTATCGCTTCCCTAGCACTCTGTCTCGCATCCAGTCGTCTCGCCAAAAATGAAAGCCATCCAAAGAGAGGGCCTCAACTTAATTGCCAGCTCTGGAATCACCTGTGTAATGCCCCTCCACAACGCCGATGGAAGATGCCCAGTGACAACCTCCAGCAATATCGAAATCCCATTTCCTCAGCAGTCTCCATACCAGGTCCTCAGACTTGCCCCAAATACAGATCACCCATTTGACCATGAATGCCTTGTTCATCTCCCCCATACACAGGACACCAAATCCACCCTTACTCTTCGATGAGGTAACCCGACTCCAATCCATCAGATGCATGCCCCTCTTATAGTAGCTCTTGTCTGACCAAAAAAACCTCCTCGTCAAATCCTCCATCCTCTATCGTACCCCAGTGAGCAATATCCTTGTAGAGCAGAAGAAAACAAAGATGGCCGAGAGAACATGCTTCAGGAGAACCAGCTTCCCACCCCTTGACAACATTCTCGCCTTCCATCCTGCCAGCTTCCCTTCCAACCTCTCCAGTAACCCCTTCCAGTCCTTCATCTTGGGTCTCCCCTCCATCAACAGTAGACCCAAATATGTGATTGGCAGCGATGCCACAGGGCACCCCAGCTCCGTCGATGTGCGCTTCGCTTCCTTGTCAGAGAGAACAAAAGGAACTACCTCTGACTTGCCCTTATTTACCTGGAGCCCCAATAATTTCTAAAAGATATCCTAATACACAATGCTCTTCGAATCTTGTCCTCCTCAGCCGCTATGAATAAAATGGTGTCATCGGCATATTGCAATAGCTGGATAGATATGTACTCCCTCACATAGCCCGAACACCATCCCCCGAATTCCGCCAACCTCATCATAATAGCCAA